>CM067371.1:63909303-64014303 GCA_034401795.1 Chaetoderma sp. LZ-2023a
TCCGGAGGTAAATGTGTATCTTCAGCTGGCTATAGGCCTAAAGCTATCTTATTATTATGACTGTCTGTTAAATGTATTTTAAAAAGTGCATTTCGCAATCTCAGGGGTGGCAACTCCCCCAGACTACTGCCCTATTATTATCCCCGCACGTTTTGAAACAAGGTCGATAGAATACCGGAAACTGCTGGTTCTAGATTTTTTCGGATAAGGCCCAAATTTGTGGAATCCTAGTGTATTGTCGTACGCGTTCCTGTGTTAAAATATGAGCTAAATCTGACCAGCAGTTTGCGAGAGATACACAGATCCAGAATTTTATCAGATCCAGATATGGGTTTTTTTATTTGGATTATGGCCAACGTCAGGAAATCCTCTTGGATGACAAGTACGTTTGGCGTTAAAATTAGGGCAAAATTGGGTGATTAAGTTTGATTCTCCCCGAAAAATTTCGGTGGACCATATACTCGCCGCTTTGTCCGTGTGTTCGTTGATCCGTCCATCCACTCGCATTCTACAAGTCTGTTCGGGCCATAGTCTCAAGACTTATATGTATGATCTTGAAACTTGGTATGTGGGTGCATCTTACAGAGATATACAGTGTGATCTACCTTTGACCTATCTTTAACGGTCCACTGAACGTTACACAACATTTTTGTCTGGGCTGGAGTTTTTTTGGATACAGAAACTAAACTTATTGTACTGATGCACTATATGCTGAAGGTGTGCTGCCTATGAAAAGTAGGTCAACGTGACCTTACTTTTCATGGTTTACTGTACATCACAGAAAAATGTTTGTGTGGGCTGTAGTTTCAAGAGTTTTTGGTATACCTGAACTAACCTCAGTGTATGAGTGCATTACACTCTGAAAGTGTATTATGACTATTAGGTATGAAAAATACGCCAGTATTTTTCAAAATTCACGGAACATGCTGTTGACCTACTTTTCATAGTTCACTGAACATTATAGAAAGTTTTGTTCAAGGAGTACTTCCAAGAGATTTTGATATACAGAAGTACAGGAACTAAACTTGGTATATGGATCCATTATAGGATGAGGGTGTGTTGTGTATGAAAAGTAATTGAGCCAGACAGCCTAACCTACTTTTCAGGGTTCAGTGAACTTTTCAGGTAATTTTGGGTCAGGCTGTAGCTTCAAGAGGCTTTGTTTTACAGTAGTTCTGGAAGTAAACTTGGTGTATGGATGCATTATATGCTCAAGGTGTGTTGTGGAAAAGTAGGTAAGCATGGGCTACTTTTCGTGGTTCACTGGACATTACAGAGAATTTTTGTTCAAGATGTAGTTCCAGAGTTTTTGCTTGGCCTATACATGAACTAAACGTGGTCTATGGATACATTATATGCCGACTCTGAAGGCGTGTTGCGTATGGAATTTTTTGATTGAGCAATTTTTTGGCAGCCATCTTGAATTTTTCGAAAATTTCCGGTAGATCGTTTAAATTGCTACTCATTAAATGCTTGGCCAATTTCAATCAGACTTGCCTGGAAGAATACTAGGCTGGTAGTTTTCAAAACTTGTATACAGCATTTTGATTGGCCGATTTTTCTGGCGGCCATGGTGGATTTTCTGAAAATCAGTTAAAATTCTACTTCTTATTAACCGTTCGAACGATTTCACGATAGCTCGGCTGGAAGGACCCTAGAGTCATGTGCTTCTGAGCTTGTAGACAGAATTTTGATTGGTCAATTTGTTCGGCACCCATCTTGAATTTTCCGAAAAATGGCTGGAAATCGTTTAAAACGATACTCCTCATTAACCTCTTGTTCCAGTGGCCATCTTGTTTCCCAAAATCAGGATCAGGCTTCATTGATAACTAAGGGTGATTAAAGTTTGTCCAAGAGAACTTGATCCTTGATAAAACATGGCTGTCACGGACCAATCAAAATTTTGGGGTTGATGGCCATATTTTATTTTATTTTATTGGCTGGATGGAACCTAAGGGTCAATCTAATTGTGTGGTCAGCTTTCATCTTTAATTTTCCACTAAATATCGAATATTCTGAATTACCAATTTTGTATTTTATGTCTTGTTACTACTGAATTGAAAGTATTTTGTCTATTCAAATGCTAATGGTTTAAATGCTAATGGTCCATGTGAACGTTAAGGCCCATGGACCTCTTGTTATATACACACTCGCTACGCCTTCTTTTTCTAACTGGAATGCTGGTGTTTAGAGCACTTAGGGTCCAGTGAATAAGAAAACAAAATTTTGAAAGTAATCAATTTTCTGTTCTGGGATAGGCGTCATTTTCTTTGGGTGGCGAAATAACCCCAATAAGAGGTTATTTCGCCACTCATCTAAGTCTTATGTAACTTAACCATGCGGTATTGAATCATCCCCACTTTTATTGAATTTAGACAAACAGAGAACACAACAGAATTCAAAATTACAAAAACGTATCCATTCATTTTGCTATTGAAAGCAGCTGAAAATGTCCTTTAATAATAGCTTCATTTAGATGGTATATCTAACGTGCCGTGAACTGCTGCATGAACAAAGTTGAATGTGTAGTTATTTAGTTCACAGATTAATCATCGCATGTCCTCAGCTCAGCCATGACAACTCTTACTTACAAAGAACGTGTCACATTTGTGACAACATCAACTGTAGTAATTGAGGTATTGGAGACATTGTAAGCAATCGTCTCCAGTGTAAATGGAATACAACATATCACACTGTACACACATGCCATCCTCCTCCATCTCCCCACCCACATTACTAGAGCTACTCGGACCTGATGTTCCTGGTCGATCTTCAGCCTTGCTTGATGAAAGGATCTCGGTGGTCTGTCCTGCTAAGTTCTCATCTAGCGACCTCCACCCACCCCCACCCGACATACACCCACCCACACCCCTTACCCCCCCCACGCTTCGGTTTGGTTGGTGATGTAGAGGTTGGCCATCTTTTCATCTCTTTGAGTAGATCAATAACATTTGCATTGGGGTCTGTAGTTGTATCATAAACGTCTTGACATGGGAGGCGTTTCAGGACAGCCATGCTGTCAACTGGCACCAACACGCTCCTTTTGAAAGCTGATTTGGGGCTCGGTCAACTTACTGGCGAAGCTACCTCATGGTGGCGAAGTTACACACTTTACGGTAGCGTACGGTCAGGAATAACAGGGAATCACGAGCTTATGAATGGAATAACATGGAATAATGGCCATATGATATGGAATAACACGGAATAACACGCACATGGCATGGAATAACATGGAATAGCGACGCTATGATATGGAATAACAAAGAATAACTGCCAATTATTCCTCGCTATTCGCCTCCAGGGCCGGCTCAATGCATAGGCAAACTAGACACTGCCTAGGGCGCCAGATTTTAGAGGGGCGCCAAAAAGGGAGTTTGGGTGCCTCTCACCGCCCAAGCTACATGTTCATAAAGCAAATAAGAAAATCCACACTTAGGAGAAGAGCCATATTTCGCTCTAGAAATGCAGGAAATGCCCTCTCAGATTTCAAAATTTTCCGGGTGAGGACAACTCCCATCCCCCGCCCCCGATCCCCGCTTAAAGGATGGTCCTTTCCCTTCCCTTATGGCACCAGAAACCCTTGGGCCGGCTCTGCCCCCACCCCCAACCCCAACCCATATTCAATATTTTTGGCAGATTATTTTTATGTTATCCATTTCAAATGGCGGTTATGTCATATTCCATGCCATTCCATGTCATAGGCTCATTATTCCATGTTATTCTATTTCAAATGACAGTTATTCCATATCATAGCCACGATATTTTCCATGTTTTCCACATCACATATTTTAATGATTTTCCAGTTCAAGTTGCTGTTATACCCTGTTATTCCATCTAATAGGCTTGCTAGTCCATGCTATTCATATCAATTGGTAGTTCTTCTGTGTTATTCCATATCATATGACCATTATCCAATGTTATTCCATATCAAATGGCAGTTATTCTATAACAAAGGCCGTTATTCCTTGTTATTCCATGCTATAGTCTCGTTATTCCATGTTATTCTTATCAAATGACCGTTATTTCATGTTATTCCTTATCATATATATATTGCCATTATTCTGTGTTATTCCGTGTCACATTGCCGCTATTCTGTGTTATTCCATGTCATAGGCTCGTTATTATGCGTCATTCTATATCATATGGCAGATGTTTTGTGTTATTCTTTATCATATGGCAGCTTTCCGTGTTATTCTTTACCATATGACAGGCGCTCCATGATATTCCATACCGTATGGCTCATGGTGTATTATTCGTTATGCGTTATTCGTTATTCATTATTATTCTAGGGACACCGAGCCGCATTGAATAAGTGGTTTTTTAAAATACATACTCGAAGCACGTGCAAACGCGCACAGATACACTGCGCGACAGAGGCAGATGTGTGCATGCATATACGCACGCACGCACGCACGCACGCACGCACGCACGCATGGATGGACAGACGGGCGGGCTGGCTGCCGGGTTGGCGGGCGGGTGGGCGGGTGGGCGGGTGGGTGGATGGATGGACATACGGATGGACAGACGGACAGATAGACAGACTCGACCGCAATATCCTCTTCCCCTTACCGGGCGTTGGCAATAAAATTAATAACTAGAATGCATTCGAGAGGAGTGCTGACTCACGCCTATGCGTGCTGTCTTAACAATGCACTTAGTGACCCCCGTGATCAGGCGATCTAGATAGTTGATCGGTTGCCCTCAAACTGAAAGTAATAATAAACTATCAAATGTGAACATGTGTGCTAAATCTGGTGATCCTGCCTTCTTGCAATCCTCCAGAGTTATGGCCAAAATGTGTATTCCGGTATGCACCTCATGACCCGGTGAGCTAGATATCGAATGTCTTGTCCTGAAACCCATATAACTTCTGGACACGTATAATAAGGATGGATGTGTCAAATTTGGTGATTCTGACTACTTGCGTTAGCAATTTATGGCTAAAATTTCGGGATGCATTTTGTGACCATGTGGCTTAGATATTAACCCGTTTGTTTGATTGTCTTATTACGGCCCCGCACGGGAAGGTGCGAAAGCCCTATAGTAATCGCCGTGTCTGTCCGTCTGTCTGTCCGTGCGCCTGTTTGTTCATCCGCCCGTCTTTCCATCCACAATATCTCGTAAGCAGCATATCATACAGAACCGTATCAGGTTATTTAATGAAACTGTGCATTGCTGAGTTATGATACGCAGGTGTGCCTTTCGAAGAATTCACTTTTATAGGTTCAATATTTTGGGTGAAAATGGGCTTACTATTAATGAAGCTTAGCACATGGCTTCTTTATGATGGGTAGATGTGCCTTTTGAAGGTTTCACCTTCGTAAGTCCAAGATTTTGGGTGAAAATGGGCCTTTTAATGCATAAACACGATTTTCACAATTTTCTCGTAAGCACAATATCATACACAAATCGCTTAAAATTATTTAATGAACTTGGTATATGCCCAGCTATAATACGCAGATGTGCCTTATAGGGCCAAGCTTTTGGGTGAAATTTTTTTTTTTTGTTTTATATTTTTCATTTTTAATAATATGAAGGCTTTGAATAGAATTGCTACCTACTATATAGCTAAATGTATCTTCAGTGATTGCGGGCCCTCTGAGTCAAACAACGGTTTCTAGTTTTCTGCCTAGCCGTCTACAATATGAATAGATATTCCAAACTTGGTGATTCTTCCTTCTCAGATTCCGAAGATATCGTGTGGATAAACAGACAGATAAATAAACATCCAGACTGACAGATAAGCAGACGGCACCAACCGCACTACTCATACCTACCTTTGGTTGTGTGAGTAATAATAACAACTAGAATATGAAGTCGATAGCACGCCATCGCAAATCCCCATGCTTCGGCCCTCTACCATTCCTGCCCCTACCCAACGCCATCCCTAACTCGTGGGCAGGGCCTAATGTAAACAGCACCTCACAGTCCGCAGACATAGGGGTAACTAACATACCGAATTTGTTTGAATTCCGCCAACTTTGACTTTCTGTCCACAATTTTACCGACCCCACCCACCTTGCGGGAGGAATCTAACGTAAATGTCGTCCTTTTTGCAGTATCCCTCCGTTTTAGCTGTGAGTAGCAGCACAATAAACCGCCATGTGCCTAGGTTTGTCTGTTAGTAAGTCAGTCAGTCACAAACGCTTATTTCGGGCTGTATTTCAACAAGGCATATCAGTAAGCTAATGGATGCTCCCCTGCAAGAAAACTCTTGAAACTATGGCCAGGACAACAATTGTCTATAATGCTCAGTGAACCATGAAATGTAGGTCAAAAGCGTGCTAAGTGAACTTGAAAAGCAGGTTCTACTGACTAACATTGCATATGTAAATACACCTTGAGAGTATAATGCATCCATACACCACGTTTAGTTCCGGAAATTCTTGAAATTACAGCCCACACAAACATTTTCTGTGATGGTCAGTGAACCCTTTCATATGAAACACACCTTCTGCACAGTGTGTCCATACAGCACGCTTATTTTGCTGTATGCCAAAAACTATTGCAACTACAGCACTGACAAACGTTTTCTGTAATGTTCAGTGAACTGTGAAAAGTAGGTCACATTGACATACTTTTCATATGAAACACCCCTTCTGCATAGTGCATCCATACAACAATCTTATTTCATGCATACCAACAACTATTGAAACTACAGCACTGACAAACATTTTCTGTAAAGTTCAGTGAACCGTGAAAAGTAGGTCACATTGACATACTTTTCATACAGTGCACATCATCTCCGTAAGATGCATCAACATCCCAAGTTTCACGATCATACATACAAAAGTCTTGAAACTAGGCCCAGACAAACTGCATAGGGCGAACGGGTGGACCAACAGACCAACATACCGACTAACGGATGGATCGTTGATGGACGGATAGACAAAGCGGCGACTATATCCTCCCCTGAGATTTGTCGTGGAGTATAAAAACTACTGATAGATTTTGGCTCGAATTTTAACACAACGAAGGAATATTCCGTGCAATAGGATTTCAAGACGTTGGCCGTGATCCGCATAAAAGAACCCAGATATAGATCGGATCAAATTCTGGATCTGTGGATATCTCAGAAACTGCTGGTAAGATTTGGATCAAATTTTAACTTTGTCTCTGGTCCCAAAAATATGGAAAATCCAGGTAAATCCAGAACCTGCAGTTTCTGCAATTCCATCGACCTTGTTTTAAAACGCTTGGGAATTATAACTGGGTCGTAGCATGCAGGTGGGCAAGTGTGGGGGCATGCAGTTGCCACACCTGAGAGTTGCGAATTGTACACAGGCAGGCTCATTTAACACAGGCACTCAGTCACCTGTAAATAAAAATAAGCTTTATAGCCAGCTGAAGATACACATTTACCTCCAGAAGTGCTATCTGTGAATATCCAGACATTCATAATGTACGACATCTACGATCCCCGACACGCCCCCCCCCCCACCCCACACCCTCCCCTCCCTCTGGCCTCTCGGCCCTCAGATACCAGGCCCACGCTGCTGGTGCTGCAGGCCCACGCTGCTGGTGCTGCTGCAGGTCCACGCTGCTGCTGCTGGTCCACGCTGCTGCTGCTGCTGCTACTGCTGCTGCGGGCCCACGCTGCTGCTGCAGGGCCACGCTGCTGCTGCTGCTGCAGGTCCACGCTGCTGCTGCAGGTCCACGCTGCTGCTGCTTCACGCTGCTACAGGTTCACGCTGCTGCTACTGCTGCCGCTGCGGGTCCACGCTGCTGCTGCTGCTGATGCGTGTGTCAAAATGATGTTGAATATATCTAGACTAATTTGACTGAACGCTGGAGAAGGGAGCACCAGCTAACACGCCTTTCAGTCAAATATTGGTCACAAATTATTCAACAGCTAGGCTTCCTATGGGTGTGTTATTTAAAGTATGACACCACTGCGCGTGGTTCGCACAGGAAGCGTGTATTTTGCTTTCTTACATCATAAGAGCGTGTTTATGACGTCATCACTTGTTGTTAAACAAAAACATTGATTTGTATATTAAACAATCGAACCGAACCCGGAAATACGTCATCACTTAACAAGCCCATATCTATGGTTAAGTTCGACTCGCTAACCATAGTCAGTTTCATGGTTTACTGATCATGCGCAGTTGCTATGCCCAGTCGAACTTGATCTTAGTCGGCTATAGTTCGTTGGTACCCGGTTCCCTATTGAATTACTATTGCAGAAAATTTGGAGCCGGGTGCCAGTCTCCATTAACCCTTTCTGTCGTCTGTTTTAATGAGCTACGAAAATGGGTTGTTTTTGTCCGCTAAGCCGTCAAAAAGCGTCCATACGGTATAAAGTGGGAAGGAATATGGGCTTGGGAACATTGACATACAATGGGAAAGCATAATTTCATCAACCCTAAGTTATTTAGTGAAATATTTACACTTTTATATACTTTTTTCACGGCAAGCGATCGGTGTCAGCCATTTTGAAATTTACGCAAATATCGCACTAACCATCTGAACCGAGGTCGGGTGCTCGGTTGACTAGACTGGTATGGTTAGGAGTCGAACTTGACCATTATTGTATGGGTAAAATGTAATAATTGTTTTTGATGTGGAGCCCGTTATTTTTCGGGGCCCGGGGCTGTAGCTCCGTTAGCCCTTGCCTTAGCATGTCTCTGTGGGCTATGCCCCTAAAAATAACTACAAATATGTGAAAGTGCGAGCAGTTCTAATGTCCTATTTTCCGACCAGACCAGACACGTCCTTGGCACTACGCGAAACCTGCATATTACCGCGCGCGGCGTGACGTAGTACGTAGGTTATTTATCGGGAGTTTGTTTACTACCAATACGATATCCCGGAGGTTAATAAGTGTTTGTTTAGTTGACACACTAATCGCGCAAATGTTCAGAAAGGAATCGTGTTACATATGATTTATACAAATAAGTAGTCGAAAGATTGTAAATATATTTTAAGATTCGGGAAAATACCTACGTGGTTAGGATAAATTTGGTTGCCCCCCCCCCCCACCCCTTCCTTATAATCCTCCCTTGGTGTGGAGGTCGATACGTAGTTTATAACCTGTCTATAAAGGACACCTTGGGGGCAATATAAAACTGTACTGTCCTGTATTAGGGTTGTTTCTTTTATAAATGTTAACAGTTGATATTTTTATCTTGGTTCTATCAATACGATCATATCGTTGACGTTATTCCAAGAGTACGTCCTGACTCCTGCCTAATTTTTCCTAGCGCCACTGTTGTTAACATTTTACATAACCCAATTTTGATAGTCCTACTAGTAATGAAATTTCCAGATATATGCTTAACTGACGAACCATACAATATCATAGACAACGCAACAGAAATCACGTGCCTTGTCAGAGTGTAATTCTACTGCTGCACGAGCTTTGCGTTGATTGATCGATTTATTATACGAATTAAATCAACCAATCAATAACGAATAAAAGCCATTCTAGCCTTCTGATTGGTCGATTTATTACGCATAATAAATCGAATTATTATGCATAATAATTCGAATTATTATGTGTATTAAATCAGCCAATCAATAACGAATAAAGACATTGTAGCCTTCTGATTGGTTGATTTATTACGTATAATAAATCGAATTATTATGTATATTAAATCAACCATTCAATAACGAATAAACACCATTCTAGCCTTCTGATTGGTTGATTTATTATGCATAATAAATCGAATTATTATGCATAATAATTCGAATTATTATGTGTATTAAATCAACCAATCAATAACGAATAAAACATTCTAGCCTTCTGATTGGCTGATTTATTACGCATAATAAATCGAATTATTATGTGTATTAAATCAACCAATCAATAGAGAAAAAACGATATGCTAGCTTTCTGATTGGTTGATTTATTACGCACAATAAATCGAATTATTATGCATAATAATTCAAATTATTATGCATAATAAATACCGAATTGTGACCCTGATGGCCTTCCATAATATATATGTACTGAACCAAATAAGTTTAGCAACACTGAGAATATTACTGTATAAATGTTATTTAACAAAAACAATAAATTGATTCAAATATATTATTTAATTGATAGGTCATTTTCCAATTTGAACAACAGTCTTTTGTTACTGAGCCAAAAAAGTTTAGCAACAGTGAAGTTTGGTTTGTTGTATTAAAACTATGCATCCATTTATAACCAAATTTGCAGGCGTGTTTCGTCAATGTAATGTCTCGCTGATCATGAAGAAGTGCAAATCATTTCTTGCATTTCTTGGCCGCACGCTTACTGCATGTGAAAATGCATTTTTCATGCACTGGCCCACATTGGCGGGTAGCGAAAGCAAATATTCACCATATTGCAAAAGCAGATAATGAACGTTAACAGAAAACGCTTAAAAGTTTACCCTACCGAACATGAGCCGCCGCCCAGGGCTAACCGAAAATCAGCGCCATGAAGTAATGGGTAGACTCGCTGCTGGGCAGAGCATTCGCGCTGTTGCTTGACATTTTAACCAAGGTTAAAGGTACCCAAGGTACTGGCAAGAATTTAGCAATAGACCGAATTTGGCGGTCCAAAAACATGCCTGATATTCATCGGCAAGTTTAACTAAAGGAGTGGGCACCAATTGGCTGTAGGTTCAGGATCGTAATGATGTATAATAGTCGTCGGCGAGAAAAAGATCTTACAATCAGAAAAATAAAGTGGCTTTCAAGTTGGCCTTTTAGTCATTGGTGCTTGAAAGGAAAAAGTGGTGCCGAGTTACAAGTGGAACAAAAAGGTGTATACAATATAAAGTTGAGAAAAGGCAGAACAGTTGAAGAATGGTGATCAAAAATAGAGTGAAGAACCCTGCGTATAACTGAAAGTCCATAGAGATGAAATAGGCAGATGGTGTTGAACATAGTGTGAGTTCAGCGAAGTAGGTCTGAATTTTCGACAAGGAGTACAGGAGTTCAGCACAAGACAAACGATGCGGCAAGCTCAGGTGCTGCATAGTAGGCAATTATCTGAACAGTGAAAAAAGGCTCAACAGTAGTAACGCTTCAAGCCTGAGAAGAATCTGCTCGATGACAACTTAGTTTGAGCCATTTAGTTATTTCGGCTTTACCGAAAATGAGTTAACCCGGTTTATTGGCACAATGTGTGACCGGAAGTTAGTTAGCACAGTTTTTCGGCGCTACTAAAATGAAGGTAGTTAGACCACTTTTCAGTCGTTGTAAAGATAAGTTATGGCGAGATAGAAATTGTAGCTATAAGATGGCTCACGAGTCTGTTTACAAGAAGAGTTTGAATATGAGTATACCGAAGATAGTTAGTATTCTTGTGATACGCGCCATCCACATGACTCGGGTGCACTTTTGGCTAGGCTTTGGGTTCAGCTCTGACTGATTACTTTCAAGGACAACCAACCTCATCTCTTGATAGCTATTCAGGTGCTCTAATATGCCACTCATAAACTATAAAGAAAGGTATTCAGGCTTTAGTAGATAAATGTGGTTACGTTTCTACAGCCTATGCTGGCTGTCATTATTTACTTTTCAACCAATCAGAAAAAGTCTAGCGTGTGTGCCTCGGTATATACGCTCAGTCATAGAGGCGCCAGCTATAGTTTGGCAATGTGTTATAAAAACAATCATACAGTTAAGTTGTTGAATATTTTGAAACTAATTTGACTGGAAGTTGCTGCTGCCATAGGCAGCAACAACTTCCAATCAAATTAGTTTCAAAATATTCAACGGGATGAGTATTACACATTAAAGAATGTAATGCATTGGCACTTACATGACATCACACACTATCCCTTGAGGAGACAAAATGGTGGCGATCACTGTTCAACATTTATGCGATATTACAAAGCAGATAATTGTAATAGTGACGGGAGTGTGACAAAATATGAATGATTTGGAATCTATAAACCATAATCTATCGGTGCAGTATAACATTTGAGATGGGATTAGCATCCCTTTCAGTTATGTTTTTAGCCCAAGTTTTGACTGCAAAAATTAGTTTTGATGCACCTTCGCGGGTCTTCAAATCAGCACTAGGAGTTGCAGAAATTGCGCCTGTGTAGATTTGCGCTCAGCAGTGCTTGGAGATTCAAATGTATGTCCGCTCTGAATGACCACTCTATCTCAACTGATTTTTATGGGCCGATAAAGGTCCCTTTATACTTTAGGGTGTCCAATGAAAATGTTCCAGCACTCCGTCTCAGCCAATCCACACACGGTTGTAACAACCAGGCAAAGCCATGCAGTCACGTGTTATGACGTCATAGGTACTATGGCATCTACTCTAGTGCGAGTATGTAATACATGCGCCTATTTTATAGCATACAATATCTCCGCCATCTCTCGTCTGATTTTTAAGTTGGAAGGCAGATTTGGATTTCGAAGGGAATTTGTGGTAAGATTCGCCCCCAAAAAAGATGGAGCTTAATGGACCCGTGTTAACAATTTAGAGAAAACGTGACATATATGCACAAGAGATGCCAGCTCCATGCGTACAGTACAACGTGCTTGGCCTATCGGGATTACGTGCATGCGCAGTAGGCGATCTTACGGACTCATTTTCTAAGCGTGTTACAACTCACATGCTATGCATATAGACCGCTATGGTCGAATTAGAGAGGTGAAGAGAAAAGCACTGGTACGGGCCACTCTGTCTACGCGATCCGTGCTACAAAACTCATGAAAAATGATCTAGTGGAAGAGCTGAACCAAGTTTGTTCAAGGGAACTTGATTGGCCAAATAGTTTGGTGACCATCTTGGATGACATAGTTTTCGCGAAAACGACTTCTCCAGAGCCGCTGGATGGATTGGGTCACACTTTGGCAGATATGATTAAGGACTAAGCGCCATTAAAGGTTGTTTAAGGGAAGTTGGTCCATCTGAACACATGACCGCCGTGGACCAATCAACATGTAGTGTGTTTGGCGGCCATATTGGATATTTTTATTTGAGGGATTTTGAAGCCAAAACTGGTTTTATATAGGTTTTTAGGTATTCTGATTTCAAATTTGCCATTTTCGAAACTGTCGGATAAACGGTTTGTCGGCCATCTTGGATCATTTTCCCGCCATAAACTACCATACTAAAGCAATGGGAAATCTAAAATATCTCCTCGAGAACCATGATGGGCCGATTTCAGATATATTTGACAAGAAGCATCAAGATGGCATAGGGATACAAGTTTATTCAAAGGAAGACGATCAGCCAATTTGGCTGGCGGCCATCTTCGGTTTTGGCTGGACTTTTAGAAATGTCTTTAAAAATCTTCTCCGAAACCACTTTCAGAATTGATTAAAACTCATGAAACATCATCTAGGGCAAGAGATAAGCCAAGTTTGCTCAAGAGAACTCGATGAAACAAATAGTTTGGTGCCCATCTTGGATGACATAGTTTTCGTGAAAACAACTCTAGAACCGCTGAACGGATCAGGTAAAAATTTAACATCTTTGGTGGGCACCTTATATTTTCTGCGAATTTCTAAGAAAATCATAAAAAGACTACTTATTAACTGCTGGCTGAATTTTAATAAACTTGACAGAAATTTGATTGGTAAATTTTTCCGGTGGTCATCTCGCTTTGTTCGGGTGTGCCAGTTGCCAATAACTGCAGGTGAGCGATACAGACCTCTTGTTCATAATCTGATTAAGAATCGAAGTAATTATCCGGATACTCCATAGATGTATAGGTTAGCGTATTTTTATCATTCATAGCGCATCTCTGATTAATTTCATGGTCAATCAAGCCTAAACACAGCAAATTTTCTCTACAATATCTATAATGGCCCACAGTGATCATTGGCATATGAGACCAAAATATTTAACACCTAACCTCTATAATTTCTTGAAACTTAAAATATTTGGTTTCCATTCGATAACTTCAGTTAGCCTGCTGGGACTCATTTCAAATTTGGAATATCAACTCCTTATGGCAAGACCTCGGTGGGGATTGCATATCAGCAAATATGTGTCCAGATCCACCTGATTTCTTGAAAAATCGTAAAATATTTGGTTTTCGTTTGATAACTTCAGTTAGCCTGGATGGATTCAATTCAGGTTTTGGGAAATACATCCCTCTGCATGAGACCATGACTGGGATTGCATTTGGCCAAAATCTGTTTGTAATCACCAGAGTAACAACCCCCCCCCCCCCCCCCTACCCACCCCACCCCCTCCTTGCTATCTTGAAAATCCGTACATTTGGATTTTTTAAAATTGGGGCTGTACTAAAGGCCTGGTCGGAGTTGGAGGGGTGTGTGTGAATATGTGACCAGAACTAGGGTTGAAAGTATATAAATCGATCACAACACGCATAAAACATGGGTGGTGCTTAACTATAGATGGGTGGGGTATAGTTAGAATTGGATGTATCCATTAACTGCATTAAGCATACAAGAAATTAACATATAACTTTTTTTCTTTCTGAAACAAATGCCTGGCACTAATATACCGAAAACAAGTTTCTGATATAAAGTTTCGGAAAAGGCATTTTGATAATTTAATTGGTGGATCGTGAACCGAAGAAAGGTTTTAGAAACCTTTGTCCATTTAGTTCTATTATCTATTACGTACCTTCGCAATTATCTATTACGTACCTTCGCAATTATCTATTACGTACCTTCGCAATTATCTATTACGTACCTTTGCAATTATCTATTACGTACCTTAGCAATTATCTATTACGTACCTTCGCAATTATCTAGTACGTACCTTCGCAATTATCTATTACGTACCTTCGCAATTATCTATTACGTACCTTCGCAATTATCTATTACGTACCTTCGCAATTCGATCCCCAGTGTCCAGGACAGCACTGCGTTACTATACGTGTCCTTTTACACCTATGACGACACTCTGGCAGGATCATCATGCCGTTACGCATATTGGGACAATCACGTTCTCCAAATCCAGTGGTCAATTTGACTGACCCCAATGGACAGACAGCGAATCTATTCAACAAACACCTTCGACATTTTGTATAGGTAACAGTCGTTGTAATTTCATTGCAAAATCTGTCATCTGGCGATTTCTCAGCCACAGCCATTGAAAAGTATGCCAAAACACCCAGCAATATTGAAACATAATTTGTCCACAAAGCAGCTTTACTATTTGCCATATTTGGAGCCGTTGGTGAAGTCTTGCACTACAGATAGACTATATATTATTTATGCAAGCCTACTAGAACAAGGTCATTAAATCGAAATCTATCCAAAAATTATTAAAACAAATTTCTTAATTTCTTAATTCCACTGTATCCAATCATGTCTATTAACGATTTAACATTCATATCAGCCAAAACCGGCTTCTGCAGTGGTCTTCAGAAATGTCCATTTGCAGATCAAGAGAAGACTATTTTTGAGAATTTACCAGTGGAATGATTGGCTAGATAAACGAGCCAGTCATTCCAGTTGTAAGTTTTCAAAAATAGTCTTCTCTTGGTCTGTAAATGGACATTTTCTATGAGAAAATTTAAATTTTCGTTAAATAATTTGAGGGTTAAAGGGTTAACTCGAGGCCCTGAAATATCAGAATCTCAATTTCAAGGACTAACACAGGTAAGCGGCGAAATATTTGCATTAACATTCACATTAATTAGTCAAATTGGTTTCAAAATAGTCTAATAAAGATATAGTCTGTAGGTTAAGCATCCCACGAGCGGCGTAACCCTTCAATCCTCGAATTTGGTCATGAAAATTTAAATTCTCGCATAGACAATATCAATTTGCATGTCAAAGGAAGGCTATTTTTGACAATTCATCACTGGAATGAGAGGCTGGATAATCGAGCCAGTCATTCAAGTTATTAATTGTCAAAAAAAGCATTCTCATGCCCCGCGAATAAACATTTCTCAATACAACTGCAGAACCCGTTGTTGCCAGATTGAGTGGTACCAACTTGAGTTAATGCCGGACTAATTAAATAAACTTAGTGTCAAAACACTTATAGACACATAAAATATTAGAATTCAATTTATATCGACAAGTTTAGACTAATTTTGATAACCCTACATAGAATATTATTTAACGATCAGATGTAAATTGATAATAGGGGTAAGTAGCCATGTTCAGCGTCTAATATATAGCATCTAATATATGAAACACCCCACACGCGTAATTTTTTCTTAAGCTGACAATTCAAAATCTAAAGATCGCCGTTTAAAGTGTACGCGGTTTTTGTGACATTTATGACACAGGGAAAATAGTAGGCCTAAACCAAGCAAAACGGAAGCAAGCTCTTAAACTAACTTCCTGAGACCAGAGACTCAAATTTCGCAACAGGACAATCCCGTGTCAAGTGGGCAAACTCAAAACTTTAACAACTGAAGGTCCGATATCACCATTTCAAATGCACCATACAGGATAACTTTTGTGAAGCAAATGCTTCCCGTCAAACAGAGGGGTCCGATCTGTCACTCAAATATCTGACGTCATACTGACATATTTCACATGTTAACGTACGTCACAATCAAAATGCTGTAAGTCCGTCACGAAGATAGAAAGCCCGGTCAAGAAAGTGAAGGGCACGAATTGTATGTCTTTGGTGAATTTACAATTTAATAAATATGCTGTTGAATATTTTGAAACTTATTTGACTGTGAGCGGTTGCTGGCATAGGTAGCAACAGCTGGCGGTCAAATTAGTTTCAAATATTCAACAGCTTTTCTCTAGCCTATAATTACCATAGAATTGGAATTATTGCAATTTAGGGTTTCACAAGTGTGGCCTATCTAAATCGATTCAAACACAAGCACAACGTGGGCGAAGCTTAGCTATAGAAACGGGCGAGGCATAGATAGAAATTTCACCCCCTATTAACCATAATATAGTCCGTATACTATTTGATATTCCTAAAGAATGGACCGTTCCACGTTTATTCATCCATCATATGACGTCATATGACATCATAATCGACTACGTCACGTGAGTGATGACGTCATAATCATGACGTCATGAATGACTCGATAGAGTCCGTCTTTAACGCTTAATAATCAGACACGTTGTACGAATTGTATTCCTTAGGCAAGTGCGCTCGCGTAGGGTGCCACCCCACCCTACAATGGAAATTTCAACAATTTGACGCTCAGATAAGATATATTTTGTATCAAATGAGTACATTTACAGCCAAATGTATTTATATCACTTTGTAATTACTAGCTTCCATTATGACATTGCCAGATATTTATGTATGTAGTGGACCTTTTCAGATTTAGTTATGCCCCGCCAATCTCTAGCTACACTCCATCCACACCTCGTACGTGTTGGGATCGATCGATTCCTGAACTCCCATACTATCAATTTCCAGAAAACTATACAGGTAAGCGGTTAAATATTTTGAAACTAATTTAACTGAGCGCTGTTGCTGCCTATGGCAGCAACGGCGTCCAGTCAAATTAGTTTCAAAATATTCAACAGAATGTTTACTAAATGGTAAAGTCATACAAATCGCACAACGTGTCGGACTATTAAGCGTTAAAGACGGACTATATCGAGTCTTTCATGATGTCATGATTATGACGTCATCCTACACGTCACGTAGGTAGTTGATTATGACGTCACATGGCGTCATATGATGGATGGATAAAATTGGAAAGATCCATTAGAATAAACCAGCAGCTAAATATTGGGGGTGAATGGCGTAACTCAGCATTGGCACCTCACAATGTCATAGTGCGCCATCAAGGCTGTACGCCACTCCCGCCCCTTCCCCACCCACCCACACCGTCAAATGTTGTGAAACCTGAGAAAATGTTGCATCTTATAATTTTCTTCGAGACGGTATCACGCGCAGGAGGGAACACGGCCGTATGCCTATAATTTACAACACAATTTCTTCTAATAGTATCTGTGGATGCTAGATAGAAATTTAGATGATCTTTTACTGCTTTGAACGCTGGAAATGAAATTGTTGCATAATTTTCAAAATGTGTCCACATCAGGAATTCCAGGTGGTCTGTTTCTGGAGAAAATTGGTATAATAGAATGATTTAACAGCCAACTGGGGGACCATATTTACCTCTGAAAATGCAGACGACCACCACTAGTTACCGTGCGTCGTCACACCCAAAATAGCCACTCTAGCGAAAACAGTGTTCCCCTGGAAAATGGCATAATCTGAAGGAATGTACTGCTCTTTCATTGTGATCAGTGGTTTCTGTAGGAAGTTCCAAGCTTATGATGCATTAAATTCGTGCAGATGATTCCAGTCAGTCGTTCCTAAGTCCTTTCTCATTTCCGTATACCGTCCTTTATTCAACAGTAGCTTTGGCTTAGCTATTTGTTTTCTTGTGCTTAAGATGTCAGGATGTAGTAATATTTGTAGAACATCATGATCACCTTTTCCTAGTGGAGGTATGTGGGCGATGTTTTGGTTGTTTGTTAAAACTAGATCCAAAAGATTGATTTATTCTATGTCGCTGCTAGTTTTAAGAAATGCCTCTTCATCTCCATTTGAAGAAAACCCAGTGTACCAGTTAATTGATGGGAAGTTGACATCCCCTACTATATGAATGTTGTCTGTTGAGTACATTTAGGAGTTTATTATTGTTTGGGCCGTCTGAGTTGGGACTTCTGTAGATGCAACCAACAAGAATTATTTTTCCTTTTGTTGTTTCTTCCATGTAATCCACACTGATTCCTTAAAGCTGCCATCATTTAGGTTTTCACAGGTTTTTTTTAGCATTTAATGATACATGGGTATAGATAATGACTCCTCTTGGTGGAATACTATTCAGCGAGAGATGGTACTCGTCAATCTGTAGTTCACTAATGTTTATGGTTGAGTGTTTTCGCAAGGCTTCTGTTATTACTATGATAGAATGGCGAATCTTGTGTACCTTTTTTAATTAGACTGTCTGCATTTGTGTATGTACATGTATTGGTTACGCTTTTAGAATTTATATCGTTGTTTATCTGAATATGTTTGATATCTATCTTGTGTTGGTGTCTGTGTACTCACCAGTTGGTGTCTTTGCATGTTTGTTATGCCTTACATGTTTGTGTTTCTATCTTAATTTTTAATGTCTTCCCTTGTCCAAGGTTATGTAGCTTATTATGTTTTCATTGCAACTCATAGTGTAATGGGGTGCCTCATTCTTAGGTATATCTACAGTTTCTTCGCTTAGTACTGAGTATCAGTTTGAGAGCTATGTTGGCATTGTGTGATGCTTGAACTGGTTTGTAGCTGGATTCATCGTCTCCATGGTGTGGCTTGGGCATAATAAAAATCTTGTGATTCTAAGGTGGTGTTCATCGCAGAGTGAAGATGGTAACTGATGTTATCTGACAGTATGCAAAGGCCTTCGTGATTAGGGTGGACGTCATCTGAAAAGAGGTTGTAGTGTGGTTCACCGTTGATGTCGATGAATAGCTCTGTATTGTTAATAAGGTTGGCCTTGTGCCAATTTGTAAGGGACTGCAATATTCCGCTGAAGACGTCTACCAAGTTGTTATCACTCCTGCTGTTTGCTCGTGGTAGGATCGATGAAACAAAGATTTTGGTAGTGGGTGCAAATGTTTGTATGGGTTCAATCAATTCGTTGTAGTCTCTGATCATACCTTCTAGTTTACGTCTGCCAATATCATTAGTCCCGACATGGACTACTATAGCATCAACCTGTTCGGCTTTAAGTAGAGGCTCGAGCTTGGCATCTTACTTACTACGTCTTACTAGGTGCTGAGTGATCGCAGGCTCTAGTCCTCTATAACCACATCTTCTTCGGCTGGTTCCTGGTTAACTGTGTGACTTCCGGTAAACATGGGTATTTTATAATTAAATAATACATCCTGGTTTCTCCCAGACTCATCTAATCTATTTTTAAAGGCATTTCAACTGGGTGCAATAACTACATTGGTTGGCAGATTATTCCAAATATTTACTGTTCTAGATTGAAATGCTTTAAGTCTTATATTCTTTTTATATCTTTGTTTGCTTAATTTATGTTTATGTCCTCTTAATAGGCTGAATTTTTCGGTACATAGCTTTAATTCAGGTGCTACTTCAGGATCATATATATTATTAAGTAGTTTATATACTTCACTCATGTCTGCCCTATGTCGCCGGTATGATACTGTTTGGAAACTTTAACACTCTAAGTCTATTCTCATATCACATTTCTTTTATGGCGGGTAGCTGCTTTGTTGCCCGTCGCTGGACTCTTTCTATCGTATCAATGAGATGTTATCTGTATGGGCTCCAGACTGGAGTTGCATAGTCAAAATGCACTCTGGCAGGTGATTTATACAGAGGGATGAATGTTTCAGTATCTAGAAATTTATACGATATTCGAATTCGTCCTGCCATGTTTGCTGTTTTGATTTTAGCATTGATATGTTCGTCAAAGCTGAGCTTTTTTTTATATCGAAGATCACTCCTATGTCTTTCTCTGTGGTTGCATGCTCCAGAATGTGTTCTGTATTGTTCAATGAAAATTTATAATCAAATTCATTATGTGGGCCAGAGTTTATATGTATCACTTTACATTTGTCTGGGTGGAATTTTATCAGCCATTTCTCACTCCAGTTCTGCAATTCTTGTAGATCATTTTGGAGTTGCTGTTTGTCATCCTCAGCCTTGATGATTTTGTACAATTTTGTATCATCAGCGAAGAGCAGTATGCCTCTTATTATTTTATTTGGGAGGTCATTTATGTAGATAACAAAAGGGATGGGTCCCAAGACACTTCCTTGTGGGATTCCACTTGTTACCTCTCTCCAATTTGACTCTGCTCCATTCACAATTACTTTTTGTCTCCCGGTCATTTAGAAAGTCTTCAATCCATCCAAGTATGTTACTAGGGATGCCATATGATTTTTGCTTTTAGAAGTAATCGTCTATGGGGCACTGTATCAAATGTTTTCATAAAATCGAAATATATTGTGTGTATTTCATATCTCTCATCGAGAGTTTCTGTCCATGCATCTATCAACTTTAGTAGCTGAAGTGTTGTTGATCGCTTGCCAAAGAATCCATATCATTGGGTGCCAAAAGTGATTTGTTCTCATGTATTTGATGATCTCTCTACGAAAGATTTTTCATTTAGTTTGCAGACTATGCTCGTTAGGCTCACTGTTTTATAGTTTGATGGTCATTTTTTGCTTCCTTTTTTTTTTTATAAATTGCGGTTATGTTAGCTTTTTCCCCAAGCATCTGGGAGGTTTTGTAGCCTAATGGAATTGTTGAAGATAATACAGAGTGGAATTTTGAGTTCATTACTTAGATGTTTGAGATTTTGATATGCTCAGCTGATTCAATTCCTTTTCTATAATCTCTTCATCAATAATTATATCTTGCATGGCATTTTCTACTTCCATCATCTCGATTGTGGTTTGATCACCAGTGTTTTCCTTTATGGAAACACTGCAGAAGAATTCTTGAAGCGTGTCTGCCTTTTCTTTCTCCATTTTTATAACTTCTGATTTTGGATCCTCTGGGTTCAGCAATAACGGTTGTATCCCATCTTTGACTTTGTACTGTGACTTAATGTACTTTCATGCTGATTTAGGATTGATTTTTATGTTCATAGTTGTGCTTCTTTCAAAATTCTTTCTGAGCGTTTTCATAATTTTTTCTATTTTATTTCTGGTTCTGCAGTATAATTCATAGTCATTTCTCGTCTTTATATATTTCTTCCACAGTTTGTATTTATTCCTTACATTCTTTAGCTGATCTTTGTTAAGTGGTACATTGCCTTTGTTGTTTCATATTTTGACTTTCTTGCTTGGAACATGCTTGTCTTGTATTTCACAAACTATGGTCATAAGAATTTCCCATTGCTGATTGAGGTCTAAGCTTTCCAGTTTCTCCTGCCAATCTATCATGTTAATTTCTTCCTTTATATTGTCATAGTTGGCTTTATCATACTATTTCTCTATTCTAGAATACTATGTACGATGGAGATAACAATTGTATGTGAATAGTAGTACACTGTGATCGCCATTACCATATGGGCTGTTATATTCTAGGTCAGATATGTTCTCTTGTTCTAATGTGAAGATAAGGTCCAGTATGGCACTTGGCATATTTGATCATCTACCTCTAGTTGGCTTGTCTACATGATGGTACTTATAACAGTCACAGATAAAGTCAATGAATTTGTTTTCAATACTGCTTGGGCTTTCAGATTTAGTTGTCCAGGTCTCCCAGTTTATGTCAGGGTAATTAAAGTTACCCATAATCAGATAATGTGTTATTCCTTCACCATCTTTTATGCCCTCCAAGCTTCCTTCAATAATTCACGAAGATTTGTATTTTTTTCATTGGTTAACTTCCACTTCTGTAGATGCAGTCCACCAGAATGCTGCTCGTTTGGGCTAGTTCTGACATTTATCCAAAGAGATTCCTGATATTTAACTCTAAGTTGTAATTCATGGCCTTCAAGTGGGTTGCACAGGTAAATCGCTATGGACCTCCCTTCTTTGTTCTCTAAGTTGATTGTGTATAGTTCATAGTCTTCTAAGTTTATCTGAGCTTTTATAAGGGGAAGCGTGATATTTTTGGCTTCAATTCTGTAACTCCAATGATGTCTGGTGTGTAGTTTGTGATGTCAACTTTAAATTCATCAAATTCGTTTAATAGGCTGTCTGCATTTGTATATAAAAATTTAAGGTTTTGGTGTGGCTGACTGCATTCATGACGACTATTCACAATATTATTTACATATATACATTTACTCTGCTCAGTTTTTGTCTTTAAACTTCTTTTCTTTGGGCACTGTGTTTGATATCCTATTTTTTGTGCCACTTCCACGGCGTTTCTCTGATTCGGTATATAACGTTTCCCCATTATTTATCTGTGCACTCCTCTGCTGATGCTTCTAGTTCCTTATGCTCATCTCTTTGCGTTGGTGTTAGGTCATATACAATTGAGATTTGTTCCTCTTGTTGTGAGTTTGACATCTTAAGCTTTGGTCGGCTAATAAAGATGTGCTGCTATGTTTTTGTTGATTTCATTGTTATTCTCAATGGTCTTGGTTTGTCATCGTCCCTACACCTACCCAGTCTAGCTGAATGTTTGCATTCGCCATGTTGTATAGAAACCTCTAGTTCTTTGCATAAGTTAGTGAACGCGTCAAAATCCTTCTTGTGTCTTTCTTCTCTCTCTCTCTCTCTCTCTCTCTCTCTCTCTCTCTCTCCTTAGCTTCAATGTCTCTTTCCTCGAGGGTCTTATGTACCGATTTATCAATATCAGCTTGCATGTTGATATGGTCTGCTTCATCGTTTGTTGCACGAGATTGGTCTCCAATATCAGCAGCTAGTTTCTCCATTTTCTTGTCGCAATCAGCAACATTAGTTTCAATATCCTTTACACAGGTCTTATCTGCTTTAGTCTCCACTGTCATTTCAATGTTTGCAATTCTTTCCTCTATCTTACAAGAATATGCGTGCACATATTCCTCAATTGCAATACATCCTCCCTTGCTTTGGGTTCACAGGGTTCACAATACCAGTGATATGTTACCCTCTTACTCACTATTTCGAACTCCATCATGGGCATTTCAGCTGCATATTTTATGCATACCCATTCTTGATATATGTCACACATTAGGCTGGAATGATCATCATCAGGGTATACTGTACTGCATCTCTAACATGTCCATTCCTCTCATTCACTGCCTGAATTATTGCTTCTAATACTCTTATCCTTTCTGGTGGTGATTCAGCTTATTTTTTATCTGTCCAGACTTTGCTCTGCGTGTGCTTTTTGATTTGGTCCTTGTCTTACTGATATTACATATACATGTATGTTGTGCTTTTTGTAATGTATCTGAAGTGTAAAGAATACCCCAAGGCTAACTAGTGCCAGCTGTGGTGTGTCGCCTGCACCAGTTAATTGGTTCAAGTGCCGGCTGTGGTGTTCCACCTACACCTGGACCCACCTTATGATATTTATTAAAGTGATATATGCCTATTCAAACAACAATGTTTCCATATTTATAATAACCACGAATTTGTAACGATTTTATATCACTGGAATACAATACAACGTTAAGCAAAATATTACACCATTTATTATGTTCAAGTGCCAGCTGCGATGTGCTGCCTTCACCTGAACATACCCTATGGTGTTTAACCACGAATCTTCAACAATTTTATATCACGGGAATACAATACAACTTTAAGCAAAATATTACACCAATTATTATGTTCAAGTGCCAGCTGCGATGTGCCGCCTACACCTGAACCTACACTATGGTATTTAAGTGATAAATATGTCTACTCAAGCATCAAACATTGCCATGGTATCATCAATTTATAATTTCATATCACAGAAATACAATGCAATTTTAAACAAATTGCAATTTTTTTTTTTACAGACTTCTTAAAAATAACAGCTAGTTTGGCTTAAAGATTGTGTGATCTTATTTAATACTTGCAGATTTCATCATTTATACTGAATTTATTTTAGATAAACATGGATTTAGATTTGAAAATTTCTAGATTCAATTTACCCATCTGACATAACCGGAAGTCCATGGATTTCTGCTATCCTTGCCCCACTGAAGAATTGTACTATTATGTTCATGTCTACCATAGACATATAGCACCTGTTAAGCCTTCTGAATGTGGCGCTGCCGATAAGCAGTGTTTTCTTTGATGTGCCTGTGCGATGTGTTGTCTGCTGACTGTTGTGGTGAGTACTGTTCCTTGTAGGTGCCTTTGGTAGACTGCTGTCCAATTGTTTGCTAGTTGAATTCGTGTATGTATACGCTTCAGGGTTTCTATCTTAACATCTGTATCACTAGCTTAATACAGACAATAAAATGGACTTGATCCACCCAGGTCATGTTCGCCTTGCTAACTTTCGTAAGTTTGCTGGTTTACTGAACATGCACAGTCGCTATGACAAGCCGAATGCTGAATAGTTAACTATAGTTTGTTGGTTCCTGATTTCCGATTGAATTTCTATTGCAGAAAATTTGGAGCTGGGTATCAGTCTCCATTGACCATTTCTGTCACCTGTTTCGATGGCCTACGAAGATGGGTAATTTTCGTCCGCTAAGATGTCAAAAAGTATCCAAACACTATAAAGCTGGAAGGAAATCGGCCTTGGGAACATTTATTTACTATAGGGCATCATAATTTCATCAAACTTACATGGGTTAGGGAAATATTAACATGTTTATGTGCATTTTACAGTGGCAAGCGAACCCTATCCGCTATTTTGGATTTTACGCAAATATCGCAATAATCATCTGAACCGAGCTTGGGTGGTCGGTTGACTATAGTTGACTAGCTAGTTCAAGTTCAAGTACAAAGTTGCTTTATTTCATGGGTTTTCTATACATGTAAATAGAATCTAAACAGGCAGTCCATCAAAGGCATGGCCTATTGAGCGATGGACTCCTTACACACATTACAAAACATTTATACATTAACATATATATGACACACAAGACAGTGGCACAGTGACAGAATGCTAAGAAGCTACCTTGATATGAAAACTTATACAGGGACTTGACTACCTTTCTGGGATTATTAGCTAGTAAATTAACCTATTTTGGGGATTTTATTAGCCATACAGATTTTCGGTTAGAAAGGATATGAGTCTCGCCTCAGACTTAAAATGTACAATACATACATACACATACATATACATACACACATAACAGGGTTTCAACAAACTTCTAAATACAGGAAGTTTGGGACTTCTTGGGTTAGTTAACTATTTGAAGTTCGACTGGTATTCTAGTTAGCTATAGCTAACTATGGTTAGGTGTCGAACTTGACATGAGTGGTTCATGTAATATCAATATCCACGCAACGTCATCAAATTCTTGACCTAATTTTGTGTGCGACAGATGTGTGACAGATTTGATTTTTACGACGAATTGAGAGGGACTATTTTTCTGTTAACTACTTGTCATACAGACTACTATTGGCATTATATCATCTTGTTTTACATGAATTAATATTGTCGGGTATGAGGAGAGTAGCGCTCGTGTCCTTTTAAGTTTCAAATCTCTCTACCACCATATTCTGGTGGAAATCACTATGCCAATGGCTACTCAATACCTCCATAGTTTCGCACATCCAGGCATTTTGTGATCGGGCGCCATTAAAGTGGGACAACTTTACTATACTCTGAAGAGCACTGCTGATAGTAATGCGTTGTTTACATTTTCCATGAAGCTCAAACCATAAAATCCTATATCTGAGAATCGGTAATAACTCCGCCGAGTATCAGAAAACATCAAACCATGACTGAATTTTGCAAGATAGTAAAGAAAATGTAATTAAGGTTTCGCGACCCATTGCTCGTAATGTTAAATTAGCCCCTCCAAAAATGGCGTCGCTCCCAGGGTATTATGGGAAAATTGATTGGGATTACGTCATCGCGATTCTATGAATACGAGATACTTTTCTCGATCACGAATCGAAGGAGATCTCGCGAGATACGAATGCATACGGTATACGGTTACGTCCGGTATCCAAGGGACGGGAATTACAGAACAGAACAGAATGAGTGAGAAAGAAAAAATATTTTGTTGCAAATTATGTAATTTTAATTCTAAATATCAATATTTTGGTCTTCAGCCTCCATTTGCCAAATCTATACAGTATGTTGTACGAACTTATAACCCAGAGCTGCAAAATGCTATCTACCAACAATAATACCAGTTTTCGAACAATTTAATTTCGTGGCAAAAATACATTGCCAGTGTATCTGTTCCTATTAGTCCTTTTTCCAGTCAAACTGAGTTGTTTGCATGTTCGCATTCACTTTTTGAATAACATCAATTATTTAATTAATAGGAAAAGTTTATGACCCTACATGGCATAATCATATTGATATCAGGCTGTCCTCAGAGGGCTTTATCAAGGTATCAAAAATCACATGTTCCCTATGTTATGCCCTCCACCTTAAGCAATCCAAGCTACTAACTCAGTGTATACAGACGCTCTGACTCTTCTGTCGCTGCTTTGTACATTATATTTGCAGCACGTCAACCCTACACACAATATACGCTGTAATAGTAAATAGTAATAATATGAAATATGCTAATAATATGAAATAGGAGGGTAAACTTCAAATGCCTGTGGCTATACAATAAACACTCACTTTCTCTCCATGTGGAACCGATTGCCTTGAGCTATCAATACGGACGTATTGTTACGGGTTAGTCGTCCTCGACGGATCCTTTGTCGTTACAGCTTGCATACCGCTGTGCCACCCTGTGTGTCGCTGGGATAATTTCGGATTTCATGAGTTGTACAGTTAATATTCGTATATATTTAAAATAGACATTGAAATACAGACTTTATTCGTCACTACTTACCCTGCTGGAGTAGGGTTTAGTCCATCGAGGCTGGAGTTACAGATACAGATAACAACCGCTTGAAAATGGCTGCCAGTAGATCAATAACATCCGCTAAGTCATAGGACCTAATATGAATATAGGACGTGTTGCCTATAAATGAACGCAGACGGGTCATTCCATATAAGGACCAAAATTTTTGAAATCCGTCAAGTCATAGTTTCAGGTTTCCTTCAAACTTTGTCAGAGTAAGCATATGTATGTATTAACAGGAAATTCCAAGTATTATAGTGAAAGGTCAAATACTTTTTGAAAACTGGCCTATCCAATACCCCCTGCCTAAAATTGACAACAATTTGTAAAAAAATTTCTATGTTTGAGGCTTCATATCTCACCGACTACAGTGCTCACAATACTAGGTCTTTTTATTTTAACAGTCTGGTCACCATAGTTCGAGAAAATCACAAGCATTTTGTGCTGACCTGTTTTAGGCATGTATTAGGGGTCGTCAAAAATGCCAAAAAATGTGATTTTTCATATTTTAATCCAAATTTGGTGATGCCGTAAAATGTATTTGTATTTGGTTTACACAAATGATTTCTATCCTGTTAACTAGAGCTACTGCTACTTTAGTGATATTTATTACCTAATGGCAAGATATGCTCCGCAAAAATTTTGCCTGGAGAATATTTAAAAAACAATTTGACTATAAGTTGTTGCTGACTTAGCCATCAATAATTTTCAGTCAAATCATTTTCAAAATATACACCAGGTACAGAGTTTGTCCTGTAAGCTGGTTGAGCTGCAGCAGCTCATCACTCAGTCTTGAGTTATCCAGTGTTAATAAAGACTGAGAGATTTCATATCTAGAGAAAATAACTCAACCTTCAGAGCTTTGTATATAATTAGGTCAATTGCTGTAATAGACATAGGTAGTGAGGTGATATTGATTAGTCACATGGTCTCAGTTTTTCTCAGAGATCTGCATGCAAGTATTGCTATCAACAAGAGTTCAGTCAAGCATTTTAAGTGATCAAGATTAGGCAGCATGACCAGTGAAAGTGTTTAATAATTACTGCTTTGAAACATTGACATTGTTGCTGATACACAAATGTTTAGATATTTACTTTAGAAATTTAATAATTCACTATACATTTTAATGATAAATTAGGCCTTTTAATTTGAAAAGTGTAAACTTTGACTAGGACACATTGCACAATTGCTGAATTACCAGAGACATTTTGTTCAGTTGGACGTCTCACTAATGATAGATGTCATAAGTTTACGGATAAATGCTCTGTAAATGATGTTGTACAATTGACGGCTACAGATAAAACACTTGTTGCAAGGAGAAGCGGCCAGAGTGAGGATAGTTTAGAAACAGTGTGCTGTTGCCACAAGAAACACTATCTGCATATATTCCCGATGATGAAGCAGAACACTTCATGTTGTGATCCCCTAAAAGTTCACAAAAAGCTTATTAAAAAGGGACTAGTTAATATAGATCAAGAAATTGTGGCATTAATACAGTCGAAAACTAGAGAGAGAAAACAACCTGGCCAAAAGATTTGCCATCATTGTTTGCAGAAAATTAATAACCTGACAGATTGTAGTGACAGTGAACCGGAATCAATGGCCATAGCAGATACTTTGTACAGTAATGCTGAATGCCTCAACTCTAGTTTCTCAGCAGTTGGAGTTTCTCCCCTAAAGAGTGTCCATTCAGAAAGGAAAGTATCATATGGTAAACGAAAAATCAAACAAATGGCAGAAGCAACAACAAGTCACGTGGCATCCCACCTAGGTTTTCCACCTAATAAATTAGTTGCTGACACTTCACAAACTGAATGTACATGTGATTCTAAGTTAGATGTGGACTACTTGGTATCGAACATGAATGAAAAACTGTCTGTGTCATCACGAAATCAAAAGATACAAGTATTGACTATTACACCTAAATCATAGTCGATAGATAAAACTGTTCCGTTTTTTCAGGCATGTGGTGTTACGCGTTATATGGTGAAACAAGCCAGACAACTTGCGCAGAATGATGGAATACTCGCTGATCGTGAAACCTTTAAAAGAAATAAGCTTGATCAGCATACACTAGATAGTGTTATTAACTACTACCAAGATGATACTGTATCTAGACTATTACCCGGGAAAAATGATTTTGTTACTATAAGAATTTGTGGTACCAAAGAACATAAGCAAAAACGGCTAATCCTGACAAATTTGAAGGAAGTACATGCTAATTTCAAAACAGAAACTGGACTTAAAATTGGTTTCTCTAAATTTGTTGAGTTAAGACCCAAATGGTGTGTAACTGTTTCTTCTAGCGGCAGCCACAATGTTTGTGTATGCGAAAAACACCAAAACGTAAAGTTTATGGTGGATGTTATCTCAGAAGACTATCATAACCTAATTGACAAATCTGTATGTGACAGTAGTTCTAGAAATTGCATGCTGCAACGATGTGAAAAGTGTCCAGGAACTGCATTTCTCAAAACTTACTTAGAGCAAGACCTTTACGAGCACATGGATGAGGATGACATCATTAAATTCAATGAATGGGTATCCACAGACCGAATTGAAATCATGCGCCGAGAAGTATCAGTTGAAGATTTTATTTCTATATTATGTCAACGGATCCAAGAATTAACACCACATTCCTTCATAGCGAAATCTCAAAGTGAATTCTTGAAAGTGTGCAAACATGATTTAGATGACACTACTGCCATTGTTGTTCTCGACTTTGCTGAAAATTACAGCATTATTGTGCAAGATTGTGTACAGGGATTTTATTGGAACAATTCTCAAGTCACGATACATCCTTTGGCATTTTATGTTAAGGCTTATGGAAAGTTGAATGAAGAAAATGTATGCTTCATCTCTGAGTGTCTGAAACACGAAACAAATACTGTGTACTGTTTTCAGGAGATTTTTACAAGATATTTGAAGGAAAAGTATCCCAATATTCATATAATTAAATACTTTAGTGATGGGTGTGCAGGACAATACAAGAACTTCAAAAACTTTGTTAATGTCTGCCATCATTATTCAGATTTTGATATTAAGGCAGAATGGCATTTCTTTGCTACCAGCCATGGTAAAGGTGTTTGCGACGGTATCGGTGGCACAGTGAAGCGCTTAGCCGCAAGGGCTAGTCTGCAAACAGCGCTTATACAAAATGCTAGTGAATTGTATGAATTCAGCCAACAGAACATAAGCAAGATCAAGTTCTTCTTAGTTAGTAAAGATGAGATCCAGAGCCATCATACAATGTTGGAAGAGCGGTATCTCCTTGCCAAAACAGTGCAAGGAACCAGGTCATTCCATTCGTTTGTTCCAAATGACACTAACTCTATCACAGTAAAGCGAATTTCAACTGATGATGTTTCATACACTCGGTCATTTTCTAACACACAACCTGGTATGTCATCAGAGATTCAGAATTTAAATATCCCTATGGAACTGTCTTTGAGTGACTATGTTGGTGCATTGTATGACAAAAATTGGTGGTTTGGCATAGTGTTAGAAATTAGTCTAGAAAATGAGGACTGTCTCATTTCGTTTATGAAGCCGCATGGACCAGCTCGATCCTTTAGTTGGCCAAGGCGCACAGACCAGTGCTGGGTTCCTTTTTGTGACATTCTAAGTAAGGTGTCAACACCATTGACAGCAACTGGCCGGCAGTACACTTTTCCACAAACTGATATCGACTTTATAAATGGACTATTTAAATAATTTGGAGGAGCGGTATATGCTGGATCATGTACCGTATCATCAATTATTGCTGAGGTATGTAGTATTATGTACTATCTCTTAACACTTTTATACTATATCATGTGTATTAACCAATGCCTGTCTCAGTTTATTAAATAATTCCATGAAATGGGTGACATTTAGGCATACTTTAGTATGAGAGATTACACATATTGGCCTGGTCGCAGTGTGTCAAAATTGTCTATAAATGGCCATAGAAGTCCATGTAGCTGTACTAATATGACCATAATATACCATTCAATGTCCACCTTTGATGAAAAAGTATCTAAAATGCTAAAGTGGAGATATTTTAAACTTTTTAAAACAAATTAGATTGTCGCGAAAAATGTCAAATTTTAACAGAGTCAGGTCTTTGGGTCTAGAAAATCGATGTTTATGTATTATATAACCAGGGAATGCTGATTGGTTCTTCTAATATAGCAGGAGAACTGGTTGTATCGCTTGTTTCATGCCTCTAGGCCCTATAATTTTAAAATTATTAACCCCCAAAAATGGAATATCGTACAAGTTTTACAAAAATATCACATTTCTAATATGCCATAGCTACAAAAGGGAACAAATGTAAGAGTGCAAGTTTTAACCATGTAACTATTGACCATATATCTACCATTCACCAAAATAAAATAAAAATTGAAAGGTGTTATTTTGACTTAATAGGTGATGAAGTTGGCCCTCTTTTGTGAACAGGGGTGGTGCATTGGGCCCCCCCAAATTTTTGATGAGCAAACCTTGCTGTTAGTCAGTAAATATTACTAAGCTAATATTAGCTCTAGTGAACTGGGTAGAAATCATTTAGTTACAGCAACTATAATATACATTTTACTGTATCACCAAATTTTGTTGAAACAGGAAAATTAGCTGTTTTTAACGTTTTTGGTGACCCCTAAAACACACCCAAAACAAGTCAACACATATTGCTTGTTATTTTCCTCAAGTATGCTGACAAGAGCATTAGAATGAAAAGATCTAGTATTGTAAACAGTATATTGGATGAGATATGATGTCTCAAACATTGGATTTGTACTTGAAACCTTTGTCAATTTTAGCATAGGGGTCTTTGAGAGGGCATTTTTCAAAAAGTATTTCACATATCAGTTAAAAAATTGTCATGCTCAACTAAAACATCCATATGCTCACACTGAGAAAGTTTGAAGGAAATCCGTGACTATGAGTTGACGGGCATTGGTCCATCTTATACGGAATGACCCAGACATCATTTATTGTTTAAATTAATGGGACAGATTTGTATAAAGTCGAAATGTCCTAAATACGTATATCCATGTATACATAGGCCTAACTGTATGCTACATGTGAAGCTAATTTTTTATCACACTTGGAGGGCATTCTTGAAAATCGAGTCCACGATATATTATTCACAACAATCAGGGCTTCATTTCCAGAAAATCTTGGTGGGTTAAAAATTGCACTCCACGATCAGTACTAGACAAGTGATCATTCCTCTTGCAGAATGAAAATTTGGACATATGTTATTAAATCAGTAAAATATCTAAATTTTGATTAAAGGTTTGAGAATTAAAGTGAGCTATTAATTTCTCTCCTGGGATGAATAGTTAGTTATTCATGTCTACAAGTAAATGTGTGAATGCACATTTCATTCATGCATGAAAGACATGGTACCGGGACTTAAATTTCATGTTACAGTGCTAAATGCATGCAAAATTGACAACCACGACTCCACGGCATGGATGGGTGTCTGGGTGTGAAAAATAATACATCAACAATTAAATACTGCATGCTTGCAATTACATTTGCATAGATAGGGATACATATATACTTTTACCTGGCAATGGTATTATTTAATCTTTTTACATTCTGAAGTAAATGTACACTATTCAGTAATAGCAATAACACACAAATTTTGGATATTGAAAATGCAGAGCAGATTGCCTTAAATAAAACTGGGGGAACCCACGCATAATGAAGGACCAAATCCCATAATGCAGAGGGGTTGGGGGTGGGGGGGGGGGTGTTGCCCCATGAAAGGAAACAGCAAAAGCTATATCATAAACCGGAACCAAAAACTCTCGTGACTGGAAATCACGCCTTTTCAATGTCAAGGTATGTATATGTAATTTAGCCTGGTTCCCTGTCTCGTTTTTGTAGGTTTTGCCTCATTACACGTACATACATGTACATGTTAATATGATGTTATCTATATATGCTCACTTCATTCACGATGGCTTCACGTTGACACATCACTCACTGCATTCACTACTAGTCTATCCCTATTACCAGTGTAGAATGGAGGATCATAATTCCGTGGATGTAACGAAAACCTGTAACTTCATGATAACATCTTCAGACACCCTCAACTGTATATACATTAATTCAAATACAGTAATGGATGCCTTTGATATTGTATGTTCATGTGTATTTATGATTATTGTATTCTGTGGCTGTAATAGTGGAAACATCCTACAGCTGCAATCAGTCCTTTGCTTTTGACCAATGTGTCTTATCCTCCGACAAATCCCTTAGCTTCCTCAGGCCCATTTTTGTCTCGCCTGCGAAGCAGGATCGAGACATAGGTATCACTTTTCCGGCGGCGGCGTAAACTTTTAAGTTAAGTTTATATCTCAGCAATGCCTGATCCAATTGGAACCAAACTTGGGTGCATGGTAATATACATCGAAAGGAAGCAGCCCGCCGATAAAAAGGCTGTGAGGTCAAGGTTATGGGGGTCAAAGGTCACGGTATAATCTTTGTTAATATCTTACGTTAAGTTTTTGCATTAAACAAAAGTTATTGCCTTATGTCTCAGCAATGCCTGATCCAATTGGAACCAAACTTGGATACATGGTTACCTATAGTGATAGGAAGCAGCATGATGATGTTGGGATTCAAAGATTTTCAATGGTTTTATTAGAGGTTTGGGCAATATTCGTCCTCCAGTTGCTAAGCCTCTGCCTTACTGGAATTTGGCTTTGATTCTAGTATCGGCAGGTCTTCTTTTTGAACCAGTTGGATCTATCAGTCTCAAACTATTGACTCTGAAGGCTGTTTTTCTTTGTTGCCGCCGCTTCAGCTAGGAGAAGATCCGAAATTCAGATTTATCGAATCAGGGGATGGTCCAGTTTTATATCCCAGGTTTTTTTTATCGAAGACCCACTCTAACTGTTACCCAGCCATGCCAATTATTCTTAATTCCTTATCATCTTTTTCGCCATCCAACAAGTTCTGGTGTCCTGTCAGGGCCGTAAAAGTCTATAAATGTCATACCAATTTTAAAAGATCTGATTCTTGGCACTTTTGGGTCCCGTATGCGGAGGTGGTAGCTAGACCAGTTTCTAAGGCCTCGGTTGCCAGATGGATCTGTGAGACCATTAAATTATGCTATGAGATTGCCTCCCCTGGTGAGATCAATTTATCCCATGTCAAGGCGCACAATTTTCGTGATATGGCTGCCTCCTTCGCTTTTTTCGTCGGCTCATCATTGGACGACGTTATATAAGTTGCAGGTTGGAAATCTGAATCAACTTTTACCCCTCTATTTAAAGGATCAGAGCCCAGCGGCCTCCTTTTTTTTAAGAAATATAACGATTTTAACAAAACAAGCCAAAGACTTTTGACCAAGCACATCTCACCAATCTCGCTAGTCTATGTCTGTCAGAAATGGTGAGAATGTTCTCTTGTTTTGTTTATTTCATTGAGTTGATGACTTTCCTTGTTTGATAATCACTGTGATTTGTTATGGATGCACTATTATGTTAATTTATTAACATTTGGATATGAGTTGTTTAATTTTTATCCTTGTTTATGACTCAAATCTCCACCCACCAAGGTTTATTAAGTGGGCCACTGACCAATTCTATGGGTTTAGCAAGTAGTGATTGAACGGTAATGGATGTTTGTGGTGTAATAACAACCCCCAACAGACCCCCCTTGTGAGTTGGTCAGTAGTTTTATTAACCACTATAAACATACTTACTATTCAATCACTACAACCCGGCCTCAGCCACCCAGTGTGGGAATGATTTGAGAATCTCTTTATTCTTTCTTGCATCTAAATTTTGAAAGTGATTCTGTTACTCTTAGTCTCCTCTGCACATGCACTTTGACATATGTCTTAGAGGAGTGAGTATAGACTGGTGCCAGTCTAATGCAGGCTGTATGGTGAGAGTGTACTCTACCAGAAGCCTGGTTGAGGGTGCGATGAGTTGGTATAGGCATATGGGGGCATGAAAGCAAGCATAAAAATCTTTTTCTGGTGCTAAATGCAGATGGTTTGATTTAGCAAGTAGTGATTGAACGGTAATGAATGTTTATAGTGGTTAATAAAACTACAGACCAACCCACAAGGGGGGTGGAGGGAGGTTGGGGGTTGGGGGTGGGTCTGTTGGGGGGGTTTCAAAACCGCTTATAAAATATATCGAAAAACCAAATATAAACATATTTTCGGTTTTTAGTATCAGCATTGTTAAAAATGAAAGCATAGGCCTTTGAATTTTTGTCCACCCATCCCAGTACCACATATTCCCCTATTTATATATATATATATATATATATATATATATATATATATATATATATATATATATATATATATATATAATAAAATACCTGTGATAAATGCTACTAACCAGTGGCAATCAAGAAAAGCGTAATGAGTAATAATTGATGCATAATACATGTTTTTCGGGAAATATCTGTATCGTTAAGCCGCTTCTGCTAATCATTCCATTCTTGTTTTCTCATTAGCTAGCACGACAAAAATTATCCAATCACTATGAAGAATAATTTTTTCCCGGTGAATAAACATTGTTTATCTAATCACATCGAGGCCGACACTTTATGATCTTTGCCGCAACGAATGGTTATACACACATGATGTTAAATATCTAACACACGCTTGATAGACTGTTGAAAACGGAATACGTGTGTCTCTCTTCACCTCATTGTGTCTAAAGCACAAACTCGACCAGCATGTGAATTTAACAGGCTTATAATAACAACTGGGTCATGTGGTCGATCTATTTAGAAAAGAGTTTGCTTGAAGACACACATTCATATTCTCGCGAGATTTCATATGCCAGTGCGAGATAACTGAGCGATCCCAACTTCCTTCTTGGATGAAACTTGGATTGAATCTAAAGTACAGTACTCGGTCTATAGTGCGTATATAGTAATTTCCAAGTTCTGAGTCCTAACCGCAGCCTGTGAGTCGCAGATGAGTACTTGCTCTGAATACCAGAAATAAATCTTTCTAATACCACATGATTTGTATTTCTTCATGACGACATGAAATGTCAAATTGTATACTAATTTTGATGTAATAAACGATGGTTATTAGAGTATACCTAATATTTAGGCTGTCCCAGATAATAAATTCACTCCCGCAACGATGGGCATGGCATATATTAAGCATATGTGAAGGCGGCAAGTCATTTGTACCGGGAAATACTGTTCCATTTTCGTGTTATTGACGATCGTTTTTAAGCGTTTTAGAGAATGGATTTCAACTTTTTCTTGATAGAAGTCACCCATAAAACAAATATTTGGTTAAAACCGATATGAAAAGTCATATCGAAACTAATATGGCTGTAAGCCAAACTGTGCAGCCCTACTCTCTACGCAAGTGTGTCTTCTGGCATCCTTAGCGCATGGCCAAACATGGACCATCTTTGCTAGGCGACTTTTACGGACGGCAGCGCTGTATTACACATCTTGTATAGTGCATCGTTCGAAATTATGCTGTCTGGCTATCAGTGTCCAGTGATGGTGCATAGGTGTTTGCGGTGGCAGGCATCAAGTTTGTTTAGAGCTTTTGGAGCTGCTCAGCTGTTACAGTTATACAATGTCTTACTATTTAATAAACATCGTGTAAATATTGAAAAGTTTACCTGTATAGCTTTCTGGGAATTGATAGTAGGGAGTTCAGGAATAAATTGATCCCAACACTGGCGAAGCGTGGGTGAGGCGTAGCTAGAGATGGGCAGGGCATAACTAAAACTGGATTCCTCCATTGTCTTCTACCTACTAAAGCAACACTGCATCAGACAAAACTGAACATCCACTGCAATGCTATTACAATTTTGTCTGTATTTTGATACAATATCACTGACTAATAGACAATAAATCACTATCTATCTGCTTAGATCGGTAGGCTCAATGGACCGTACCAATTTTAGCTATGCCCCGCCCATCTCTAGCTAAACTCCACCCACACGTCACTCGAGTTGGGATCTGAACTTCGTGACTATCAATTTCCAGAAAACTATACAGGCAAGCTGTTGAATGTTTTGAAACTAATTTGACTGGGTGCTGTTGCTGCCTATTGCCTATGGCAGCAACAGTGCCCAATCAAATTAGTTTCAAAATATTCAACTGCATGTTTATTAAATAGTAGAGACATACAATTCATACAGCGTGTCGGACTATTAAGAGTTAAAGACGGAAGTAATAGAATCATTTATGACGCAATGATTTAGTCCCCTGTCTTAGAGACCTGTTGGAATCTTCACTTTTGGAAGAAATCACCAAATTTGACACAGATGAATTTTGACAGGTACTAATCAAATCCTGATATAGGACACATATTTTGAGATTGGGTAACGCCCCCTAATTAGCCTAAGTCCAAAATGGCTGGCGGCGATATAAGCTAAACCACATATGGCCATATCCCAACTAGCAATCCACAGTTTCCAGTGAGTTTGGTATGTATTTTGATGATCTTCGAGATACCCGATCGATTGGAGAGGTTTTTGTCTTCATCCACTGTCAAGGTCACCAGAAAATGTCAAGGTCAAAGGTTTTCGGTCCAGCTATAAATCGTCCAATAAAACGGACCTTTGGCCATTTTAGATTGTGTTAAATCTATTGCATTCCAGGTCAGATCAGGCTATACTAAAATTATAAAATTATCACTTTGTCTCCATGATCTCAAGATCAAGTCTGGAAGATCAAGGTCATGACACTTTACGTGTCGCATGATCCGTATATTCCTAAAACCAACATCGTCAGAATCATGAATGACAAGCCTAGCTAACTAATAGTAATGTGATTCCAATGTGTTTGGTATGCAGTCTTATAGTTTTGGTGATGTCTGATCGCCTGAAGAGGTTTTCCTCATCATCCAAAAGCAAGGTCACCATATAAAGGTCAAGGTCAAACATTTTGCTGTAAATCGCCAATAAAACTGACTTTTTACATTTTACTTTCTGTTAAATTTATTGTATGCTGTGGCTGATAATGCTATGCTAAAATGAATGTAACTCACTGTCTAAATAATATCAAGATCAAGTCCAGGATTCCAAGGTCATCACCATTTATGTGCCGCTCAGTTACATGTTGGTGTCGGAGGAGGGCCGGGACGACCATAACAGCTTCCTCCACATTTGCATCTGTCTGTACACACTAGGGTTGCACAATTATTCACTTTTCATAATCGCGATTATTTAAAAATAATCACGATCATACGATTAATCATGAACTATATTAACTATGCTGCGTAGAGGACGTTATTATGCTACTGCAGATTGTAAGATTATGGGTGAGGCACATGGGTATACATACATGGACAGAATACGCCAGTTGCTGATTGCAAACAAAGGAAAGTATAAAGATTTTTCTAGATGAGAAACGGAAGGTACTGTATTTCGCTTAATTGTAGCCTATGCTCTAATAGAAGCCCACCCCCTAACTTTGGCGTATGAGCTTCTTAGCAGTTTCAAAATGGCAAAACTGTGTATTAGAAGCTCACCCCCTAACTCAGCAGATTGCATAGGAAAATTTGTAAGAATAGCGTGTATAATAATAACAATCGTGTCACAGGGTGTGTCTACTTCAAACTGATCTCTGCCCTGATACATTTCTGGTCCCTCTAGAAGTCAATACAGGCCTTGGATTTGTAAATCTCGACCACCTATTAGATTAATACTAATAGTAGGCCACGTATGTTCAAGATATAATAAAGTTTATTCCACACTTTTGTAGTCAAAATGCGCTAAAAACAGTCTTGGCGTGATTAAATAGCTTCCTTATTATAAATATATTTTAAGACCAAATCTATGTACCAAACAAGTACGGAAGAAAATGTGCATCAATTTTGTAACGCCGATCAACATTAAATGATCCAAATTGAATTATTACGAACGACAATATAGCCGGCTTCTTAAGTTGGCGAGCCAGCGGCTCTTTTGCAATGGGAGGCGACGTGTTCTCGCGAGATATACGCTAACGGGAGTTTATCAAACGAGTACCCATTATTCAGATCAGTATAATACTCAGTTCCTATCGCGCAATGATAATATATAGAAATTCCCGAGTTCTGAGTCCCCGATTCCAGAATATTTATATCCGAGTACTCGCTCTAAAATAAACTTCAATTGGAGGTGAATCACATGATTTGTATTTTTTTTGCGACGCCATTTTATATCAAATTGTGGATTAATTTTGATGTAATAAACGAGCTTTATTAAAGGATACGCAATATTTAGGCGCTCAAATCAAAAAATTTAACTTCCCCGGTGATGTTTATAGGTATACATTAAACATAGGCATAGGGGGTGAGAATTTTTACAGGAGAAAATGCGTTGAATTTCCGTGGTATCAGTTTAGAACTTTTTTAGGAGAACCGTTAGCGCATAGCTATTCAGAGAATGGGGAACGCTGGATAAGCGTGTGTGATTACAACAACAATGACAAATAGCGACCAAGTGAACAATCTTTATTCATCTAAAACTAATCATGAGTCAATACAAACAAATCAGTTATTTATTTAGTTTATTTAATCATTCACACATTTGGCTGATAGCCGGATGTTTGTTTCCATGATTGGTAATGCGAGCAGAGTTTCACAAGCATAATAGTGTATTGACAAAAATTACAACATGGCGATAATATACGATTTTCATTTTATAATCGTCCATGATCATTTTGAATTATATAATCGCGATTAACCGAATAATCGAAAAATCGTGCAACCCTAGTACACACGATCCCTTTCTTATAGCAGGAGCACCTTCATGTACAGCCGCAAGTGACCAGTTCTTCCAATGCGTTTGCTGTCCGACAGAGAGGGGTCCAGAAAGGCACCCAACCAGACTCGGACTTAACCCACCCCACAAGCCTGAACACGGTAAAACTTGTTTGGCCACGAAAGATTGCCTCCCCCCACATATCCAGCTCTCTTGACATGCTCTATCAAGGCTGCTTTAGTTGGTGGCAGGTACTCAAACGTACGAGAGGATTGAGCGAATATATGCTGGCGTGCTTGGTTGGCTTCTGTCAGAGGACAGGACACAGAGTATAGTGAGATAACAAAACTCTCAATTACCTTGATATCCTCTGAAGATAATGTGAGAGGTCTCTCCATTAGGTGGCATGACACGTTTGTAAGTTCCGGCCTTGTACTCCACTTTCCATATGCTGACTTCTTCCTTGTGTCAGAAAAGAAGGATGTGTTATCAGACCATGTCAGAGCATGGAATGCGGGAGCGCACGCACCCTTGAAGGATGCATGGTATTGCAGCTTTCGTGGATGGAAACGTATCTTAATTTCTTGCCCATTCCAAATGACACCCATAGTTTCTCTGCCCAAATCTCAGTAAAGAAAGCTGGGACAACGATATCAGTGTTGTTTGCAATAATCAGTATGCGTTTGTACCCTTCTGACACTGCATTTCCTGCATGCAACATAATTCTAGTATCAAACTCCCCATGGTTGCATGGGCTCTAGAGAATAATCTCAACCAATCGCAGGGTCATCATCGCATGGTGCAGAATTCTGGAGGACGAGCTCATCCATAGTTGTAATAACCACTTCCCCTCACAGAAGATGGACAGTGCTATCAATTTTGATAGATATTGGAACAGTTCCACCTTATTGGTTTCGTTGCATAGATAACTGGTCCAGTTCATTGGCATTTGCCCATTCCCATCACTTTGTAATCGCTGTCTGACTCCTGCTCCCCTTTCTCCCTGATTGTCGCTCTCAATCTGTCTGATAAATACCTGTCCCAGATGACATCGATGCATTTGGCCATGGCCAGATGCTTCTCAATGAACGGAATAACCTTCTTCTTAGCATAATCATTGAATGTTTTGATGCTTCCCTCCGGTCTTAATAAATACACCATACCAGCACCATCAATAAGTTTCATGTCAGCTTTATCAAAGTCAGATGGCGAGTCTGTTTCTAAGGACGGTAGTAGATCAGATTTTTGGCCACTTCGCAGGTTGCCATGCTTTGATAAGGATGGCGGGGCATCAGCATTCTCCACTTCAAAAAGGTGGTCAGTATTTCCTGCCCTGACTTGCATTGCGATATAGAGCTGCCCTAGTAGATTCAAGTCCTTTTGAGACTATCGACATGCTTGCTTTTGGGGTTTTTTGTGCCGATTGCTGGGAAGCGGGATTTTGTTCATCTTAATTGGTTCATGAAAAGCAACTGCTTGAAACTCCAGGCACTCCTTCATGAAAGCTGAATGCTGTTTCTTTCCCTCCTCATGGGCACACATAATACTGTGGGTGACATCCTTTGACATGACCTCTTTAGTGTCAAGAATGATGACTTCGTCACTGTCCACATCAAAGGGATTTCCTGCTTCTTGGAATGCTGCGACAAGTTCTTTGGTGTCTGTTGCAAACCTTTTCTGGACGCTTGGACTTGATCATGATGCTTATGAACAGAACTCCTGCTTGAACTCATACTGGCCTCAAACTCTGCAATGACTCGTGCAACACCTGGACCAACAACGGACCACTCTGTGAAAACACACTCATCATTCAGATTCAGGGTACCACCATGAATTTTCATTTCCTTATTCTGCTGCTCGTGGTTCTGGTCAAATCCGATCAGAGCGAATGAGTTTTGTGTATTGGCAATGGTGAAGAAGCCTTCAGCAAACTGCTTGTAGAGATCTGGATGTTTTATGCGGAGGCTTAGCATATCATGCACATGAACTGGAAGCCAGCGGGCATAATTGTGGTGATCAAGAATAAATGCCCAATCTGCAATCTCATCCAAAGTTCTGACATACATATCCCAGTCTCCGACACGAATAGAACGCACAAAGCGCAACGGGCACATCTCCATATCATCAGCCGTCTGCCAGTATTTGAACTGAGGGCATATTTCCCCCTTGTGTTTACACCATGAGTCAAATGATAGGAGTTCATCTCCAGTCTCCTGATAGTCACTACTGTAGTTTGTGTATGCCTCCTTTTGCAGAATTGAGTGTCAATGCTGTACCGCAATGTGAATAGTGCATCCTTTTCATGTGTGTGCCATTTACCATGGCATCAGCTCGACCTGGAGTTGTCAAATCAGCATCAATAATCATCGCAATCCAACCACTGTCTTGCAGCCAATCACTTAACAACTTCTCCAAGAGCATTTCCGAATGGAGAGGGCCAAGGAACACACAGTAGTTGTCTTCATTGAACTTGATGGCTGGGGCCCATTGAATAGCTTTGGCGATCGCATATAGGGGTTTGGTCAAGTGTGATGACAGGTGTCTGTCCAGGATTCAAGTGCTTGTCGATACTTTAATTATGGACATGGCATGGTATATCATCTGTGATGTACTAGCCTTGTCCCGTAAGATGGGTAGCATTGTAGTGATGTATGGTGGTCGGTCTAATCTTGGTTGATCAGAGGCACAGAAGGCCGCCCACGAAACAATGTCATCATTTTTAGGTCATTCATTTCTATAAGCCGCTGTGCATGAGCGATTCATTCTTCTTCTACTGAATTGACTCGCGTTGTGTCTCTAGTTGATTGTGCAGTGCCAATGGTCTGAGATGGAGCAGTTGGTGTAGTGTCGGTGGGCTGAGATTGAACAGATGGTGGAGTGGTGTTGGTCTGAGTTATGTCTGATGATGGATCATCAATCTGAGATGGAACAGCTGTGAAGTGTTGAAGATCTGGATTGGTGACAGATCAGCGATCTGAGTTCGAGCAGATGATGGAGTGTCAGTGATCTGCGATGGAGCAGATGGTGGAGTGTCAGTGATCTGAGATGGAGCAGATGGCGGCGTGTCGGTGGTCTGGGAGGATGGAGCAGATGGTGGATTGATGGTGGTCTGAGATGGAGCAGATGGTGGAGTGATGTTAGTCTGAGGTGTGACTGATGGTGTGTCGTCAATCTGAGATTGAAGGGATGGTGAAGTATTGAAGATCTGAGACGGGATTGGAGGTGGAACAGTGATCTGAGATGGAGCAGATGGTGGAGTGAAGATGCTCTGTGCCGGAACAGATGGTGGAGTGTCAGTGGTCTGAGATGGGTCTAATGACAGTGTCGGCAGTCTGAGACGGGACAGGTGGTGGAGTGTCAGCATTGTGAGATAGTGTCGGCCTACAGGGACCACACACGGCTGGTGCAATGAGCTTTCAAGTATTGACTTTTGCTTCCTTTATATCTGTGTAAAATTGAGGTAGACGAGTAAGGCTAGGTAGAACTCGAACAGCTTCACGATACTGCTCCTCACTCCTCACAGTGCCCATGTTGTTCAAGGTAGGTAGTTGGGTGAGACCATAACCAGTACCATGTAATGCCTCTTTAGCATCACACCGTGAGATGAGTTCCATTGGGAATTATATTTTTAGGCCTAAAACATTTGACTGACATTTACATACTGATCAATTATAGCTATTTAGATGAAAAGACACACAACCTTGACCTTTATCTCATGCCCTTGACCGTGGATGATGATGCAAACATGTCCAGTTGATCGGGCATCCCAGACACTATCACAATACATACCAATTTCATCAGAATACGCTTATTATTCAGTGAGATATGGCACATATTGTGGTTAGCCTATAACCGCAGCGGCCATTTTGGATTTATTCTAATTAGGGGGCGTTAACCAATCCCAAAATGTGTGTCCGATATCAGGATTTGATTAGTACCTGTTAAAGGTCATCTGTGCCAAATTTGGTGATTTCTTCCAAAAGTGAACATTACATCCTGCTTTTGACTGACAGCAGACTAATTATGATGTCATCGTACACGCCACTTAGCTGATTATGACATCAAATGACGTCAGGTTATTGATGGATACTCTGGAAAGGTGAATTACACAGTTTCCTCTCCTTCAATTGTGAGAGGCATATCGCACCTATATATTGAGCCGAGTCTGGAAAGGGTACATGCCATTCAACCAGCATTTAGTTTGCTGGGATTTCTATGTAAAACAATTTCCTGTAAAGGCTGAATATTCAAGCCAGTTACTAGTCGTAATGAATTTGCATTTGGGGTCACAATATATACAGCACACTAATACAACTCTAATTTTATATCTGTTTAAGTCAATCATGCATGGCATAGATGTTGCTGAATATTTTGAAACTCTTTGACTGGAAGTTGTTGTTATAGCCTCTAGTGAAATTGGTTTTAAAATACTCAACTACTGTTATGCAGGGTGGATATGGTTATATATGATACGCCTAAATTGCATATTTGCTAACACATTACGTGTATTATATGTCTCTATATTATCCCTTCTAATTAATATTATAAAGGATTTTAGTTTAAAATTTACCATTTCTGATGACAGGGTTCGCACGGGTCATGGAAATGTTGGAAATTCATGGAATTTGAAAATCTAAATTACAGGCCTGGAAAAGTCATGGAAATTCGACATTTTGATCATAGTCATGAAAAATGATAATCTCGCTATAAGTAAATTAAACAAAATCTGATGGCATGGAATTCCGCCATACGGCGACAGCATATCAATATCAAAACAAAGGTTAGGCTTGGCCATGTCACAACATGATATTCCCTCACAATGGTGCCATTGTTATCGAGCAGTCGCTACTTGTACCTTACTTAACCATGCATGTATATCGCTGAAATTGCAAAATAATTGTTTAATACATAATCTACACAAATCTTGTACTGACCATGTAACTATGTAACAACTAAGTGAACTAACCTTTGAAATCAGCGAGATAATGGTTAAGGCCACATTTTTTTCTTCCAGCCTCCATGAACACCCGACACCTTTTGGTATAGATCACTTGAAAAAATAAATTAACATGTTTTCAAAATAAAATAGAGTTTCTGTTTTTGTTTTTAACTGGGAATCGAACCCACAACTTGCAAAAGCGCCAAGCATCATAGCCCACAAACACTTCCACCCCACCAATGCCACAAGACAGTCTTACTTTGCCAGTGAGGCTTTCACAAGGTGACTTTCGGGTACACAGTGGATTTCTATGGTAGTTGATTTTGACCGTAATTACTGTAACCCAGGCTTGGCAGTTAGTGATTTATGAGCACAAAGTATCACACAGTACCTCGCCTGTACTCATATCACTTATATCGATAATCGAGCCAGTCATTCAAGTGGTAAATTTTCAGAAATAGTCTTTTCTTGTTCTGCAAATGGATATATCTGAAGACCACTGCAGAAGCCGTTTTTGGCGGATATGAGTGTTAAAGGGTTATGTCTCCCAGCCCTGGATACGTGTAACAAAATGCCTTATGTAAATAATGTTCTATAAAACATTTAATCTCTCATATTTCTCACTTGTTTCAGATTGTTGGAGAAGAGCTATGTGTCCAAAGATCCATTCACGGATGAAGGTGGCTTCATTGTACTAGGCTCACATTGCGCAGTTTGTAATTCATGTGTTTGTGTAGGGCTGGTAAGTTATATGTTATCAGCCTCGCTCCATAAGGGGAGGATATTATTGCATTCTGGTCTGTCTGTCTGTCTGTCACTGTGTCTTAACACAAGACAGGGCATGATAAAGTGTACACTAGGATTCTACATCTTTTGACATGATCTTGAAAATCTGAACATATCCAGAAAATCTGAATGAATTTAATGTAAACAGGAGCTCAGCAAACGGTGCATAATACCCCGCTATGATGACAAACCAATGAATGAGAGCTATCAGAAAATATTTATTTCTTCCTCAGACCCATCAGACCAGTCATCCTTATGAAGTGTCAAAGCGATCCTTAAACGGTCAAGGAGGTATCGTCTGGAAACCAATTTTCAAGATGGCTGCCGCTGACTGGCGGCCATATTGGATTTCGGATTATCGTAAATTTTGATATGTTTCTTCACCAGACATATTCCAACGACCCTAGGAAGTGATCCGATAAATGGTAATGGAGATATCATCCAGAAACCAACTTTCAAGATGGCAGCCTATGGCTGGCGGCCATCTTGGAGTTCGGATCATCGTCAATTTTGATAGTTTTTCTCTCCAGACCTAGTCCAACCACCCTATGGAGTTTCAAAGCGATCCGATAGACGGGAACAGAGTTATGACCCGGAAACCAATTTTTAAGGTGGTGGCTGGTGGCCATCTTGAATTTCAGATCATTGTCAATTTCGATAAGTTTCTTCTCCACACGTAGTCCAATCACTCTATGAAGTTTCAAAGCGATCCGATAAACGGTAACGAGTTATCATCTGGAAACCAATTTTCAAGATGGCCACCAGTGGCTGGGGGGCCATCTTGCAGCTCGTATCATTGCCAATCTCGATAGGTTACTTCCACAGAGGTAGTCAGACCACCATATGAAATTTCATAGCGATCCGATAGACGATAACAGAGTTATCATCTGGAAACCAATTTTCAAGATGGCCACCTGTTAATCAAATCGCTTTGAAATTTCATAGAGTGGTTGGACTAGATCTGAGGAAGAAACCTATCGAAATTGACAATAATTCAAAATCCAAGATGGCTGCCACCCACCGGCGTCCATCTTGAAAATTGGTTTCCGGATGATAACTCTGTTACTGTTTATTGGATCGCTTTGAAACTTAATAAAGTGGTTGGACTAGCTCTGCGCAAGAAACTATTGAAATTGACAATGATCCGAAATCCAAGATGGCCGCCAGCCACTGGCAGCCATCTTGAAAATTGGATTCCAGATGATAACTTTGTTATCATTTATCGGACCACTATGAAACTTCAATAGGATGGTTCGACTACCTATGGGGAAGAAACCTATTGAAATTGACAATGATACAAACTCCAAGATGGCCGCCAGCCACCGGTGGCCATCTTGAAAATTGGTTTCCAGATAATAACTCTGTTATCATTTATTGGATCGCTTTGAAACTTTATAGGGTGGTTGGACTAGGTCTGGAAAAGAAACCTATCGAAATTGACGATGATCCGAACTCCAAGATGGCCAGCAGCCACAGGCTGCCATCTTGAATGTTGGTTTCTGGATGATATCTCCGTTACCATTTATCGGATCACTTCATAGGGTGGTTGGAATATGTCTGGTGAAGAAAGATAATCCGAAATCCAATATGACTGCCAGTCAGCGGCGACCATCTTGAAAGTTGGTTTACGGACGATACCTCCTTGACCATTTAACGGATCACTTTGACACTTCATAAAGCTGATTGGTCTGGGTCTGAGGAAGAAATAAATATTTTCTGATAGCTCTCATTCATTGGTTTGTCATCATGGCGGGTATTATGCGCTGTTTGTGGAGCTCTTGTTGCCTCTTCAACATTTTTTTTTTAAGGCCCCACACCTACTGGTGTGGAAACCCTATAATAATCATTGTGTCTGTCTGTTCACAATATCTCATAAACAGCATATCATACCATGGTTTGTACTGGTCATGGAAATCCTGGAAAGTCATGGGATTTGAAAATTAAAATTCCAGGCCTGGAAAGTTATGGAAAATCAGATTTTCTTATCATAGGTCATGGAAAACTCATGGGAAAATGATAATCATGCAAAATAAAAGAAAGGCATTAGCGTAAATTTCCACCGTTTTTATTGGAGGAAAGAACGCTAGCTTGTATTGGACGCAGGATAAATTTTGGCCCAAATCCTCCCCAAAAATCCTTATACTCATAGAAAGAACGCATAGAGAAATTGAAATCCATTCTCTAAAATGGTTAAAATTCATATAGAACCTACCATGAAAATTTAACGCAATTTCCATGCGCATGCTTGCCGCCGTACCACTATGCTTAATGTACGCCTCAAAAATATCATCGTAGAAGTGAAATTATTAATGGGACAGCCTAAATCTCGCGTATCTTCAATAAAGATCATTTATTAGATCAAAATCAATGCTGCTTTTGACATGAAATGTCAACTAGAAAATATGGAAATCATGTGATATTAGGAATGCATTAAGATCACCAGTTGTGTTTACTAGAATTCTTCTAATATCTGCCATTCTCTCTTTTTATTGGCTTGTATTGGAGAATTTATCCAATCAGAATAGAGAAATAATATTTCTCTTCAGAAAAAATTAATAATGGAACAGTGTTTATTCTCGTATTGCGCATTAATTTTGTAATCAGAATTAAAATGAGATAAAGCGCTCCTTATGTTGGCGAGCTGCTGGCTCTTTTGCAATTGGAGGCGCTGTGCTCTCGCGAAATCTTATACACTAATGGGAGTTTGTTATCAAACGGTTACGGATCAGACCTAAAGTACAATGCTTAGTTCCTATCGCGCAATGATTATATATAGAATTCAAAGTTCCGAGTCCAGAATATTTTTATCCAAGTTCTCGCTGTAATTAAAAACAATCTTTTGCGCTTGGAGGCGAATCATGTGATTTATATCTTTTCTGGACGCCATTTTATATCAAATTCAGCATTAATTTTGATGTAAAAATGATATTTATTAATATATACGCAATATTTAGGCGCTCCAATTTAATAATTTCACTTCCACGATGATGTTTTGAGGTATACATTAAACATAGCCATAAGGCGGCGAGAATTTGTACCGCGCGAAAATAAGTTCAATTTCCGTGTTATAATTTTTTTTTTTACGAACCTTGACAAAAAATATTTGCTCAAAGATTGTATTCGATTATAGGACACACCCCCTTCCTAGAACTTGTGATATGACAAAAAAACTGCATCCTTTAGTCAAATTTTAACAGTACATATCAAAACAAGACTGAATTGGTTATTATAAGACACAATATTCAAAAATCTTTTAGAATAAACTCAGACCGTCATTTATGGAGCTACATCATAAACACAAATCTCCTAGATGTTAATTCGCAGAGGTCATGGAAAGTCATGGAATTTCAAACACAAATAGAACTTGGTGTATGCCTCAGTTGCCAGGCGGATGTGCCTTTTGAAGAATTCACGTTTATAGCTCCAATATTTTGAATGAAAATAGGCTTTTTAATGCAAAAACTCACGATTTTTGTCAATTTCCTCGTAAACACCATATACTGAATCGCTTAAGATAATTTAATGAAACTTGGCAGGTGGCTTCTTTATAATGGGTATGGTAGATGTGTCTTTTGAAGGGTTCACCTTTATCGGACCAAGATTCTGTGTGAAAAAGAGCTTTTTAATGCAAATACTGGTAAACATGATTTTTGTCAATTTTCTCGTAAACACCATATCATATAGAATCACTTAAAATAATTTAATGAAACTTTCCATATGCCTCAGTTATGATCGGCAGATGTGCCTTTTGAAGGATTCACTTTTATAGGTCGATTGTTGTCAAAAAAAAATTTTGTTGTATTTTTGGTTTTATTTTTAGCTCACCAAAGCCAAATGAGCTTATGCCATGGCGACTGTCCATCATGTGTCCGTTGTCCGTCGACCTTTCCTTTAAACGGCTTCTCAAGAACTGCTGGACTGATTTCAATTATATTTGGCAGGAAGCATAGGGATCCAAGTTTGTTGACCGGCGGCCATCTTAGATTTCGTCCGATTTTAGGAAACATCTAAAAATCTTCTCTGAAACTGCTTGGGGAATCCATTCAAACTTCCTGAATCATCATCTAGGGGAAGAGGTAAGCCAAGTTTGTTCAAGAAGACTTGATTGACTAAATGGTTCGGTCGCCATCATAGGTGACATAGTTTTCCCGAAATCAACTTCTTCTCCAGAACCGCTGAAGGGATCGGGCCGAAATTTGGGGGATATGATTAGGTACTAAGAGCCATTAAAAGTTTGTTCAATGGAAGTTGATAAGTAAAAAAACATGGCTGCTGTGGCCCAATCAAAATGTAGCATGTTTGGTGGCCATATTGGATTTTTTTATTTGATGGATTTTGAGGCCGAAATTGGTTCCATATATGTTTTTGGGTATTCTGAGATTGAATTTGCCATTTTCCAAACTGTCAGGTAAACGGTTTGGTGGCCATCTTGGATTATTTTCCCGCTAAAGGCGCCCATACTAAAGCAATGGGAACTTTAGAATGTCTTCTTCTCGAGAACTACTAGGCTGACTTTAATTATATTTGGCGGGAAGCATCCATAGGGATCCAAGTTTGTTCAAATGAAGCTGACCGGCCAATTGGGCTGGCAGCCATCTTGGATTTTGACCGATTTTTAGAAATGTTTAAGAATCTCCGAAACCCTTTGAGGGATCGATGCATAACTCATGAAATAACATCTAGGGCAAGAGGTGAACCAAATTTGTTCAAGAGAACTTGATTGATCAAACAGTTCGTCGGCCATCTTGGATGACATATTTTTTCCGAAAACAACTCGGAACAGTTGAAGGGATCGGGCCGAAGTTTGGGACATATGATTATGGAATAAGGGCCATTAATGTTTGTTCAAGGGAAGTTCCACGGAGCAAACACTGTGTCTCATGAGATCATGTACTGTTTCATTAAGGCATGCAGCAACCATGAGTTTTGGATTCTGGTGATACTTGCATACACATACAGCATGCGTTCCTGAGGCACTGGCTAAAACACACCATGGAGGATGTAAGCTGGCGAATGTTGAAAAGCCTACAATTTGATCACTAGTTTATCAGCTTTCCACTGTACATAAAGTTCTTTTAGATTTGCCAGTGTACAGTGGAAAGCTGATAAATCTAGTGAACAAATTGTAGGCTTTTCAACATTCGCCAGCTTACGTTCTCCATGGTGTGTTTTAGCCGGTGCTTCAGGAACGCATGCTGTCTGTATGCAAGTGTCACCAGAATCCAAAAGCCATGGTTGCTGCATGCCTTAATGAAACAGTACATGATCTCATGAGCCACAATGTTTGCTCTGTGGATAATGAAAAGTGCATGATGGGACAATGTAAGTGTCCAGGAGTTGATGGCATTAAAAATTATCTTGCTAGCCATGAATAATTAGGAGTTGAGGAAGTGGAGTACAAGCAATGGGTTACAGTAGACCACACTACACTTATAACTATCAAACAACCTGTAGAAGAGTTTATCGATGATCTTGCAAATAAGTTACATAAGCTGACAAGGCACAGTTACACAACTAAAGTTCAAAGTGCGTATACGAAATCCCTGAAGTCATCATTAATCTCATTTGACTTTGCAGAAAACTACTCATTTGTTGTTCAAGATGAAATTCAAAGTTTTCACTGGGAAAACAGACAAGCCACCTTACATCCATTTGTAGCCTACATGCGGGATAATGCTGGGGAGCTAGTACATCAAAATATTTGTGTTATAAGTGATTCAAACGAACATTCAACACCAACAGTAGGGACATTTCAGAAAGTTGCTCTTGAATTTCTTCAAAGTAAATACCCACAACTGAAAAAGGTTAATTGTTTCACTGATGGATGCACAGGTCAGTATAAGAATAAATTTAACTTTATCAACTTGTGTTTTCATAAGGAGGATTGTGACCTAGACCTTGAGTGGAACTTCTTTGCAACATCCCATGGAAAGAGCGCTTGTGATGGCGTATGGGGGGACTATTAAAAGACTAGTTACCAAAGAAAGCCTTAAGCGTCCCACAAATAATCAAATATTAACTTGCCTTGAGATGTTCAAATTCTGTGACAAAGAAATTACAGGCATAAAGTTTTTGTATGTGGAAGCAGATAAGGTAAATGAATTTGAAAATTATCTAGAATCATGTTTCAACAAGGCCAAGACCATTAAAGAGACACTCAAGCTTCATCGTTTTGTGCCACAAAGCGATGGTTCCCTCTTAGTGTATAGCACAAGTGTACAGGAAGATGAGCCAAGACAAGTATGCATGTATATAATTGACAATAGGCCTATATCTGTCATGTCTGCCCGTGAAGCTGATGAACCATTTGAAATTCATCAGCATAATTTTGTGTCTTGTGTGTATGATGGTGTCTGGTGGGTTGGGGTGGTTGATGAAGTGTCTGATGAATTTGGAGACTGCTTGGTTAATTTCATGCATCCCAATGGACCAGTCAGAGTTGCCCTTATGCGTCCTTTTGCGCGTATATACGCATACAAATGGCAGAGGGACGCATAAAAATTAACCCTCTGCTCCCCAGGAGGATGCATGAGGGACGCAGTGAAAAAGTGTAACGGAAACTGGTAACTTTGCGTGTGCTTAATTATCAATTATATTATCGTGTGTGTATATTTATTTGTGCATGTTTTTACTTTAAAAGATATACCTAATGTATTGTGTTCAATAAAAACGAACTTACTGCGTTGTTTAAGACTATGATTTGTTGTATGTTTTCTTGCACAACTCAAAGTTGTTAATGCCCATACATCAGATTCAACTGCCACATTTAATTGAAAACACAATCCCCAAATCATCCTTAGTATTCCATTTGATCTAATTTTTTATAAATAATGAGTTTACAAGCCCGATGTCAGTCGCCTTGTTTGGCCTACAAATTGCAAAAATACCCGCCATGTTTCTGTCTGTTGTGCTAAACGTCAGTGTGACATGTCAGTATTTGATTGGATAACAGCGGAATCGCCCCCCAAGAGGAACTCACGCTTGAGAAATCCAATACAACTGATCAAGCGTATACAAACGTGTCTGGGCGTCTTAACCTTTTCACCGCTCATAACATTGGGCAGATCACAAAGTTGTTATCACTAATCTGCTGAATATTTTGAAATTAATTTGCGCATGCCTACTTGCCTAAAACAGCAACGACTTACAGGCAAAATATTTTTTTCTATTTACTTATCAAAATATCTAAATAGATGAAGGAATATATGGAAAATATTGTGATATCTTTTACATTTGAATGGCCATTTGACGGATTAGCGGCGGTGTCTTTGTATTGCTGTTTGAATAACGGTATCAATACGCGCTATAAACCGTCTTTTATTTAGCAATAGTGGCTGATTGATTGACTGATGGATTAGTGTTTATAATGTTTAACAATACTCGATCGTTCTCAACTAAAATGCTCATCCCAGCAGAGATGTTCAACGATATCGTCGATCTACAGGTAGGCATACGTTAAAATATTGATTTTTTCCAAACCGGGTATAGCTCAAAGCTCCCCGATACAAGCTTCCTTATTGGGTACACGCTAATGTGTTATCTATGCATCAACCAATCAGCAATCGCGTTACATAGTTACTCCCTATAAATTAGACATATCCGGTTATTGGCTGATATATTTTCACTAATTACACAGTTTAATCTGATTTATACAGATTATTTTTGACAAATTATTGTTTTGTCTGATTTTAGCCTATGTATTCCACTACATTTAGTCATTCGCGCATTATATCGAAGTAGGTCAAGTTGTCCTTGAGCAAACTCGCCCCAGACACTCGTAATTTTTCAATTCGTACAAAGTCAAGTTAGGGTTTAATAGAAAAACTAATGCAGTGGTCTTTGCTAATTAATAATGTAGTGGTCTTCGGAAATGTTAATCATACACGGTTGTCAATGTAGGTTGGTTGGTTTATCAGACAACAAACAAGTACAGTGCTTTAAGTTGTTGTTTATTGACATGCAGTTCAAATGTTATTAGTTAAATATACAAGGGCCATTTCAATAGATCAATTTTAGCCACCATTGTAGATCACAGAATACATATGTTTGAGGATTTACCACTATGCATAGTTAATATTCTCTATATATACAGTAACAGTACACAATATCATAACTAGTGCTTTCAACATGTTTAATAAAGTGCTTTATAATTAGATCAATGTGTTGTGTTTATTTTTTTTAAACCATGTGTACACTTATAATCGATTCACGCCTGTGTTCATTGTGTGTATATCCCGACGTGCCATGCTTGTGTCGAATAATTACGAATCACAACACAAAGCGCTACAATAAACAAGCTAACAATAGCAAGGTAACACCTTTGTCATTGAGAAAACCAGCTAGTTACTCCGGCGAATCGCCATATAATTTTCTTTCTTTCGCTGAAGACCCGTAGTCTGTTGTGAAATGTCAAGTATATACAGTTTCAGAGTGTTAGGCAATCAGTGAACATAATTCTGTTTAATTCTAGAGTTAGCAATTTCAGACAGTCTAATAATTTTTCCTTTTTGATTCGGTTGTCATGTCAAATTAAAGAAAATAAAGCAACAGCATTCCAGATTGTTTGATTTTGAACTGTGCGTTCTGTTGATTACTCTTAAATGTAAATCGCACATTCTGAAAGCAACTATAAACCGCACTATAGGACGAGTTTACGCCGTTACACTAGTACCTACTCAAAGCTACCATCCTATGTATGTGAATTGCGCAGTATCTCCCGCGCTACGAATATTAGCGTCTTCGCGTTACTCCGGTTATTACCTAAACTCGTCCTACAAAGGGAGGCTATATAAGCGGAAGCATCACGTAATTTATATTTTTTTCTCGGCGACATTTTATCTCAAATTTTTATGAATTAAATAATGTTTATTAAACTATACGCAATATTTAGGCAGTCCCAATTAATAATTTCACGCCCGCAATGATGGATATAAGATATACATTAGGCATAGACGTAGGATGGTAAGAATTCGTCGCATGAACATCATCATGTGTTCTAATTTCGTGCTATTTTTGTATGATTTATTTAAACTCTAGAAACGAGTCATGTTAACCCGGTTTATACTTTGGGGAATTTGGACATACGATTTAATTGAAAATCGCATTTTTTTTCATAAAATCGATCGCGATGTTTCAAATCAAAAATCGCGCAAGCCTAGTATTATGTAATGGTGGCAGAGTGGTTTCTGGATGATATCTCCGTTACTGTTTATCTGATTACTTAGAAGCTTCATTGAGTGGTTGAAATGGGTGTGGAGAAGAAATCTATCGAAATTGACAATGATCCAAAATCCAAGATGGCCGCCAGCCACCATCTTGAAAATTATTTTCCTGATGATAACTTTGTTCCCGTTTATCGGATCGCTTTGAAACTTCACAGGGTGGTTGGACTAGGTCTGGAGAAGAAACCTATCGAAATTGACGATGATCCAACTCCAAGATGGTCGCCATGCAGCCATGGGCTGCCATCTTGAAAGATGGTTTCTGGATGATATCTCCGTTACCATTTATCGGATCACTTCATAGGGTGGTTGGAATATGTTTGGTGAAGAAACTTAACACAAATTTATGATAATCTAAAATCCAATATGACTGCCAGTCAGCGGCGACCATCTTGAAAGTTGGTTTACGAACGATAACCCCTTGACTGTTTAATGGATCGCTTTGACACTTCATAAGGATGACTGGTCTGATGGGTCTGAGGAAGAAATAAAAATTTTCTGAAAGCTCTCATTCGTTGGTTTGTCATCATGGTGGGGTACTATGCGCCGTTTGCGGAGCCCTTGTTTACATTAAATTCATTCAAATTCATCCAGCTAAATACTTTTTTAAAGCTTAAATATATGTTAAAGTGTCAGAGGAATATGATAGGATAATCGAGAGTCACGTGGCATAATTAACTTGATATATATTCTTGAATATCTCAAGTTTTCCAAGGGTCCCAGCCCCCAGGTGGCATCATAGGGTGAAAGGAAACAGATACCATTGAAACACGTTATTGAGACTAAAGTTCATGGTTGGTCATGTAAATTAAGCATTACATAATGTATGTAGGACTGTATAAAACATTTAAATATGAAGAACAGATATGCTTACTGAAATACAGATCATAAATTGATGGTCAATTCAAATTAAGATTTTAATTAAAATGTTTTGTCTCTTTCCAAACACTAAAAGTTTAATTATATAATTCAAATTTTAAAGAGATGTGGAACATTGTTCCATCATCCATAATTCATGAAGACCTGTCACTTGGTGATACCCAAGCACTGAATGAGGCAGTGAAGTCGCTATAATCGTCGAACTGTATATGCATCCTGATCAAGTGTCAGAAATAGAAAGCAGCTAAGACAGTTTCAAATTATGTATATACATCCTCCTCCAATCACAGTGTGTGTATTCTAGCATGTCTGCTTCCTTGGCAGGCTTCAGCATATGCTGATACAATCAGGTACAGACCTGGCATTCACAAATTATTAGGCAATTGATTAGCCAACCACCTTTTTCTTAGCCAAATCTGAACAACTTTAGCAAATGTTTTCCAATGTCTCCTCCGATCCATCATCACCAGGTAACACTTTCAACGCTACATCCAAGATTATGTTGAATATTTTGAAATTAATTTGCATAGATCTTCCAGTCAAATTAGTTTTAAAATAGTCAACAGCTGTCCTAGATGGGTGGTTTTGATCCAAGATAACTTAAGATTTCAGCGTTTACTGTGTCACAATAAAAATTTAATATAAGTACGAGTTACATTAATATTTATCTTAAGATGTTCTTCAAAGTTAATTTTAATGATTCTCTTCTTGGAAATTACATGTATGTAGGCGATAATAATATGATTTTAATCATTAACCAAATATTTAGCCAGTCCTGCTTTCTATTAACAAGATATCAATTTTACTAGCATTTGAATGGGTAGATGTCATTGTCTGCGTCACACTTGTAAAAAATTTTCACAATAGTGTGGCTGAAGAGCATCTACAGTTTTTAGCTCACCTAGTCTGAAGGTCCAAGTGAGCTTATGCTGTGGCGACCATCCGTTGTCCATCCGTCGTCTGTCCGTCAACTTTTGCTTTAAAACACTACTCGTCATTAACCGCTTGGCCGATTTCAACCAAATTTGGCTGGAAGTACCCTATGATCATAGGGTCCAGATAGTCCATTCAGAATTTTAATTCATCAATTTTTTTGGTGAAAATCTTAGATTTTATGAAAAATGTACCAGAAATTGTCAAATTGGTACTTCTCCTTACCATTCTGACCGATTTCAACCAAATGTGGCTAAAAGGATCATATGGCCATAGCCTCTAGAACTTCCATTCAGAATATTGATTCATCAATTTTTTCGGGTGAAAATCTTAGATTTTATGAAAAATGTACCGGAAATTGTCAAATTGCTTCTTACCATTCTGAGCGATTTCAATCAAATGTGGCTGAAAGGACCCTATGGTCGTAGGCTCTAGAACCTCCATTCAGAATTTTCAACCATCAAATTTTTTGGGTGAAAATCTTAGATTTTATGAAAAATGTATCGGAAATTGTCAAATTGCTCCTTCTCCTTACCATTCTGAGTGATTTCAACCAAATTTTGCTGAATGGATACTGTCATGATGGGCTCCAAAACCTCCATTCGGAATTTTGATTCATTAATTTTTTGGTTGAAAATCTTAGATTTTATGAAAAATGTACCGGAATTCGTCAAATTGCTTCTTGTCCTTACCATTCTGAACAAATTTAACCAAATTTGGCTGAAAGGATCCTATGGCCAGAGGCTCTAGAACTACCATTCAAAATTTTGATTCATCAATTTTTTGGGTGAAAATCTGACTGAAAAATGTACCGGAAATTGTCAAATTGTTCATTCTGAGCGATCTCAACCAAATTTATCTAAAAGGATTCTGTGGTGATGGGTTCTAGAACTACCATTCAGAATTTTTATTCATCAATTTTCTGGGTGAAATTGTTAGATTTTATGAAAAATTTACCGGAAATTGTCAAATTGCTTCTTCTCCATAGCTGCTTTGACATATTTCAACCAAATTTGGTTAGATGGATTCTATGGTGGTAAGCTCAAGAACGTCCATTCAGAATTTTGATTGATCTATTTTTTGGGTGAAAATCTTAGATTTTATGACACATTTACTGGAAATTGTCAAATTGCTTCTTCTGCTTGTCAACTTAACTGATTCCAAGCAAATATGGCCAAAAGGATCCTATGATCATAGGCTCTAGAACATGCATTCAGAATTTTGATTCATCAAATTTTTATTACAAATTTACTGGAAATTGTCAAATCGCTTCTTATCCTTAATACTTTGAGCAATTTCAACCAAACGTGACCAAAATGATCTTATGATCATAGGCGCCAGAATTGCCATTCAGAATTTTGATTGGTAGATTTTTCCTGTGAAAACATTTAATACTTCAAATGCTAATGGTCCAGGTGAGCGTCACAAGGCCCTTGTGCCTCTTGTTCTGTCTACTTGGTGGGACAGAGCTGCAGCTGCATGCAATGACGTTCTTTAGTCCAACAGTCCCACTGCGCCCTACTGGAAATGTGGTACCAGCAGAAGTCGCCCAACCATACTCATTCACATTCTTAATTGATGGTTGGAAGCTGATCGGAAGCTTTGCATAGGAATTGAGACATGAAAATGGAATATACAAATAATAAAATCCATTTGAAAGAAGAAATGATGAGCATTTCAGCAACTTGTCAAAACCGTTATTTTGTGTACTGTCATGTAATTAACCCTTTAAAACTTATATCAGCCAAAAATGGCTTCTGCAGTGGTCTTGAGAAATATCAATTTGCAGACCAACAGAAGACTATTTTTGATAAATTCCTTTAGTTCCTTTTGTGCTATATAAAGGTCATTATGAAGGTGGGTTCACTACTGACGTTTAATATGAGCAAGTTCATTTATGTCCTTCATGGCACAGACACTATGTGAGGCAGGATCAACACATTATATTCCCCTCCTAGCAATATGTACGTTGTAGGGTTTTGCACATATACACATGGCCAAGCTTGCTATGAAACCCAGAACCTATGATTGGAATTAATGGAACTTCAACACAGATTAGATGACTCATTCAGAGCCGGCTACAGAATGATTCTTAATCCATTATAATCAGTTTGACACCATCAGTTTGAGTGCCCAAATGAAGAAAACATAGTTACATCAAACATTCTTGAGAGACCTTTTTCACTAATTAGCCAGCGATATGCCTTCATGCTCTTCTTTCAGTCCACCTTTACTTCTACGATGCCTACAGTAACAGTGCCAGAGATAATATTCTGCAACAGGCTGCGTCACTCAGAGTAGATGCCTACAGTAACAGTGCCAGAGCTAATATTCTGCAACAGGCTGCGTCACTCAGAGTAGATGCCTACAGTAACAGTGCCAGAGCTAATATTCTGCAACAGGCTGCGTCACTCAGAGTAGATGCTTACAGTAACAGTGCCGGAGCTAATATTCTGCAGCAGGCTGCGTCACTCAGAGTAGATGCCTACAGTAACAGTGCCGGAGCTAATATTCTGCAACAGGCTGCGTCACTCAGAGTAGATGCCTACAGTAACAGTGCTGGAGCTAATATTCTGCATCAGGCTGCGTCACTCAGTGTAGATACCTACAGTAACAGTGCCGGAGCTAATATTCTGCATTAGGCTGCATCACTCAGAGTAGATGCCTACAGTAACAGTGCCAGAGCTAATATTCTGCATCAGGTTGCGTCACTCAGAGTAGATGCCTACAGTAACAGTGCCGGAGCTAATATTCTGCAACAGGCTGCGTCACTCGAGAGTAGATGCCTACAGTAACAGTGCTGGAGCTAATATTCTGCATCAGGCTGAGTCACTCAGAGTAGATGCCTACAGTAACAGTGCTGGAGCTAATATTCTGCAACAGGCTGGGTCACTCAGAGTAGATGCCTACAGTAACAGTGCTGGAGCTAATATTCTGCATCAGGCTGCGTCACTCAGAGTAGATGCCTACAGTAATAGTGCCAGAGCTAATATGCTGCATCGGGCTGCGTCACTCAGAGTAGATGCCTACAGTAACAGTGCCGGAGCTAATATTCTGCATCAGACTGCGTCACTCAGTGGAGATACCTACAGTAACAGTGCCGGAGCTAATATTCTGCATTAGGCTGCTTCACTCAGAGTAGATGCCTACAGTAACAGTGCCAGAGCTAATATTCTGCATCAGGCTGCATCACTCGGAGTAGATGCCTACAGTAACAGTGGCGGAGCTAATATTCTGCATCAGGCTGCGTCACTCAGAGTAGATACATTGTACCTACAGTAACAGTGCCAGGGCTAATATTCTGCATCAGGCTGCGTCACTCAGAGTAGGTGTTGCGCTATATGGGCTGTCAATCATTTAGTTGTAAAATTTGGTCAAGAAAATCTAAATTCTTCCCAGTCAATGTCCATTTGTATGCAAAGATATATCCATTTTTTTTAGTTTTCTATCTGGGCATCTCAATGGTAAATTGTCTCCTTGCCTACAAATTGACATTTGTAAAGACGACTATAGAGTGCAGAGGCCAGGTTTAGTTGGTTTGATAACTCAGCCTGTACTGGTCATGCTAGGGAAACAAGGAATGTCCATGTATAGACAAAGAATTTTCGAAAATTTGCCGCTCTAAAGCCGGGATTGATAACCGGAGCCATCTTCTTTGTGTCCTGCAAAATATGTGCAATAAAGCCAGACCAATTAAATTTTTTGTTTTATAAATATACAAAACCTCCTAATTGAATTTTTCCATACCTAGAAAAAAAGAATGCTGGAATTTTAAGGCACTATTTTCAATATTCTTTCTCATCTAGCAATTATTCGCAGCCAAATCCTTATCACTCGGAATTCCTCAAAATTTTCTGTAACTCTTTTTGTTCTCTGTAGCTTTGTTAATCCTTAAATGGTAAAGCCACTCAAAATGGCTTTGCAATGGTCATCAGAAAGGTCCATTTGCTGGCCAAGAGATTATTTTTGAAAATTTTACCACTGGCTAAGAAAATATTTGTATTATCTTGAACAAATTTGGCCATTATATAGATATATCATATATGTTTGATAGAAATTATTTATCGAGACAATATCAGTCTATTGCAGGGAACTCTAATGCTACGTGTAGGTTTTCCTATGTGGAGAGAGGCAATGAGGAGTGGATGCTTTGATGTCACTGGATTCTCATGTTAATCCTCAAATTTGTTCACGATGATTTCAATTTTCTCATGGAAAATGCCTCTTTCCACACAAAAAGAAGACTATCTTTAAAAATGTACCCCTGAAGTGACTGGCATGATTAACGAGCCAGTCATTCCAGTGGACACTTTTCAAAAGTAGTTTTCTCTTAGCCTGCGCAATGACATATCTCAAGAGCACTGCAGAAACCTTTTCTGGCTGGTTTTGCTGTTAAAGGATTAAGTTACATTGGCCTGTTTGTTTTTGCAGGACTGTAGTATATTCTACACAAAGCGTTTCTGTACGGGATGTCTAGAAGAGCATCTTGGGGAATTCCCAGATGAAATGCGTCAGGTAAGTACAGATTACATGAACATCGTAATCAAATTCAACATGACTAAGCACAAATCCCTGTGACAAGTGATGCACTCCTAATCATCTGGTTTGAATTATAATATCTAAGCAATTTAAAAAGATGCAACAACACCTTTAGCCTCATCACCATGCACGTAAACCTCCCATCACATACATGTACTGCGGTACTATATGGACATTTCCACTTTATCCATCCATAATCAACTACATGTACGTGATGTGTATGATGACATCATAATCAATGATGTCATGAGTGACCTAGATAACTATGGCACGAACGCATAATTGGTGACAGGCTAGGCGTTGTTGTATGAATTGTATGTTGTTACTATTTAATAAACATGCTGTTGAATATTTTGGAACTAATTTTACTGGGCGCTGTTGCTGCCATAGGCAGCAACAGCACCCAGTCAAATTAGTTTCAAAATATTCAACAGCTTACCTGTATAGTTTTCTGGAAATTGATGGTCAGGGAGTTCAGAGATCGATCGATCCTAACATGAGTGAGGTGTGGGTGGAGCTTAGTCAGAGATGGGCGGGGCATAGCTAAAACTGGAAAGGTCCATTAACTCATGCCAGGTCCAATAACTCATGCCAGGTCCAATAACTCATGCCAGGTCCAATAACTCATGCCAGGTCCAATAACTCATGCCAGGTCCAATAACTCATGCCAGGTCCAATAACTCATGCCAGGTCCATTAACTCATGCCAGGTCCATTAACTCATGCCAGGTCCATTAACTCATGCCAGGTCCATTAACTCATGCCAGGTCCATTAACTCATGCCAGGTTCAGTAACGCATGCCAGGTCCATTAACTCATGCCAGGTTCAGTAACTCATGCCATGCGTATACCATGTGCATCATAATAACAATGATTTTGGATCAACTGCATCTGGTCTTATAAGATTTATTCTCCAGATTAAGTTTCTTGAGAATACATTTACGAAATAAGGAACAATATTTTGAGGGGTCTTATCGCCCTCTCATACTTCCCGTGCCTCCATCAGAATCCCCACTGAGTATACTCGATAACAAGGACATATCCAATTTCAAGAACATTTTAAGAGGGATTTGTTCCCTGCAATGGTAACGACTGGTCTGCATAAAAAAGAAATTGATTTTCAAAATCTGTCCTAATTTTTATCTCACCTAGGTGACCGTATACAATTGTGATTTGTCTGTCTGTCGGGTGTCTAAATTCATGTTTTAAAGTTTTAAATCAATTCCAACATAAGATGCGGGTGGAGTGTAGCTAGAAATGGATACCGCCATTGATAAAGCTATGTTGCTTACAAAGATGAATTACCTAGTGGATGGTTAATCTTTTAACACTCATATCACCGGAAAACGGCTTCTGCAGTGGTCTTGAGAAATTGCCCATCTGCAGACCAAGAGAAGACTATTTTTGAAAATTTACCACTGGAATGACTGGCTATGAGAAAACTGAATTTATTTTTAATATTCGAGGGTTAAAGGGTTAAGTTAGCATCTGTTATCTTGCCTAGCTTTAAATAAATTGATGAGGCTATTTATGCATGTGCTCGCCTGATGGTCTGAGCCAGGCAAATATCTGACACTACGCCTGAAACTTCATTTCCAACATCCTCCATAAATGGGCAATGACAGCTCCAATTACATCACACCTAATGGCGTCATAATCTACTCTGATGATTTCTCAGATAAACCATCTAAGAAATTCAAAGCTCGCAGCACTTGGACACCACATGCTGGCAATGATGCCACGCTCGATGCTTTCATTAAACCAGTCAAATCTGATCTGGTCAAAACTATACACAGAAGATCTAAATCATCTAATTTATCCAAAAAACAGAAGGAGGAACTCCACCTCCTCTCCACAGACACAACTGTGGTAATTAAGAAAGCTGATATGGGCCAAGCCACAGAAGCATACAATGCTGAAGCATGCCGACAACTTAATGATGCTAGGTTTTATGAAGAACAAAATATTGATCTAACCACGCACCATGCAGAAAGGGTTGAAAAAACCATAACTTCTATGGTTCTAAATGGAGAAATCTCAACCGATATAGCAAACGGCCTTCGAGTTGACAAACCACGCACAGCAAGGTTCTACCTCCTACCTAAGATACACAAATCCAAAAACCCACAACTGGTCCCAGTTAGACCGATCATCAGTGGAAATGGAAACCCTACTGAATGCATCAGTAGTTTTGTGGATGAACACATCAAAACTCACCTACAAGACATTCCATCCTATGTCAGTGACACAACTGACTTCATCAACAAAGTTGAAGCCTTTGGAACAGTCCCAAATGATGCCCTCTTAGTTACAATGGACATCACCTCACTCTACACGAATATCCCCAACCTTGAAGGGATAAAGGCTACGGCTAAATTCATCAGAGCGCATGGCACCCCGGACTTAGCTAGCCCGAAGTCGCTTTTATCTCAGTTAAAAATAGTCCTAACCTGCAATAATTTTACGTTCAACAACAAAAACTATCTACAAATTGGTGGCACCGCTATGGGCACGAAAGTAGCACCCAGCTATGCCATCATCTTCATGGCACAACTAGAAGAAAAGCTACTAAGAGTGGCCCCCACCATCCGTCACTGTACCTGTGCTACATTGACGACATATTTATGATATGGACCGATGGGAAAGCAGCACTGGAAATGTTCATCAACTATATGAACAATGCACATGACACTATCAAATTTACAGCAGAAATCTCAAGTGAATCCATCAGCTTTTTGGATACAACTATCTCTATCCAAAGGGACCACAAGCTCAAGTTTAATCTGTACACCAAACCCACGGACACACATGGCTATCTACATTACCAGTCAGCACACCCTGACTCGACAAATAATAGACTGAGAATAATATGCTCCGATACAGATGATTTTGAAAAGAACGCACGCGACACAATCATGCACTATGAGGCACGTGGATACCCACTAGATATCCTAACTGACAGCTACAACAAAACACTTAGACAGGAACGAACGGATCTCTTAGCACTGAGAAATACAATGATTCCAAACAAGAGAATCCCTTTAATCACAGACTGTCACAAACACAGCATCCAACTTAAGAAAATCATCAATAGACATGAGTCTTTTGAACACCAGCGCCAAATGTAGAGACACCTTCACAGAGAAGCCTCTATATGTCTATAGAAGGAACCCCATGCTGAAGGACCAACTGGTCAAAGCGCAGTTCATGTACCCCAACAGCAGGGGATACAATAGCATCATCCCAAACAAAATTGAAAAATCCCAAAAACATAACTGTTTTTTGCAATAAACAACAAACCGGAAAAACCTTCCAACCTTAGCCACCAACAACTTTCAGCCAAATTGTTTTCAAAATATTCAGCAAGTCAAGAATTTTTGCTCATTGAAATTGTCTGGTGGCTTTCAGCGGCGAGACAGTTAATTATAATTTTCTAAACAACAGTTAAAGTATATTTTGTTTTTGTTTAGGAAATAACAAACCGGACGAAGTTGAAAAAAGAATGACCACCGCAGTGTTAGCATGAGCTCCATTGTGATGACAAGGTCGCGTTGGCAATCAGGACGCATTGTTTCCTGAGACTGATATGCGTCTTCAAAGAATATGTGAAGCATTGTTGTACTTGTTGACCGTTTCAACAATGCCGAGAAAGCTGGAGAAATCCTTTATGTCAGAAGAAATACTCTGTTGACTATGTTGCAACTAATTTGACTGGAAGTTGTTGCTGGCCTAGGCAGTCACATTAGTTTCAAAATATTAGTTTGCTACTTGTAGGAGTAGCTTGAAATTGAGTTTGAAAGGGTTAGCAAATGTTGTAAGCCTGAATTCCAGATGACATCAGTTGAATATTTTGAAAATAATATGATGGCAAAATGTTGTCTGGTAAGGAAGCTAGAGAATTCATAAATGACTTATAATTGACTATCAAAATGAGTTGGACCAAGTCATCTTGTATACAGTACAGACCATAAATAACGTAACATGTTTGCAAAACAAAATAAAACATGCTGTTGATTGTTGAATTTCTGAATATAATTGCATTTAGACCTTTAATGGTCAAGCCGGCCGGCCGGCTTCTGCAGTGGTCTCGGGAAATGCCAGTTTGCAGACCAAGAGAAGAATGTTTTTGAAAATTTACCACTGGAATGCGGGGTGGAGGAGGGTGGATATAGCAAACTGCATTGCCAATCATTTCTTGTCAACGCAACTCATACAGTTTAGCTCTGATTCTTTTGAAACTTGGCAAGTGTTATCGTTACCACCTGAAGGTGTGCATGTGCTATCCGTTTTACCTGTACGTCCATCCATCTGTCCAAAATGTATGTACATCCATCTGACGGTCCAGCCATCTCTGACAATAATTTCTTGTCAACGCAATTCCTCCTAGAGGTCTCAATGGATTAACTTTAAATTGTGTCCACATTATCAGTATCATATACAGATGTGCATGTGCTTTGTTCGCAGCCAAAAAAATTTTCATTACAGAGTTAACCCCCTTTAAATATTTTAAAGTCGATGCATAAACTGCATTGCCAATCATTTCTTGTCAATGCAACTCCTACAGTTTAGCTCTGTTTCCTTTGAAACTTGGTAAGTGTTATCATTACCACGTAAAGGTGTGCATGTGGTATCCGTATACCTGTACGCCCATCCATCTGTCCAAAGTGTATGTTCGTCATTCGGTCCATCCTTGTCAATGAAACTCCTACAGTTTAGTTACAGTTCTTTTGAAATGCGGTAAATCTAGTCATTACCATCTGAAGATGTGTATGTGCTTTTTCGCGGCCAGCAAATTATTCATTACAGAGTTATCCCCCTTTAAATACATTTAAACCGATACATAAACTGCAGTACCAATCAATTCTTGTCAACACAACTCCTACAATTTAGCTGCGATTCTTTTGAAACTTGGTACGGGTTCTCATTATCACTTGAAGATGTGCATGTGCTATCCATATGCCTTTACATCCATGCGTCTGTATAGGATGTATGTATGTATTTTTTATTTTATTGACGCACTGGCAATGTGCGGCTTCAATTTCTATATGCTAACCAGCCGACAGTCATGCACCCATTAGTTTAATTTGTTGATCACCATCTCCCGGTCGGGGTATCGAACCGCCATACTGCAACTCCGCATAGCATCAGTAGCCAGATATCTTTCCACGGAACCACCGCACCAAGACTATTAAGTCAAGGTTTAGCCGACCAGCCTTCACATGTCTGATATACTGACACACTGACGATTCATATGGGACTATCTGTGGATGCGCCTGCCATGATTCAATCCTAGGCTTTTTAAGCCTATTGTACTCTGATTCCAGCACGGCTCTGGCAGTATATGTATTTTTTATTTTATTGACGCACTGGCAACGTGTGGCTTCAATTTCTATGTGCTAACCAGCCGACAGTCATGCACCCATTAGTTTAATTTGCTGATTACCATCTCCCGGTTGGGGGATCGAACCGCCATACTGCAACCCCGCATAGCATCAGTAACCAGACATCTTTCCACTGGACCACCGCGCCAAGACTATTAAGTCAAGGTTTAGCGGACCAGCTTTCATATGTCTGATATACTGACACACTGACGATTCATATGGGACTAGCTGTGGATGCACCTGCCACGATTCAATCCTAGGCTTTTTAAGCCTACTGTACTCTGACTCAGACTCAATTTCTATGTGCTAACTTAGCCGACAGTCATGCACCCGTTAGTTTAATTTGTTGATTACCATCTCCCGGTCGGGGGTGGGGGGGGGGTCGAACAGCCATTCTGCAACTCCGCATAGCATCAGCAACCAGACATCTTTCCACTGGACCACCGCGCCAAGACTAAAAAGTCAAGGTTTGGCCGACCAGCTTTCACATGTCTGATATACTGACACACTGACAATTCATATGTGACTATCTGTGGATGCACCTGCCACGATTCAATCCTAGGCTTTTTACGCATATTGTACTCTGACTCCAGCACGGCTCTGGCATGGCTATTATTTTATTGATGCACTGGCAACGTGATGTATGTATGTATGTATGTATGTATGTATGTATGTCAGTCTGTCGGTGCGTCCATCTCTGACAATCATTTCAAGATGGCAGCACAACTCCTACAGTTTAGCTATGATTTCAGACGGCTCTGTTTGATTGACATTAAGGGAGTCTACTCCATCCAGAAACCTGGACTAGAGTAGAGAGTTGTGGTTCTTGCATTAGAAGGCATTAAATGCAAGATTAGAAATCTTTTTCTGGCGCTAAATGTAAGTTGATTTATTTAGCAAGTAGTGATTGAACGATATATTTATGTGGTTAATAAAATGACAGACAACCCCTAGGGGTGTCTGTGGTCATTATCTCCCCTGAAATACTTTAAATTCATAAAAATTGTCTTGTTCGTGCCAGATCTTGATGAATTTGGAACCTATGCTCTCAATTCCTTTGTCACTGAATATATTACTTGAAGAAGCAGTGCTAGGATTCGGTTTTGAAGAAATTCATCTGTATTTTCCTGAGTTATCTCCCTTGAAAAACTTGAAAATTCTCTTCTCCGGGCATAATAGTTGAACGGAATTGAACCTGCACTTACAACTCTATCTTTCTTTAAGGCGAGATGCAGTGTCAGGATTTCATTTTTCAATGATATTAGTTTTTCTAAAATATTGTCCTTTATAATTAACGTGTGGTGGAACATGCCATCTTCTGATGGCTCTTGTTTACGTCATTTTCAAAATTGTACTATAAGCTAACATTTTTTTTGTTTAGGAAACAAGTTAGCTTATCTTTAAGCTGTACAGCATTTACTAGAAATAGACATAACAGAGCTCTGGTGGAAATACCGCTCACCTCAGTCATTATCCAATGTTGTGAATGTTCAGGTTAATTATATTTAAATGCAATAAAGATGTGAATAAACTACTACAGTACTGTAGTTATCATTAAAGTTACAAGAATTATTACGGCTAAGATTTGTATCATGCCACATATAACAATGCTTGCTTTAACCACTGAGATTCTCAATTATAAGACAACTATACAGGTAAGCTGTTGAATATCTTGAAACTAATTTGACGGGTACACGTTGCCATGATAGGCAGTAGCATCACCCAGTCACCTTAGTTTTAAAATATTCAACAGCTTAACTGTATATATACCTTGAAATTGGGATTTTGGGAATTCAGTTTTACTGTATATAAATCAATCCCAACACATGTAAAACATGGGCGGAGCCGACCTAGAAATGGGAGGGGCATAGCTTGAAATGGATTCCTGTATTTTAGCAGCATTCATGAAACAAGTTGAAAAGATTGTGTCATCAGAGCTATGTCTATATACTATCAACTCTCTGAATGACACCAGACACTATTTTCAATCGACAATAACTGGATCTGCTGAATATTTTCAAAACAATTTGACTGAAAGTTGTTGGTGGCTTAGCCACCAACAACTTTCAGTCAAATTGTTTTGAAAATATTCAGCAGATCCAGAGTTAAACCCGATGGAAAATGTAGTTTGCAGAAATTCAGCAGGCAGACAGTTAAAAGGCTGTTGATATGTGATAAAGCAGGGTGTTTTTGCTTCATTCTCTCACTGAAATAGAAATTTTTGATAGCATGAGAGAAAGCTGGAATAGATGGTGACAGACTTTTCTGGCTTCTGGCTTCTTTGTGTTCATTCTGCTTACGCCTTAAATGAGGAAACCAGCCTCTGCAGTGGGCTTGAGGAATGTTCATTTGTAGGCCAGGCCAAGAGAATATTATTTCTGAAAATCTAGGAGTGGAATGACTGGCTCAATAATGTCGCCAGTCGTTGCAGTACTAAATTTTCAAAAATGATGTTCTCTTGGCCTGCAAACAGATATTAAAACTAATATTTTAATTTTCTTGACCAAAATTAGCCATGAAAAGCTAATACAACTTGTACAGTTAATCTTTTAGCATATTCTGAGACAAAAACTGAACAGAAGCAGAACACAAAACATAGGTAAATCACCAGCATGTACACTCACGCATGCACACACGTAAACACGCACGCGCGCAAACACAGAAGCACGCACACAGTTGGTGTATGGACACACCCTTCCCCGTGTTAAAATTTGAACCAAATCAGACCGGTAGTTTCCGCGATATCCTCAAATCCAGAATTTCATCTGATATGGATCTGACTTCCTTTATCCGGATCATGGCCAAATCCTGGAAATTCCCTTGCATGTCATGTTCCTTTGTTTGTGTTAAAATTTGAGCCAAATCAGATCAATAGTTTTGAGATATAGCTCCAGACAAACAAGACAGACAGAAGACCCGATTGCAATACCCCGTTCCTATTAATGGCCATTATGTGACGAGGGTAAAAAGCACAAAATCAAAACAAAATTGCTTTTGCCTCATTTTGTATATGCCTGTTTGAAAAACGGGTCGCTTTATGTGATGGCACGTGTCATCTGTCTGTCTGTCTGTTAGCAAATCCATATCAAAAAGATTTTAATCTACATTTGAAATATTTCTTCCAGGGGACATTATAGTGAGACGAAGTGTCATGATTTCGCTTCGTCGAGATCTGTCGATATTTACGAACGTTATCTCTCCTGAAATGCTTAAAATGTATAAAAAATTTTGTGTCCGGGCCATATCTCAAAAAGTTGTAATCTAAATTTGAAATTTCTTTACCAGTGGACATATTATGGGGAGATGAAGTGTCATGATTTTGTTTCCTCGAGATCCGTCGATATTTGCGTCTTGCTAGAGTTGTTCCCCCCCCCCCCCCCCCACCCTGAAATAATTAAAATATGTCAAAAATTGTGTGTCCGGGCCATATCTCAAAACTTTTTAATCTACAGTTGAAATTTTCTCTCCCGTGGACATATTAAGGGGAGAGGACGTGTCATGATTTAGTTCATCAAGATCTGTATTACAACAGTTATCCCTCTGAAATGCTTTAAATGTGTCAAAAATTTCGTGTGTGGGCCACATCTCAAAAAGTTTTTAATCTACATTTGAATTTTTTAAACAATGAATAGATTATGTATAGCCGTAGGGTCAGGATTTTGTTTCGGCGAGATCCATCCAGTTTTGTAACAGTTACCCACCCTGAAAAGATTAAAATTCATCAAAAATATATTGCGCTATGGTCCTCGGTATTTCACGTGATTGATGGCCCTCACCATCCTAGGTTTGTCGCTATTGGTTCCATTGTGTGGAGCTGGTGGATCCAATAGCACTATTTCCTCCATGGTGTGGATTCAGGATGCGTTGGGTCAGATGAGAGAACTTGAATGATGTCAATACCCATGCCGTTCCTCGCGTGGTTCCTTTGGTTGAAGTGCCTAGAAACTGATGTGTGTCATGGGGACTGTGAAGTGCCTAGAAACTGATGTGTGTCATGGGGACTGTGAAGTGCCTAGAAACTAATGTGTGTCATGGGGACTCTCAGTCATCTGTCATCCATCTGTCAACCTTTGCTTAAAAACGCTAATCCTCATTAACTTATTAGTGGATTTCAACCTAATTTGGCTCGAAGGACTCTATGGGGGTACGCTTCTTATACAGAATTTTGATTGCTCAATTTTTTGGTGAAAATCTGAGATTTTATAAAGGATGTAACGGAAATTGTCAAAGCCCTAATCCTCATTAACCTCTTAGCAGATATGAAACTAATCTTATGGGGCTTGCCTCAGAACTTATATACAGAATTTTGACTCGTAAAGTTTTTTGGTGAAAACCTTAGATCTTACAAAGGATTTACCAGAAATTGTCAAAGCGCTACTCGTCATTAACTGCTTGGCAGGTTTGAACGTACTGTGGCTTGAATGACTTTATTGGGCTAGGCTTCAGAACTTTTATACTGAATTTTGATTGGTCAATTTTTGTGGGTGAAAATCTTGAGATTTTATGAAAAATTTACCGGAAATTGTCTTAAATAGCAAAGAATTACAAAGCCATACAATTCATACAACGTGTCGGACTGTGAGATTTTATGACGGTCTATATGGAACCCTTTGTGAAGTAATGATTGTGATGTCATCATACATGCGCTGAGCTGATTATGACGTCATACAAGGTTATATGATGGATGGATACTCTGGAAAGGTGAATTTTCACCTAATACATGTAGATCATGCTCCAGCACTTTCGTGATGTACTTTTTGTTTCCGTGACAAAGCTATGTCATTTTGATTGTCACCTCAGGTAACTTGTGATGTAATGGTTATGACATCAGCTACTTGAGTGTCAGATAGGGCCCCTCAATGGATGAATCCAATCTGTCACTCAAGTATTGATGTCATAATTACGTCACATAGGTTGATGTCGCAGTGATAATAGTCGGTCAGTTGTACCAGTTGTATGGCCTTACGATTTAATAAACAGTCTGTTGAATATTTTGAAAACTAATTTTATTGCAGAAACACCCCGTCAAATTAGTTTTAAAATATTCACCGGCCCAGCTGTATAGTTACCCTGAAATTGGGATTCTGTTAATTCAGGACTCAAAGTATATAAATCGATTCCAACAGCACACAGCATGGGCAGAGCTTAGCTACAGATGGGTGGGGCATAGCTAAAAGTGGATTAATCGATTCTGTTAGCGTTATTTACTCTTGGTTGACGTAATTGTTTCTTTCAAAGCTTCATCAGCACAGGACGACGATGATTATTTGTTTTCTAACTAGTGTTGAAAAGGTTAGTGCCCCATTCTAGAGTTCATGTATATGGTTACTGGTAGAGTGTATAGGCAAATTAGTTTCACAATATTCAACGAAACGTTTAATAAATAGTAAAGACATACAATTCGTACAACTTGACGAACTATTAAGCGTTTATGATAGGCTTAGATACGTCATTTATGACATTTGATTGTAACGTCAGCCTACCTGTGACGTAATTGATTATGACGTCATATACTTGACTGATATCCCAGATTCCTCGATTAATTTCTATTCTGTGTCTGTGTCAACAATCGATATCCATTTTCATTTTGCGGTCCATTATCCTTTGGAACTTGGAACTAATTTGACTGGGAGATGTTTCTCCATATGACAGCAACTGCTTCCAGTTAAATTTAATTACAAATATTCGGTGGAACGTTTATTAAATTGTAAATTCCTCAAAGACAGAATTTGTATACTTTAATCTTTAACACTCACATTTGTTCAAGAAAATTAAAATTTTCTCAAACAAAATATAAATTTGCAGACTAAAAGAGAAGACTTTTTGAAAATTTACCACTGGAATGAATGGCTCGGTTATTGAGCCAGTCATTCCTGTTGTAAAATTTCAAAGATAGTCTTCTCTTAGTCTGTAAATTTATACTTCTCAAGACCACTGTAAAAGCCGTTTTTGGCTAATATGAGTGTTAAAGGGTTAATGACGGGCCTTTCGGTTTTCGTGGTTCAGCTATGTCACTTTGATTGGGATGTTGGCTAACACACGATGGTTTTGGTTATGATGTGTTTGGTTATGACGTCAGATACTTTAGTCATAGATCGGATCCATTAATTGTCGTCCATTGGAGATCCTGTAGTTTACTGCAAATATTTTCTTGTGCCACGATATGAGATAAATCTTCTCAGTAGTTTCTGATATATGGTCTGAATACCTGTGTCTAAAAGGGGATTGGTTTCTAACAGGGTATCGTCATGCGATTGCATAAGAATGTAACGCTTTTGTCACGAAAGTACTTCTATTTAGTAATAGTCCGTGGGCTTGAGGGGCCGGCCCACCTGGATACCTGAAAAAATGCAATCATTGTAATCTAAACTTGAAATGAGCATATCATCGAATCGAAATTGCGTAAAGTAATTGCTTTATGTATAGATGGATTTTATGTGTAAATCAAGCAACAAATACGTCATAAGAAGTAAAATATCAAAGAAGTAAGATGTAATTAGAAAGCATTTGATCAATAGCCGAATATGCCACTGTAAAAGAGTGTCTAAGAGTGTCCAAAAAGAAATCGGAAGATGTTGGACAGAAATATGCAATAACGACCTTTGATCTAGGCATGTGTATGAAAGCTTATCCTATCATATGGAAAAGCCCAGACTACTACAAGGATCACATAGTTATGATTGGTACATTTCATTTGGCATGCGCCTATATGAAAATCATATAGGAAAGATGAGTGGATCTGGATTCACTGAGATTCTACTAGAATCTGGCCTGATGTCTACCGGATCTATTAAAGGTGTGGTGTCTGGTAAGCATTATAGTCAGGCAATCTACTGCCACAAAGCAATGGCTGAAGGTCTTGAACGATTGCTATTCTACAAATACCATTCTACGAAAGGGTCTGATGGATTATTCGAGAATTTGCCATCAAATTCATTGGAAAAACTAACCACATTATTGGAAGTATGAACCAAAGAGAATTTCGAACTATTGTCGAATGATACAGCATTTCATTCATATCTAAATGACTACTCGGACTGGCGACTACGGGTTAGCAATGGCGAATTAGGTAAGACTGTCCAGTTTTGGTTAACTTACATGGACCATGTTTGGTTGCTGCTGTCTCTCCTAAATGTAGTTAAGACAAACAATTACTAATTGTACGGAACATGTCTCAATCGAATGGCTGACTTGTTTTTAGTTTTGATGGGCAGAATGATGCAAGGTATCTTACCTACTTTTCTGTTTTCTTGGCAAACAGAAGAATCACGCCCTGAAGCAACCGAGCTGATTAAGCTAGGTGCTAAGTTTTGCAAGATCTTTTTGTGCTTAGAAATTTGTGCGCAGTATACAGAACAATAGAGAAGACATTTATGAAGAACGCAAAATCGCACGCAGGAGCAGGAGGAAGTGCGGCTGGTGTATCTGGTATCTTGAATAACTATGATGCACATCGACGCTGGGGAAAGACGGCACATGAACGAGATGTGGAAACAATGCTCCAAATAGCAGATATGACAGACGAGACAGATAGGAGCAATACACAATGGGATGTCCGTCCTTCACAGGTCCGCAAAAGTGTAAATGTAATGGAGTCCATATAAAGCTTCATGAATCCTTTCAGTCTCGATTATAATGATAAGCTGTTCCGTATTGCGTCTGATGCTCATGCACCTACCCATATCTAAACTGATATCATGGCTGATGAGTCAATTGGGAAACTGGCCAAAGAGACTTTTATAACAGAGAGACTTGAAAGGAATTCAGATTTATTTGAACCAATAAAAAAGGAAAAATTGAAAACGTTTTCTGACGTGATGAAGAGTGCTCTTGTGAAAACTTCAAAGAATCGTGAAATAGAATACAGACAACAAGGAAATATTGCCTTCCAGCTATTGGTGCTGTCACAGAATAAGCCAGAGAAGCTTGATATTGCAGAACTGTTACATTATCCACTTACGCCGGTACCATCATCAATTGGCACGGATGATGGGTACCTGTTGAAAACAGACAAAAGTAAAAGGTTTCACTACTTAACCAAGGGAATATCAAATGCAAAATCACCATCTGATCACAAAACCCTGAACATTGAAGATGGAAACACCACTTTCTATTGTATGAAAGAGGTGCCAGGAACATTCAAGCAGATAAGCCAGAAATTGTTTGATATTGGTACAGTGGGGGAATCCAATGTAATATTCAGTATGAACATGTACAAGGACAATTCTATCAAATCAATGGAAAGAACAAGCATAGGTTCGGGAGAGAAACGCATAATCAAGGGTGAAAATACAAAGAGACGGAAGGAATTCCTCAGTAATAACAAAAACAAACAGCAACTAGTGCAGCTGATGCTGAAAGTCTGGGTACGTGATACGTTTAGTTCAAAACTCCTTAATAAGATGGTCATTGCTATTTGTGAGTGCAAGGCTTACAAATTAACATCTACTGATGGAAACACAGTGCGGATGTCAGAGATACAAGCCATAGAATCTGACCAGAAAGAAGCAGCCACAAGGGTTACTCTCTATTGTGCTTATGCAACAAAGGAGGGCTATGACTTTGTGCGTATCAGAAGTCCACATAGCTATGTATTTTTTATTCTCTTGTACTATGCCCAAATCATGAAGACACACATATTGTTTGATACTGGTTCTGGAAACAATAGCAAGCTGTTGGACATTTTAAAAGTGGCTAAAAATTTTACGCCGCTTTACTTTTCTGCTCTTTTGGGTTTTCATGCCTTCACCAAATGTGATACAACGAGTGCATTCAGATGAATAGGCAAAGTAAAACCCATCAGACTCCTACAGAAGCAACCAAGATATCAGGAGGCTTTTCAGACCAGTAGTGGGTCATGGGACATCACAGAGAATCTCTCTTCAATTGGAGGATTTCACCTGCCGAATGTACAAGATTACTCCCATAACAAAGGTTGACACACTTCATTTCTCAATGTTAATGGCGAAGTGTGGTGATGCAGAGAAAAATATCAATCCCAAGAAAAACGTTGACTTATCCACCTTACCTCTCCCGAGAGTTCCATGAGCACATGAAGATGGTGATATGACACAACTGGCTATGATATGTCAACAGGAGGGTTTGTCAGCAAAAATAATGATACAAACGCCGCTAAAATGGGAGAACAACTTAATTTATTAAATCCAGACCTGGTCAAATTCCATTTTTCGTAATACACGATATACATGCTTTGTGAAGTTGTAAATCTGGTGTAAGGAAAATAAGGATTGTTATGCATAACATAGAACATATAACATTATTTTAGTTTTTATCATATATAGAAATTATGGCCATGTAAGGATTGGACATGCGCGTGAAAAAATCAATCTAAATTTGAAAACAACATAAGCACCCCATGCCCCTTCGGTGCATCTGTAGAAAAGAATTAATATTATGTTGGTGAAATCAATATTCCGTGTTTGACAGCAACTGGCATATGTTATCTGACCCGATAAGATCTTCAAATGCTGTGTAAAAATGTGTAAAATGATGTATCTTATGAAAAAAACATGTTTTGATGATGTCACCAACACCGCGATTGCGGAAGAACACAAAAAGCAGCAATTGTTTGGAACAGGTACCCTAACCATACCGCTGGTGGTATGCACGCGTGGTCGCACACATTTACGCACTCGCGCGTGAATGCAGTAACCACTCCTTATATACGGGATCAGGACAAATATATAGTGAAATAAAGGGAAAACATTGTCCAATCAGACAGTTTTTTGTTACATCAGGGGAGATGACTCTTGGCATGAGTAGCATAAATATTTCCCTGGTTGTCTCACTTGGACCGATGTTCACCAGATACACGCTCGGTGTGTGTGTGTGTGTGTGTGTGTGCGCGTGCGTGTGTGCGTGCGTGCGTGTGTGCGTTTGCCTGTGCGCGTGTGTATTACTATACTTGTGAGAACTGTGCGTGCGTGCGTGCGTACGTGTGTGTGTGAGGGGTGGGGGGTGTTGTCGGGGTGTAGGTGGTGTGTATGTGTGTGTGCGTGTGTGTGTGTTGGGTTGGGGGGGGGGGGGGGTGAGGAATCCAGACTGACTTGACATAGTGTATGCGCAGTTTTCTCCTTATCACGCGTGTGAAGAATTGGAATCGCTTCATCGACAACAACGTCCATGATAACACTGCTTATTCCTGAGACTCTCCTGTCTTGATGAGGATGCGAACTTCATCTCTTTCCCCTACTGTGGAAGCCCTTGAGTCCCCCATTCTACCCCCATGTGAGATAAAGCGATCCTTCTCCCATCCCGCTTACAACTGCGTCCAACACTTACAACCGCCAACAACAGTTCATTATGCAACAACAGGCAATGCATACACCCATAGCAACATCTTAAATTTTTTATTATTTCAGTGTACGCAACCCTTCGGGGAAGCAACAAAACACTTCGGGGAAGCGCCTCAAAGAATGCCATGGCTCGAATACATCTAGGGGTGAGTGGCCAATAAAACTAAACCAACAGCAACAATTCTCCTGTCAAACATTTTCAAATTAAATTAAAAGATTAACGGGTGTTCATCTTTCAACAAGGTTGGTGGAAGATACAACAGCAACATCGTCCACAAAAATTGTTGAAAAATGTACACCAACTGGTCCAGGGACCAGTGAGCCGTGCTATCAGGGTTCCAACAATTCCGAAGGGGTCAGGTCGATATTCCGAAGGTGCATAGGTCCGAAGGTTCATTAGTCCGAAATGTTGTTTGTGTCAATATTCCGAAGGTTCGTAATTCCGAAGGTCCGTTAGTCCGATTTCACAGGGTTCATTAGTCCGAAGGTTCGTTAGTCCGAAGGTTCGGTAGTCCGAATTTTGATAGATTCGTATACTTTTAGAACATTAGTGTTGGCTGGCTGGCTGGCTGGCTGACAGACAGACCAATTGACTAATGGTGTGATTTATGTGATTTATGATTTGGGTAATTAATTGCGTAATTGTGCAGGTGATTGATAGTGTTGTTTTCCTGATTGCTTTAAACAACAAGAATACATTCAAACCAACTGACAGTTTATTTATTATGTCAATTGTACTCTATGTACATTGATAGCGTTACACTCAGGCTTTTTAACAAACACTATGAGACAAGTAGAAAGGCGAAGTAATGGGCGGCTGCTCTGATTGTTCGAAAGTTTATTATGTCATCGGTGACGTCATCAATATTTGAATTACGCCACACCCACTTTTCCCCGCCTAAATACTAGAATCTGGTTTGGTCAAGAGGCATTTCAGCTGTTCCCTGATGTAGATCCTTAGACGATTGACAGATGTGTGAAAGTGGGCATGGGCAAATGTAGGTGCCGTGACCCTTCGAGACCAATCAGAGCAGCCACCTCAACGGTTGGTTTTGTTTGAGGTGTTGAGATATTGACACTCGGTATAGCTGATTAATGGGTGGCCTAATGACCCATGAAAGTGTTAGGGTGAGTGTCCTAATTAAAAAATATTGATGACGACATCATAGCTTTTGACCAATCAGTGCAACCACCTCAGCAGTCGCCAATATTTGGCCTGTGTATCTATTGGCAGGTGTCCGGAGATGTGAACTCCATGGGTGGGTGGGTGGGTGGGTGCAGTCTCATCAACAGTCGCCAGTGTCTGGCCTCTAAAGCTATTAACATGGGTAGCAAGGTGTGAAATTCCTAGGGTGTATTGGGTTCAAACCGAGGTCATGTGACTACTCGAGGCCAAACAAAGCAGCCCCCTCATCGGTCGACATTGTTCGAGGCCTAGGTGTCAATCGAGGTCATCTTAGACGCCATACTCCTGAATTACATAAATAACAACATTGCATGTAAGAGTGGTGGTCGTGATGATCGTGATTTGTGATGATCATAACCTATATCGCAATGTTCGCAGTAATAACCATGTGCTAGCAGACAGTTAATGCTACGAATTTACACATAATGCTCATTATGTAAATAAAAGGTTAAAATCTCTGCATAACCATCCATTCCACTGTAAACGCTGAGTGAAATCCAGGTTTTCAAGGTGTCCTGAAAAGCGTTCAGAGCAGTTATCTCACAGGGTTTATTGATCGATGTATGCACCCTAGCGTGAAGTTCGCAAGATGGTACAGCAGAGTCAACATAGCTCAATCCTATGATGGTAGACAGCCAGCCCTAAAAATTTGGCGCGAACGATCGTTTCGTTCACATGTCGGCTATGTGAAGTAAAATTACCATGAATGAAACAATGGTCGCGTAAGTGACAAAGCCCAGAATGGTAGTTATCTCTGATCATGGAAAACAGAAAAGTTTCAACAACTTTTTAATATGAAGCATGCTATTTATAAGGGAATTTAGCATTTTCAAACATCTAAAAGATCGATAACATCTGTCTGTCAAATTCTATAAATACGCGACAGCGCGCATGTGTCAGAGACAAACTTCCGTTGTATTTCCACAAGCATTACTACATAAGCTGGGAACTAGTCTCACTACATGTTATGCATCAACAACGGACTGTTCAATTATAAACTGTTGCATGCAAGTACGTGCAAACATCGGCTGGCATGTTCCCGATTATTTTATATACGCGATTGGATCCCGATATAACATAGGAAGACATGCATTGTTGAGTGAGTCTCACAGTATATTCTCCTTGAGTTTCAGTTGGCTTGTAGAGACAGCTGTTTAAGAATTTATCTGTTTAATTAAACTGTTACATTCATAGATCCTAGCTACTGTGTCAGTTTGTCCATGACACACAATAATTCAGGCCTAGAAATTCGATGGGAGTCTCGTAATATTTCCGAAATTGAAAAATACTGGAATCTAACTGGATTCTCGTAAATAAACGCTTCCAAAAACGTAAACATTCCATTCTTACAGAACGCCACGATCCCGGATGCTAATTTCAACAATAAAAATTGTCACGAATCAGCCGAGAGGGGGTGGGGGTGGGGGTGGGGGTGGGGGTGTCTGTCTGCTAATACACCGGTAATGAGAAATGTCTCGCGTGACTGCAGTCATAGTTAATAACAATCGATAATGTGCACTCGTAGTTTCTGATTGGCTCGCGGGATATCCGATTTCAATAGGCATGAATGAAAATTACTATCGTAGTAAAATTTTGATCACATGCCTCATTGTCATTCATAACGAATTAATCACATGATTTATTTCAACCAATCTCTGTGCGACTCTCACAATTAATATTGATGGCTAACGATGAACGAAAAATCTAGTCACTGTGCCGCTTTGAAACGCAGTAAAGCAATATGTTAGCGCCCACTTTGACGGGTTATATGACCCAATATATTATTATTGGAAGGTTCTGACAGTAATACCACCCGATATTTAAGTGGTTCATTGCGTTGGAGCGACAGAGAAAACAGGACTATATTAGGCAGGCTGGACTTGGCATTACATAGGCCTGAGCCAGGTTTAATTAGGCCTTACCCTGACTTTATTAGGCCCTACCTAGACGTTATCCAGGCTTTGCTGGGCCTTTACTAGGCCTTACCCAGGCTTTGCTGGGCCTTATATGGGACATAATCAGGCTCGACTAGGCTTTACTTAGGCCATAACTGAGGTTGGATAGGCCTTATATAAGCATTAGATAAGTCTTACCGAGGCCTTACATAAACCTTACCTGGGCCTTAACCAGTCTGTGCTTGCCCTTAGTTAGGCATTAGTCAGGCTTGCCTAGGCCTTACCTAGGTATTATGTAAGCCTAGTTGGGCTTGGGTAGCTGGTTTTCCTAGGCCTGAGCTAGAATTACCTAAGTCTTAGCTAGACCATGTATAGGCATTAGCTAGGCCTTAGTCCGGATTTGCTTGACATTAGCTAGCCTTGAGCCAGGCTTGAATAGGTCTTACCTAAGCCTTAGCCAGGCTTTAATAGACCTTACATAGGCCTTAGCGAGGCTTGGCTAGACCTTCGCTAGGCCTTATCATTGCTTTGCTAGGCCTAGGCTAGCATTACCTAGGACTTAGCTAGGCCGTGAATAGAGCTTACATAGGCTTTGGCCAGGCTTCCCTAGACTTTATCTAGGCATTAGCCCGACTTGATTGGGTCTTGCCTAGGCCTTGCCTAGGCCTTGGCCAAGCATGCTGAGGCATTACCTAGGCCTCAACCAGGCTTTGAGAGGCATTGGCTAAGCATTACATAAGCATTAGCTATGCTGTAGTCATGTCTTAGCCAGGCTTTGCTTGACCTTGGTTAGGCCTTAGTGAAGCTTGGCTATGCCTGACCTAGATATTATCTAAGCCTTATCTGAGCTTGGCTAGGCCTTACATTGCCCTTAGCTAGTGTTTTCTAGGCATTAGATAGGATTACCTAGGCCTTATCCAGCCCTTGTATAAGCCTTACCCTGGCCTTATTTAGTCTTTAGCTAGGATTTGCTAGGCCTTACCGATGCCTTACCTAAGCCTTAGCTAGGCTTGCCTATACCTTACATAGGCTTTAGTCATGCTTGACTAGGCCTTACAGCGGCCTTAGCCAGACTTTTTTAGACCTTACCTAGCCTTTAACTAGACCTGAGCCAGGATTTGATAGGCCGTAGCTAGGCATTAGCCAGCCTTGAATAGGCCTTCCCTATACCTCACTTAGTCCTTAGCTGGGATTTGTTAGGCCTTACCGATGCCTTACCTAATCCTTAGCCCACTTGACTAGGCCGTACCTAGGCCTAAGCCATGCTTTGCTAGGCCGTAGCGAGGCCTTAGCCAGGCTTGTGTAGGCCTTACATAGGCCTTAAATAATCCATAGCCAGGCTTTCCTAGGCCTTACCAATGCCTTGTCTAGGCCTAATCAAGCCTAACTAAGGCCTAGCTAAGGCCAAACAAAGTTTGACTAAGGCTTAAGTAAGGCCTAGGTATGGCCCAGTTAAGCCTGGCTAAGGCGTAGCTAAGGCCAGGAAAAGCATGGCAAGACCTAGCTAAGGCATAGCAAAGCCTGGATAAGGTCTAGGTAAAGCCTAGGTAAGGCCTAATCAAGTCTGGCTAAGGCCTAGTTAATCCTGGCTAAGGCCTATGTAATGCCTAGTCAGGCCTGGCTAAGGCTTTGGTAAGGCATCGGTAAAACCTAGGAAAGCCTGATGAAGGCCTAGTCAAGGTCAAGAAAAGACTGGCTACGGCATGGCTAAGACATGGATAACGCCTAGGTAATGCTTAGCTAATGCATATCAACGCATGGTTAAGACCTACACAAGGCCTAAGTAAAGCCTAGGTAATCCTAGCAAAGGCCTAGAAAAAACATGCTAGGGCGTATGTAATGCATAGCCAAGCTCAGTTAAGGCGTAGACAATACTTAGGTAAGGCCTAGCCAAGCATGACTAACACCTATCTAAAGGCAAGCAAAACCTGGTTAAGGCCTTGGTAAGGTCTATGTAAGGCATCAGTAAGGCATATATATATATATATATATATATATATATATATATATATATATATATATATATATATATATATATATATATATATATATATATAAATAAATAAATAAATAAATATATATATATATATATATATATATATATATATATATATATATATATATATATATATATATATATGGCTTATATAAGGCCTATCCAAACTCAGCTATGGCTTGGCTATGGCCGAGGTAAAACCTAGCTAAGCCTGACTAAAGCCTATATAAGGCAGAGCAAGGCATGGATAAGACATGGCTAAGGCATAGGTAACGCCTATGTAATACTTAGATGATGCCAATCAAAGTCTGGCTAAGGCCTAGGTAATGCCTCGGCATGCATGGCCAATGTTAGGTAAGGCCTAATTAAGATGGCCTAAGGCCTGGCTAAAATCTAGCGAAGCCTGGCTAAAGTCTGGATAAGTCCTGTCCACGGTCTATCTAAATCCTAGGTAAGTCTAGCTAAGTCCTAGGTAAGGCCTAGTCAAGCCTGATTAAGGCTTAGGTAAGGCCTCTTTGGGTCTAGTCAAGCCTGATTAAGGCCTGGCTAAGGCCAAGCTATGCCTGGATAAGGTCAATGTAAGGACTAGATAAGACCTAATCAAGTCTGGCTAAGGCCTAGTTAAGCATGGCTAAGGCCTATGTAACGCCTAGTCAAGCTTGGCTAACGCTTAGGTAAGGCATCCGCAAAGCCTAGGAAAGCCTGGCTATGGACTAATTATGGCCTAGGTAAGGCCTAGCAAAGCAAGCCTGGATACGGTCTAGGTAAGGCCTATCCACGTCCAAGCTAAGTCCTAGGTAAGCCTAGCTAAGGATTAGGTAAGCTTAGCTAAGGCCTACGTAAGGCCTAGGTAAGGCTAGCCTAGGCCTAGCAAAGCAGGGATAAAGCCAAGCAAAAGACTAGCCAGCCTGGCTAAGGCCTTGGTAATGTCTAATAAAGCCGGGATAAGGCTTGGCAAGGCTTATTCAATCCTGGCTAAAGCCTAGCTAAAGTCTAACAAAGCCTGGTTAAGGCCCATGTAAGACCTATACAAGGCCTGTCTAAGGCATAGGTAATCCTATCTAAGCCTTAGGAAAACCAAGCTAAGGCTTGAGTCATGTCTAGACAAGCTCAGCTAACGCTTAGATAATACCTAGATAATGCCTAGCCAAGCCTGACTAAGGCCTAGCTAAGGGCAAGCAAAGCTTCGTTAAGGCCTAGGTACTGTCTGTGTAAGCCTCGGTAAGGCCATCTAAGGCCTATGCTATGCCTATCCAACCTCAGCTATGGCTTAGTTATGGCCTTAGTAAAGCCAATCCGGACTAAGGCCTAGCTAAGGCTAAGCAAAACCTGGATATGGCCTGGCTAAGGCATCGATTAAGCCCCGGGTAATGCTTAGCTAATGCCTTTCTAAACCTGGCTAAGCCTATGTAAGGGCTAGTTAAGCCTGGCTAAGGCTTAGGCAATGCCTTATTAAGGCATATTCAAACCGGGACTACGTCGTGGCTAAGGCCAATCAAAGACTGGCTAAGGCCGAGGTAAGGCCTAACAAAGCCTGGATACAGTCTAGGTAAGGACTAGATATGGCCTAATCAAGTCTGGCTAAGGCCTAGTTAAGCCTGGCAAGGCCTATGTAACGCCTAAACAAGCCTGGCTAAGGCTTAGGCAACGCATTGGTAAGGCGTAGGAAAGCCTGACTATGAACTAATTAAGGTCTTGGTAAGGCCTACTCAGGCCTGGGTACGGGCTAGCTACGGCCTAGCAAAGCCTGGCTAAGGCCTAGGTATGGCCTAGTCAGATCTGCCTAAGGTTTAGGTACGGCTTCGGTAAGGTATAGCAATTCCTGGCTCAGGTCTAGGTAAGGCCTACTTAAGGCCACGTCAAGCTTGGCTAAAGCCTAGTGAAGACCTAGTCAAGCCAATCTAAGGCCTAGATAAGGCCTCACTAACTGGCATACTGACATATCTGACAGACTGAGAGAGAAACACGCATTTTCTAGACATAGACATGCGCACAATGCTTTCAGACACCACGTCCCTGAAATCATATTAAAGGGCGACATTAATAGGGACACATCAGATATAGCTGGAATAATACGCATGCGTAATCGCGATCTTTATAAAAATCATTTCAAAGGTCGATGTTAATACGGCGACGCGAAGGGCGATGTCATGGGTGATGTCGCCTAGAATTAATGTCGCGTGTCGCTGATGACACACACCATTTTAATTAGCGTCACATGTTAAACGTAGCCATAAATATCTGCGTATATTGGTACATATTTTAATTGTGTCTACGCGCGTGTGTCTGGGCACTTATGTCTGTGCACTTGGATCTATGCACATGTGTTTGTCCGCTTGGGTCTGTATGCTTGTCTCTATGCACTTGTGTCTGGGCGCTTGCATCTTGGCGCTTGCGTTTGGGCATTTGTATCTGGGCGCTTCTGTCTGGTCACTTGTGCATGCACACTTGTGTCGCTGAGCTTGTGTCTGTGTGTTTGTGTCTGTGCGCTTGTGTCTGTCCGCTTGCGCATGCACGCTTGTTTCTGGGCACTTGTGTCTGGACACTTTTGTAGAAATCAGCTATAGTAGTCTTAAGATACCAGCCATAGCTGTGGTAATTAGCTAGTCATATCAATGGTAGCCAACCAGCCATAGTTGTAATAATTAGCCAGTCATAGCTGGGGTATGTAGCCATCCATTACAGGGGTGTGTAGTTAGATAGACCTGTGGCATGGAGTTAGTCATGGATGCAATAAATAGCTAGTCATGGATGTGGTAATTAGTCAGCCATAGCTTTCGTAAGTACCTATACATAGCCGGGTTAGGTATCCAACTATAGCTGTGGTAAGTAGCTGGTTATACCTGTGGTAGTTAGCCAGTCATATCTATGGAAATTAACCAGCCATAGATATGGCTGGATAATTACCACATATATGCCCGGCTCTTTACAACTGCTATGTCCTGCTAATTACCTCAGCGATGGCTGCCTACTTTTTGCAGCTAAAAATGTCTACTTACTCCCAGGTATCACTGACTACATACTATAGCTATAATTGGTCAAATACCTCAGCTATAGCTGGCTGATTACTAGAGCTATGAATATCGTCTTGCCATGGCTATAGCTAGGTACTTGCTACAGCTATTTTGGCTACTTAACATAGCTATGGCTGGCCCGCTTGACAGTGCTATCTTTGATTAACTTCCACGGAGGGGGGCGGGGGTGGTGGATACTGACTACGTCTATAGCTAGTTACTTGCCACAACTATGACTGGCTTCTTACAAAGCTATCGCTGGCTAATTACCACTGCTATGCCTGGCCCCTTACGACAGCTATAGTTGGCTATCTACCAATGATATGGGTGACAACTTGTCACATGTTGGCTACGTACCACTACTATGGCTGTCTGCATAACACTGACATGGCTGGTTAACTTCTACAGTAACACATGTATGGCGGTTTAATAGTTGCCTCTATGGCTAACTCCGTGCCACAGTTATATCTAACTACTTGCTCCTGCTATTGATGGATAGATACCGCATCTATGAGTTGCTAATTACTACAACTGGCTGGTTCATTACCAATAATATGGTTATCGAATTACCACAGTTACGGCTGGCTTCTTAACACTACTACGGCTAATTACCTTCCTCGGCAATGACTGCCACTTACATAGCTGGTTATATTCAACAGGTATCGCTGGCTAGAGTGCGATACTTGCACTAGCTAGAGCGGGTCTGCATCACAACTATAGCTAGCTACTTACCACTGCTATGACTGGCTACTTACCAAGCAATGGCTGGTTAATTACCACATCTATGGCCATCTCTTTAAGACTGGCTGTGTACAACATATCTATGGCTGGATAATTATTACATCTATGGCTAACTCCGTACCAAAGCTATATGGGACTACACACCCCTGATATGGATGAATACATACCACAGCTATGACTTGCTAATTACTACAACTATGGCTGGTTAATTACCGCTGATACGGCGGGCCAAATACCACAGTTATGGCTGGCTTCTTAACCCTACTATGGCTGATTATTTTCTTCGGCTATTGCTGGCTATTTACTACAGGTTTAGCTAGCTACCTACAACTGCTTACCACATATATGGTTGGCTACTTACCATTGATGTGGCTGACTAGTCGCACTAGATGCCAGCCCCATCTAGCTGCTTAACACTGTCTGACAACATATCACCGCTATCGATTGTTATTTACCACACATATAGCTGGCTTTTTACTACAGTTATGGCTGGCTACATACCCCCTGCTAGTGCTGGCTACTTACCACTGCTCTCCTGGCGATTTACCACTGATATCGCTGGCTATATACAACCGGTATCGCCGGCTAATTATCACAGTTATGGCTGGATCATTACCAAAGCTATTTCTTGCTCCTTGCCACAGTTATATTTGGCTACATATAGCTGCTGGAGCTGGTTACTTGCCACTGCTATGACTGGCTACTTACAAAGCGATAGTTGGCTCCTTACCGCGGCTATGACTGGCTCCCTACCGCAGCTATGTTTTAGACATTAGTGTAGCCATGGCTGGCTTCTCAACGCAGCAATAGCTAGCTATTTACCACGGCTATGGCTGGCTCCCTCCCACAGCTATCGCTGACAGGGCCGAACTTAGGCCACATGGGGCCCAGGGCAAGGTTTCTGACATGGGGCCCTGTTGGTGAGCTATATACCTATATAGGGGTGACTCACCCCTCCTTAGGGGTGTCTGGTAGTCTCCCCACCTCCACCCCACCCATTAAAAAAAAATTAGATGCTCTGAGATGCTAACTCCTGCATTCAGAGTGATAAACAACATAGTTGTTTTGATTTCTATCTTTGCCTTAATTCACACATCAATTTAGGAAAATTAGAATTTGAGAGCAATTGCTACCTGAATTTGCATATTTTCTGTCAATTCACCCTACTCCCGATTCGCATTATAGTGTTCAATATTATCCATTATGTTTGGTTTTAGTCAATTTTGCCACGTCAGCGTTAAGCGTTTTGCTCATTACATAATAAAAATTACACCCGGTAATACCGAACAGCATTTCGCGGAAACTGGAAAGCATTAAACTCTAAATAAATAGTAGCTTAGAAATTGTATTGTAATATGACTGTGGCCATTTGTGGGTGGCGGGGTGGGGTGGTAGACTAATGAACCTAATTTTTAGGAAGAGCTTATTTCTGGTTATTTTTAATTTTCCATGAGCTTTAGTAATATGTAACTTATAATCTTATTTCAACATTTTATTTTTACTAGCATTGGGGGCCCCTGACCACGGGCCCACGGCTGTTGTGGCATTTGGCCAGGTCAGCCCGCCAAGTTGCCCAGCCCGGCCCCCAGGGCCTCAAGAAATAACACCTACATTTTTTAGGTGTCATGTTCGGGGGCCCTGGGCAAATCGGGGGCCCTGGGCACATACCCCGTTTGCCCTGCCTAGAGATCGGCCCTGATCGCTGAGTATTTACCACAATCATGACTGTCTAAATATCACCGCTATAAATGGCTATTTACCACAGCTATGGCTGGTTAATTACTACCGTTATGGCTGGCTACTTACCGCAGCTAGTCCTGGATACTCGCCACTGCTATGCTGGTTGCTTACCACAGCTATGGATGACCAGCTACCACTGCTTTTGCGGGCTGCTTAGCGCAGTTATCGCTGGCTCATTACCACATTTCTAACTCATTACTTACCGCTAGCATCGGCTACACATCAATGATATGGAATTCGCGTTCTGGCGGGCATTTTTGTTCAAAATTGATTACCGTTTGTTAATTGATTTGCATTGATTTGGGTGGGTTGATCCAAAGAAATTAGTGTTAATTAATTAGTGTTTTTGATTAGTCTATTATCATTCATTGATACATTTATTGGGGTGATTGATCGATTAGGGCTGGCTAATTGATTAACCTGCTGATTGATGAAATAGCGTTGATTGATTCATGCAGCTGGATGATTGTAGTAATCGATCGATTGATTGATTGCTTGAGTGATTGATCAGGTTTGATTGATTGATTGATTGATTGGTTGGTTGATTGATTGATTGATTGATTGATTGATTGATCGGCACGTTAATAGTTGATTGGCTGATATATTGCTTAATCGACTGTTTAAGTAATTGGTTGATTGATTTACTAACAGATCATTGATTGATTGGCTGATTGATCTATTATTTGTCCTATCAATCTATTTAGTATATCGGTTGATTAGTCTTTTTTTTAGTTCTACGCCTGGTCGATTGTTTATTCAATTGCTTACTCGCTTGATTGTTTGCTTGCTTAATTGATCAACTGGTCGACCTCATAATTGAATAGTTGATTGATATATCAATTGACCGTTTGATTGATTGATTGATTAATGGATTGGTTTACGGACCATTAATTAGATGGTAGATTGATCAATCGACTGGTTCAGCAATTGGTTTATTAATTGGTTGATTGATTGCTTAAGTCTAATCACTCACTCAATGACTTGATTAATTAATTATTTCATTCTGTAATTGCAAAGGCGTATTCATTTGGTTCTATCGATTGCATTTCGCCTGGCTGCCTGCCTGCCTGCTTGCCGGCCTGTCTGTCTGCCCGCCCGCAATATCTGCCAGATGACCTATCTGTCTGCCTGCCTCTCTGCATGCCTGCCCGCCTGCCCACATGCCTGCCTGCTGCCTGCAGGCAGGCAGCCATGCATACATGCTTGTCCACATACCTACCTGCATGCATGCAATTATACAACCGGTGCATTTCATGTCCAGCTATTGCTTTTAATAAAAACTCGAATCTGTGCAATATCTACAACTCCACCCACTCAGCGATCCCATTCATTTTGTTCACGTGGATATTATTTACTTGTTACATAGTAAGGTGACTTTGAATCTATCTAATATTCTTGCAAAAGGTTGCCGCTTCTGTTTATCTTCTTAGATTCGGCTTCTTAGTGCGTGCAAGACGTATTCACAACGAATTCTCGCACATCGATCTGGCGCATGGATGTCGTCAAACAACGCAAGCTTGCTAAAATCCTAGTGAGAAAATTTTGGAATCCTGTATTTAACCACGCATGTATATATTATTAAATATAAGCCTGAGAAAATGCATATAAATTCCGATTAACGAACCTTCAGACTAATACACCTTAAGGTCCTTCGGATTTACGAACCTTCGGAATTACGAACCTGGGTAATTACGAACCCTCAGAATTTCGGACTAATGTACCTTCGGAATTAAAACCCTTTGTAATTTCGGACAAATGAAGCTTCGGACCAATATCGACCTGGACTGGGGTTAGAATGCTAGAAATGTGAATGAGTAATCGATGTTGACAATGAATAAAAAAGCGCCACCACCACCGCCGGTATGTACCAGTAGTGGCTCGCAGGTCACGCGTTTATGTGCTGGAGTCAGAAAACATAGGCTTATCGACGGAAGCTCAGAATCGACATAGGGCGGGGTGAGAAAACTCAGACTAGTCTACCAGCTGAAATGTTAGATCACTGTAAATGTTCAAATTTCAGTGCTGTCTATTAGACAATGTCGCAATCATTAGTACTTATGCACTAGTCGTGCAATTAAATGGGAGGAAACTCCGTATAGATTTGTGCTGCGAGCAATATACTTGCGGAAGTTATCTCCCTTGTGCCAATGTGTGAGTGTGTGTGTCTGGTTAGTTTCTCACAAGCTTATTGCTTGAATAGAAGTAACAAGAGCGGAAAATCTGAAAGCCAACCCAGACTGGTGTTGGGGGTGTGAAGGAGTGGGGGGTTGAGGAAATTAAAAAAATCTAGATGCTCGCAGATGGCATCTGGCGCATTTCAGGAGGTAATTACGGACCTCCAGTTGATTGTTAAATGGTTCTATTTCACCAATATATGTCACTCATGCCTACACTACAATTAATATTCCCCCAATATCAAGGGGACAACATTTTCAGGATTTCCTGCATTGATGCATTGCAGCACAGAATTGCTAAAACCGGTGACAATGAGAGGGATGTAATAAAGAGCTTGTAAATCACTTAATTATTCATTTAAATAAGCGAAACATGTTTGATAATCTCATAAAACCTAAAGATTTAGTTCATTATGACCGCTTTGAAATTGCAAAACAAAAAGAACCCGGACATTTCTCCAATGTCTCCAATCGGACGAATCCGGGAAAAGGAGGACGCATGATATATATTGGCGTAGCCGTAGTAGATAGACGTATATGAATGGCCAGAGGAGGGTGGGGGAGAGCGGTTTGAAGGAATGAATGGATAGAGAGATGGCCAGTGAGTTTGGAATTCAAATAAAACATGTCGATTTATAGAATTATTGATATGTCGCCAGACGCGTAAAGCTATGGATAGTTAATAGTGTGGACAGTTATTGCCTGGTTTGCGGTGGCTAGTTGTTGGGCAGACTGATCTATACGTAACTGCCTCATAAAGTAAGCCCCTTCAACGGTCTCCTCGGAGCGAAACTTGGAAACGGTATGAATCGTGATTGTTTGGGAGAACCAGCAAACAAACTGAACCAAAAATAAATTACATTCACTGTAATTCCGGCCTGGCCATTTTGTCAATGGTCCAAGATAAATCTTTGTTCGTCGTAATGTCCTTGAATATTTTATGAGACAGTCGGTTGACGCGATAAAAAGAACGAAAATGCATTTTCTTCTGTCTGACCGTATTTTTATCAATACGTTCATAGATGGACGTGATAACTGTGTGGTATATATGCCTACTAGCCTACTAGGTTTCCACAAGAGGGTTACGTTCTAGGCTAATGAACGTATGTTCGCCAAACCTTCCGTGTTGATTGTATTGTTGGCCCAGTATCAGTTTTGATCTTTGCGTCAACAAATCGCAGGCCAATGTGATCCAATTACAGAAATTTTAATTTCCAGGGGATAACTTACAGGTTCTATGTCTGAGGTACTACAGGTGATAACTCGAGCTCAACTGAAGACATCTGGACCCATATTGGTATAAATATTGTAATTATTCCTCCGATAGTCTGGACTGCTGATGTAGTCAAAAGGTCAAGGGCTACCGCTGACCTAATTACTGAAATTACATCATCGAATTGTAGACCAAGCTCGAACCCTACTGCCGATTTGGCATGCGCTTTATCCATCATCATCATCATCATCATCGCCATCATCATTCATCATCATCATTATCATCATCATCATCATCATCATCATCATTATCATCATCATCATCATCATCCATCAAAATCATCGTCATCATCATCATCATCATCATCATTATGCCACTCCCCACCACCCCCATCCCCTCCACCGCCACCATTTTTCTCGCTCCACACTCGTTACAGTACAGCTTGACGAGGTAGCATGCCTTTTGTCCTTCAAAACCTATAATACTGGTGCAGAGGATACAAGCCCTTACTATATAATAGTCTACTGAATATTCTGGAATTAATTTTAGGCAAGCTGTTTAATATTTTGAAACTCATTCAACTGAAAACTCGTTGCTGTCATAGGTAACAACAGCGGTCAGTCACATTAGTTTCAAAATATTAAACAGAATATACCCTTGAATCACAAATAATTTGTTGTTTCGGGTATGTAATGGTTAAGTGGTTAAATAATGTTGCCATAAATTACAGTAGTGCTCAGAAATAGCGCAACATGTATACAAAACAAGATATAACCTAATGTTAAATACTTTGAACATAATTGGATTGGAAGACATTGCTGCTTTAGGCATATTCAACAGAATATGTCTTACTAACTAACATGTTTCTGTTTTTGTTTTGCAAACATGTAAACTTATTTATGGGGTTTATTGTAGCAGGAAGTATGCCACAAAGTGTTTACCTGACAGTTATATGACGCAATATCGTGCTCTCATAGCGTAGATGTGAGGTGCTTATTGAGGAAGTCTACATTCTTGTTGTCAATAAATATACGACTTTAAGGAGCTAATAATAAAGGCTATCAAAGCCATTTGTAGCCTTGATTTATTATTAGAAGCAGAGGAATTAATGTAACTATATTTTGAGTATTTATTTGCGTTGGGGAAATGGAATGGAATTTAGAGTATGCGTGTTTTGGAGAGCAAGAAGTGTCAGGAATTCAATTGCGATACAAACAGGCGTATAATATCTGCGGTATCTAAATGGTAACAAATAAATAAATAATAACGGCGACGAGTATCATGATAAAAACCACCACCACAACCACCGCAATCAACATCATTGCCACCGCAATGGCCACCGCCACCGCCACTAGCGTCAGCGCCACCGTCATCGCCACCACCAGCACCACCACCACCAGCAGCAGCACCACCACCACCCCACCACCACTCCACCACCACCACCACCAACACCAACACCAACACCAGCAACAACAACAACAACAACAACAACAACAACAAAAAACCGAACAACAACAACAACAACAACATTAATAATAATAATAATAATAATAATAATAATAATAATAATAATAATAAAAACAACAACACAGTCGATAAGAGCAATAACGACAATGACACCTACATAATAACACCCGCGATGTTCATAGAAACAACAATGAGAGCAACAATACAAATGATGAAGATCCTACCTAAGAAAGCATAAAGAATTTAGGATTGTTTTTATAAAAAAACCGGGTCGTATTATGCAATGGCGCATGGTCTGTATGTGTGTGTGCGCGTGTGTGCGTGTGTGTGCGTTTGTGTGCGTGTGCGTACGTGCGTGCGGGCGGGCGCGCGCGCGCGTGTGTACGTGTGTGTGTGTGCTTTATCCATCATCATCATCATCATCATCATCATCGTCGTCGTCATCATCATCATCATCATCATCATCATGCCACTCCTCCCCCCTCCACTGCCACCATTTTTCTCGCTCCACACTCGTTACAGTACAGCTTGACGAGGTAGCATGCCTTTTGTCCTTCAAAACCTATAATACTGGTGCAGAGGATACAAGCCTTTACTATATAATGGTCGACTGAATATTCTGGAATTAATTTTAGGCAAGCTGTTTAATATTTTGAAACTCATTCAACTGAAAACCCGTCGCTGTCATAGGTGACAACAGTGGCCAGTCACATTAGTTTCGAAATATTAAACAGAATATACCCTTGAATCATAAATAATTTGTTGTTTCGGGTATGTAATGGTTAAGTAGTTAAATAATGTTGCCATAAATTACAGTAGTGCTCAGAAATAGCGTAACATGTATCCAAAACAAGATATAACGTAATGTTAAATACTTTGAACATAATTGGATTGGAAGACATTGCTGCCTTAGGCATATTCAACAGAATATGTCTTACTAACTAACATGTTTCTGTTCTTGTTTTGCAAACATGTAAACTTATTTATGGGGTTTATTGTAGCAGGAAGTATGCCACAAAGTGTTTACCTGACAGTTATATGACGCAATATCAGTAGTAATACGGGGGGGGGGGGGTGGCGGGGGGTTGGGGGTTTGGGGGGGGGGGGCAGTCGTTATTGTTCTTCTCAGCGGGATGTCGTCGAGAACAATGGCGACCAGTGCCCCAGCATCCAAGAACAATGGCGCCCAGCGCCCCAGTGGTTCGAGAACAATGGCAACCAGCACCCCAGGAATTGGAACAATGGCGCCCAGCGCCCCAGGAATTGGAACAATGAGGACCGGTGCCCCCGGTTTTGTAACAATGACGTCCAGCCACTCACACTTGAGAATCTAGTAAACTTTTAACCCCTAAAAGTTCGGTATTTTACGTTTTGAATTAGCGGCGCACGCCCCCCCCCCCCCCTCTGTGGTTATCTACCGTGGTAAAAATAATAGCGTTTAAGAGGTGGTCTGATAACCCTCGCTACGTGCCACTAAATGTCTAGGGATAATAAATCTGTACCGGATGAATATTTTGAAAACGATTTGTCTGTACGTATGCAACACGATCAAATTGTTTCCTAAATATTTAGCTGTAGACTGATGAAATGTCTGTAACACCTCGCCATCCAACTACTTTGTCTGGTGCAAAATCTATTGATTTTGTCTCACTGTTTTTTAAGCCACTAAATGTTAATTTATTAGTAAACTATGTACATGCTGAAAATTTTGAAAAACGATTTGACTGCCGGCTTAACCAACATCACGCGTAAATTGTTTTTAAATACTTAATAGGCAATATAGTGTTTGCAATAGCGTCAATCGTTTTAGATTTTGTGGCTGCTCGATGTCATTGTCATGTTTAAAATGTTGTCATTATGTCTCTGAGCATGTCACGCATTTAAGGAATAGTCATCAAGCAGATCACTCTGTATGATAAAAAGATTATTTTGTTACGTATGGTAAAAGTGTAATTTAACCATTCATCACTAATGCATTAGCCGTGAGACCAATCCTTAATCGAGATACAAACATGACACGTGTTAAGGAATAATGAAAGAACATGAAAGTACCTCCCGTCTCGCTCAAAGCATTTTTTTTAGAAATAGTCAAAATTACTATTAAATTATCATCTAGTTCACTCACGAGGAGATTTATCTTTGTGGTTATGAACACGGGCTTCTCTGGACTGTTTTTGTGCACTTTTGAATAAATAATTTATACCTTCGTTCGCATTATTGTTCACGCACATGCACAATTCGTTTCTCAGTTCTTAACCGGACATATGTACTAGTTCCCTCAGCAATTATTCAAATATCTCGTTTTGCAGTGCTAGCATATTTATGAGGGGAATTATGTATAAATAGATATGTATAAATAATTTCCTTGCATGTATCGCTCATGTTAACATTAAACATGGCTGCTTCAAACACTTTAAGGTCAGCTGATGTTAGACCATGCCTATGCCTGTTAGCATTAGAACTAATAATGACGGTGGTATATTAAGGTACCATGCATAACCACGATGAAAGGCGTGACTCGCCTCAACATGGAATATGTGGTAGAACATGCCTGTATCATCGGAATCTGGTTCTGAACCATCCTCCATGGCGTAAGGATGTTCTACATTCTATCTCGTATGCACACATACACCTCATGCACCAAACACACACACTCACATGAACTGTGCATTCCCTCATGCACGTAGCGCTATGCACGTGGTGACACATGCGTGCCCCATCTCCTCTAAGTGTACCTGTGTATGTATTCCCTGTTCCCTTCACGTGTACATCATGTATGCGTGCGTGCGTGCGTGCGTGCGTCTTTTATGCACCCGTATAAATGCATGTGTATGTTGTTTATGCACGAAACATAATTTAGTTTTTTTGGCGGACCTTTAAAAAAGAGGCCTATTTTTTTTTTTTTTGTGAAAATGTTTAATCTTTATTTTGCAATTGACATTTTCTGGCATCCACACACCACATACACGTGCAACAATAATAACGTAGTTGATTTTTTGTATGCAGCCATGTGTTATAATTATGTTGATATGGTTCCACTAGATAGTCTATCCAGTGGTTCTGTATTTCACACATTACCTTATTAAATGGCTGACGTACAAGTTCTACGTTATATTTGTTCCACTCTACACATCTACACTTAATCGGTATAGAGGTGATTGTTTGCCAGCGATCGCATAAAAAAGATTTGTTTTCCATTTTTACTTCGCAAATTCCAAAAGATGTATGCCTTACTAGTAGCGTGCATTTCGCTTTTATAGCTAAAATATGAACACTGTCAGTAAAACTAACTTTCCAATCTGAACACGCCCTTATTTCAGTCATGTGTTTTTTCCACTGCTTAAAATTAACATCAGTGGATTTCAAAACATGACTATGCGGACAATTGCATGTACACATCGCACCATAAATGTTTGATTGGCAACAAATTGGAATTGATAAAAAGAAACATTAATATGCAGGATTCAATTACAGAGGGCGTCATATGGTTTTCCTGTGTTCATATATGACCGCATTTTGTCATTGTCATGATGCTTCTTCTTCTTTTTGATCGCTGGTATCACACTTGGAGAGCTGTTCTCAAGATGAAATCTGTGGTTTTCTGCAGTTCTGCCACATACCCATACAGCTTTCAAGAAAAGAGGTTGACAAAGGCCAGATCTCTTCTCTCAGCAGCTGATACGTACTGCAACATTGAAGTATGTGCTCTGTGGTCTGTTCTGCTTCTCCACAAGGACAAGCGGGCGATGTCATAAGGTGGACCTGCCTGTACATGTGTTGGTTTAGTCTGTTATGTCCAGTTCTGAGACGAAAAATGGTCACTTGCTCTGGCCTCGAGAGATGATGGTAGGCATCTTCTGATTGAGGTGTTCTATACAGTGACTTGATGATAGTCTTCATCTCTGTATGGGTAACCATGTTTTCTGTCTGATTCTCTTCTGCACCCACCTGTGCCATCTTGTCTGCTTCCTCATTTCCTTGGACTCCACAGTGTGAGGTGATCCACTGCAATGCTATTCGAAAGCATTTGATGGTTTGTAGTGCTTGTTGTGGCAGCTTACCTTTGGTGATAGCATCAAGAACGGAGCGGGCATCAGATAAAAAGACAATCTGTGCAATAGGGTCTGCTGTACTGCTGATGGTATTAGCTGCATGAACCAGTGCTTCGACTTCAGCTCTGTCACGATGTGAATACACTAATTAATCGTTGTGGGATGCCTCACGCTCCTAGTGTGACATTGAATGTCAGCAATTATCGGGCTGGCATTGGTGTTCATCCATCGATGCATATCAAAATGGTGATAATTGGTGATGGTGGCTGAGGTGTGATAGAGGTGATAAGGGAGCACAAAGAAATGATAACATATTTTTTTACAAAATAAAATGTATTTTTATTGACACGAATGATACATTTTTATGATAAATAAATATTGGTGACATTTATTCACGATAATTATATTCTTAAAGAAAACATAGTAGATAAATAATTATACATTAAGCATGATCTTTTTTCTCTGTTTATTCAGAATCCTGCGCATCAAACGTTTCACTATAGCATCATTTTTGTCTCTGTTTCTTAGCACCCATAATATGTGTTTCATTTGTACAACTCTCGAACGATGATATAAGAAATATACACAATAATATCCACAAGTAGTCGTCATTGCTGGTTGAACACGTTGATTGTTAAAATAATAAACACATGCATGGTGGCCATTTTGTACATTTGATATCATTCTTCCATCAGAAGAGCGTCTTCCATAAGGATCAAAGTATTCAGTATTTCCATTTCTAGTGTAATAAACTGCCACCCAATGTTGACCATATTTATTACTGGGATGCGTGTTTATTACTAATGAAGCTAGGTGATATTTAATATGCATGGGCACATTGTCAATTGAAAAAACACCAAGAAAGTGTTCATGTGTTTTATTGTCACCGAATAATAGATCCTCTATTTCAATTATATTCAACATATTTTTTTTAATAATCTGTTAATACATTAAAGTCTGATCTAATTTCTATCATATTATCAAATTCAGGAGAGCAAATTACGTTGGTTGTAGCGGTAAGAGCCTGAGCAAAATAGAAGACCGCTCTTAATGAACCAGTGTGTAGAGGGTAGCGATGCTCTGAATCAGCCAGATCTGGTGTAAAATCCCATGCGAGTAATGTGGTTCCATGTCTGAACTGTGACTTATTTATCAGGTAGCCTTGGTCTTTGAATAATGCCCCAGTACCGCTGAATAGTGTGAAATAAGCGTCTGAGTAAATGTTGTCACTAAACGAAGGGCATATTGGTGATGTTGTAACCTCTTCTCCATTTATATAATATATAGCATAGGTAGTGTTATTGTTATCAAACTTGAATGGATTTTTTTGTACCACACCATTTTATGCATCATTCGGTACAAAGGCGAATAATACTCTAGTAGGAAGCTGTCCAATAAATATATTATCTCTATCAATGCTCATAATACCACTAGGAGATGTAAAAGTCTTACACACTACCCTGTGAATAGGATATTTTGTGCTTGTTTGTCTCAGAGTAACCGGGTGCACCACAAGCAGATCTGCTGATGGAATAACTTTGTGTACAAATAGGTTAGCTGACAATATTTTAAATTTAGGTCTCACTCTTTCTGCAGCCATAATGGTTAAACATCTTTATTCCACTGTAGACGTACTCTCAACTCAATGGAACCGAGCAGGAATCGGTCCTGCAGAAACTTATCGCTGTGTATGCGTCCCATTAATTCCACTGTCTTACTTTCAGCCATGATTTTTCTACGTGCTTGAAATCCTAAGTTATTATCAGCGATAATATAAAATTCACCAGCATCATTTATCTTCCATCCAGCAAGTTGTGGATGCGAGGATGCAGCATCGCTGCCATAATTTAGTAACATCTCAAAGTATGAGTGGTAAGCATAATTTTCATTCGAGTCATTGACACGCTTTCCATTAAAAAAACCCATCCACTTGTGAGAACGTTGTATGCAAAAGATTCTTCGCGGGAACTATCATATCATTCGCCTCGAGTGCCTTCTCATCACCATTTCGATCTAGCTTTACTAGCTTAACTTTAATCGAAAGATAAGATTGCGTAAAACCTAAATATCTATCAGCAGACCCACTGATGTAAAACACAATCGAGCCACTATCTGACAAACTCGATACAGACTGAAACTATTCCCATTTTGCAGACTCCAATGTTGTCACTATGGGATGTGTCTGAAAAATGTCTAATTCGCTCTTTGAGCACTCACAGATCTGACTAAGTTCCATGTTTTTTTTGTTAATTAAAGATATCAGCTTGTTTTCTCTGACGTCTATTTCGACCCTACCTCTTTGGTATCATGCGCATTGACTGAGAATTACCTGTATTATTCCTCTTTTTACATCTAGGTTGAGGTGGTCTTAAACCACCACGCACTGCTGTTACAGCTTCTGGTATCAAAGACCTGGCAACACCATATTTTAATGCTGTTTTAACATTTTCCCCAGCCATTACGTCCTCAGCTAGGCCGATTGCAGCACTAAGAGCTTGTTTTCCTACAGCTTTGGCTACATTTCTTGCAATAGGTATTGCTGAACGTAATAGTCCACGTAAGGTATTACTGATTGGTATCGTGCACCTACAAAAACTGGAATATGACCATGGCCCGCTTGACTCACGTAGTAATGCACCAGTACTGCAGTGCTCATACTTCCTCTCATTCTCCCTCTCATCGTCTCTCTCATCGTCGTTGTCATTGTCTGAAATGCAGGCAGAGTACACTCGGCAATGCTCCATCCTTGAATGGTACATTGGTGCCAGTTCTATCCATTATAAGTATTCCAATAGTATCAATGTAGTTCTTTGACACAGAGTGGTATTAGATATCAGGAAACGTCCACTGACATACATCTTTCCCTCCATCTGTACTAGAAATGGGTATCACTCTGAGTAATGGCACAGACATATTGCCTACCAAGCTGTGTGAGACTACGTCGCAGTATATATACGCGGTCGTAGGACCACCCTCATGATTCGAATGAAATGATTCTTTATACTCTATAGGTCCCTTATGTATTTTTCCCCCTTCGAATCCAATTAAATTTGCTACTTCTCCACCTAATCGTACAGTCTAATTATCTTTAACTGAGAGAGATATGAGATTTGCGTTATGCAAGTAAAAATTAAAAAAAAAATCTTTGTGTCTAAATCTTGCCTTGCTCTCTATTTGCCCATTTAGATAGCCTACCATATTTTCACTGCATAGAACTCTTTTGGCACACTGATAAATGGAGCTTCTAATTGTACATGATGATATTCGCTTCTACGTGTATGTTTTTCCCCCCATTTTCTGTTTGATCATTTTGCGCATGTTTTCCACGATCATCTGCTCGATCATTTTGCACCCGTTTTCCCTGATTGACAGACCATTGATTACTGATACCATCTTTTAAAACTAGCGAAAACTTTCTTCTGGCACATCACTACCTTTCTTCTTCTTCTTTATCTTCTTCTTAGTAAATACATATATTTGAACAAAACTTTCCTATGTAATAGTAAGCCAACTCCTCGGATATAGTACACTCGAGAGGCCCACTTCCCATTCGCTATCTAATGTTAATGGAGTTTGCAGACGAGTTCTAAACTCTGATATCTTATTGTCTGGAAAGAACTGCGTGTTACTATTGCTCAGAAGGGTTAGGTAAAACTGATCCTCCTTCATTCTGAGTTGTATGACATATGTACATCTGTATGCATGGACTAGGCAATTTATACCCTAGACATCCACTCAAAAGCAATATCCATATGCCTGATTGCCCATTTTGTATACTCAGATTGATGATACATGTAATGATTATGATACAAATTATTATAACTTGAGCTAGGTATACTATTTCTTCTTTCGGTACTTGCAAACCCATCATTCGCCACATGCTCTGATCTGATCTTCTCTCTATATATTCATCCATTGTTAATGATGTATGGTACTGAGTTCATCAACCCATGTGCTAAACATAGCTGGGTAACCAAGCCACTTTGCCAGATACTCGCACTATCCCTTTTTATTTTTTCTACTTTTAAGTGTTTTTTCCACAGCATACTCTTTATCTTTTTCTTCTATCACTTGCTGTACCTCATCACAATAAAAAGTACCAATAATCGGATCACCTCCATAGTCTTCTAATTTATATAAGTATGGGTATTTGTCTGTAAGCACCTCATGCACCTTAAACAATTCGTGACTCCATTGCCCATGATATGCTTTTTCAAATGGCATTTTTACTTGAGATATTCTAACATGGTCGCCTTGAGTATGGCTGTTTTTAGATTTGGTGCGTTTCTTCATCTTCTTACCATATATATTTTTCCATGCGATTAACTCAGTACTATGGTCGACTTCAGAAGGTGCCATGTGTGTACTGGTATGTGTGGTGTTATTGTACACAGTGACTAAACTAGGTAATACATCGATATACTTTCGTGTATTCTTATGCATCATGTATCTGTATATTCGTCCCTCCAGCGTGCGTTGAAAATGCTCCACCATTGCAGCTTTCATTTCATTTTGAGAAGTGTAGAAATGTATTCCATTTCTTTCAAATACTTCTTCATTACATAGTTTACAAACTCACCCCTTTTGCCCATTTGAATGGTGTGTGGGCAGCGCTCAGTATGCTCCAGTATTGTTTCTAACCATTTCTTGATGGCAGAAGATGTTTGACTCAAAAGACTTTCCACCCATGCATATTTTGAAAGCGCATCAACTATGCATAGCAAATATAACACATTGTTGTTCTCTTTCGCCAGCATTCCTATCGAGCACAGATCTGCCTGCCATAGTTCATCAACAGCTGAAACTTTTATTTTTCGCCTGTTAAACTTTGTTCTCTGTGGTCTGTGTAGCATATACACTTCTTGGCGTTTTAGCCATTTGTCGATATAGTCATGTGGTATTTTACCCTTGAATGCGTTATATAGCTTTTCTTTCCCACCAAAAGATACATTTCAGGTCGAAATGTACTTTTCCCAATTTAGCATCATTCATGACTTATCTAAATTTACCCACACTGGATTTGAATGCCCATTTTTCTTCCTTATGACTGCTAGAGAACTCTTTCTACATATTCTTTTACTCACAAGCGTAGGCGTGTACTCACTGGCACTATCATCCTTTTCTCTGACATTATATATCTGTCTCATCGTTTTCCCTTGGCCTACAAATCTACGTGGTATGTTTAGGTCATGTAGCAGATTAAGAAAGTTTCCCTCCGCTTGATCGTGCATACCAGCCATAAGAGGCTTTCGCCCGTGCACTACTATATTTGTAAACAGGTCGCGTACATTACTCTTTGGAAAAAATTTATCCTCTATTGTCAGTCACCACCCAGCTCATTAATGTTGAAACGTTCAGGAACCATACATAAAATATCAATTACTCCACTGGCTTTTGTCTTGTATGTTTTCGGTATTCCCCTCATCGTACATTCAAGTATTTGTGTGGGCAGCGCACCGTAGCTAGTTATGGGTTGCAGAGGTGGTGGCTGATATTGTTGTCCTTGCATTTGCTGATAGTAGTGCCTATACTTATCCAATACTTGTGAATACGATTTTGCTTTTTTATTCTCAGTCAGATCGTGTTTAGCTAATATAGTGGATATCTCGTTGTCAAGACTAAAAGGTTTACGTATCGATGGATCTGTCTGTAGCAAAGATATTTTACTCTGTTCATTTAAATTACCTATCAATTCATGAGGAACTAGCGCCATTTTACGTGTATGGTCCATCTTTTCAAGTGAACAGTTTACCAGTTAATGGAGCTAGCGTACTGATCACTGCTGGTAATAAGGCTCCTAAAAATCCACCTGTTTGTAGCAATTTTCTTTTCTGTGCATATGACACTCTGCGACCAGTCAGCGTTCACATTTTCCCTCTATATTTACTCAGCAGCTTGTATTGTGATTTAGTGAGATGAACATTCCCTCATAATACGTTTAGGCATGATTCGCATAGTACATCCACCAATTCGCTCGAACACTATTTGATTACATCATTTCTGATCGAAGGCTTTACTTTAGCCAAATATTGTAGCATAGGTAAATGGCGTTCCATTTTACATGATGCCATTTACTTAGGTATGTGAATGTAGCAGCCACCCCCCCCCCCCCCTTCGGATGAACAGATGAACATAGTCTGATATTGTCAGGTGTCGACTGTTTCAAATCTAGGAGTAGATATGAGTGAGGTTCGCGTGTAGCGTCCTTATATGATTTGATCAAATACTTTGTATTGCCTGGGTACATCTGATTAGATAAAGAATGAATAGATGATGCATCATGTGGATCCTTAAATAATACCATGTAGTGACAGTTAACTGATAAGTCACACTGATTGCATGACTTGTGAAACAGATTTTGTGCGACAAATATTATGCTACAATTCTCATGGTGAGAACGTTTTGTAAATAGGTCATCCACATTCTCATCGCATTTATTCATCAAATCGTCGAGTACCACCAATGTTCTGCAACTTCTGTCTAGTTCAACATTCACACCCTCTTTAAATTCAACTTCTTTCGCTAAATCACTATACCTGTCTTACCACACACTGTAGCAGTACACACTCCTCTGTGGAGGAGGAGTAATGGCAGAGGGATATCTTATTAGAGCTTTTATCATCTCAGTTTTACCACACTGCATTGGTCCACAGACAATCATAGTAAATGGGTGATGTAACACCATATTACAGTCAAGCGTTGTTGCCATTGCGTCGACACACATACGTCCACATATGACTAAGGCGACATACGCTCATACGTATATATATTCTCTAAAGAATAGCAATTGCACACACCAACAAGTGCCTCAGTCAAGTGAAAAAGCAACCATCGCATGCGGAAGAGGTGGGGGAAGTGAATAGCGAGTTGCTAGCGATAGATAGAGAGAGAGAGAGAGAGAGAGAGAGAGAGAGGGAGAGAGAGAGAGGGAGGGAGGGAGGGAGGGAGGGAGGGAGAGAGAGAGAGAGAGCAAGGTGCTAGTACTGAACAAGTGAAATCCAATTTTAAAACGTTTTATTAATACAGACATCAATAATACATATCATTACAAAGATACGATTTTTACGAAATAAAAAACAAATACAACATATTTTTCCAAAGTTACGATTGACGAAAATAAAACAATTAATTAGGTGGTGTCTTTTTAAAAAATATATATATAAAATCAATTAAGTAGGTGGGACCTTTTTTATGATTTTATTTAAAACTAACCGTGCTTTTTTAATGCGTGAAAAGTACGGTTAATTTTAAATAAAAAACAGACAACTAAGATTCCATCTTCTTAATTATGTCTTTGAATTGATACTATTATTACAGGTATATAACATGAAAGCAATGACTTAATATGCGCATAGAGTAAATATTAATTATAGTTATGGCGACAACATCTGTTTTTCATATATTACATCCACAATGTACCTACACCATTCTGTCATACACATGCAGTACAGTTCAGTATGATGTTCATATATATATCGTAATTGCTGGCTAGTTGAGTGCCCAGCTTCATCCATTTCTAATAATGCGGCCTCATTATACAGTTCAAAATTGTCAATTGAATTAAAGTTCGCATCAATACCTAAACAAGAATGTTCATGTTGACTTGATGATTTACTAGACAACCATAACAATCTCGCACAGCCAACGAATGTATCTTTTCACATGGCATGAATGCGAATAATTTCTGGCTAATCTTTTGCACATAATAATGGTGTGACTGACACATAGTTTTACAATACTGACACAGTTTGACGGACACAAGTTCGTCATTGGTGAGATTTAGTTCATCATCACTTAAAAATTCATCGTGGTATATAGTGTCTGTAGTAAGCATGGCGTGATTAGACATCTCTGCGGAATCACTAGTGGATGGAATGTCACTCATGTTCTCTCTTTATTTTTTTCACACCATAAAAGCACTGAGCTATCCGGCTAAACAGTGTGCCACCGCTCACATCAGGAGGCACATCAAAGTTAAGTAATGCTGCCACCAAATTACTCGCATTCTGTTTTAATAATTCCCACTCGTCGTCTTGAGGGTATAAACCACAACATGTGGGACGTGGTTCTATGTCAGAGCAGACAGTTGACATCACTATTATTCACATCACGTAATGCAATGTCATTATGTTCATCAGATGCACACATTTGTGGAATTGTAAAGTCAGGATCATAAAACGTAGTATCCAAAAATAAAGGTTTATCACCATGTTCATCAGTTGAAAAGGGTTGATCCATGTTTAATCTAGCGACATCAGAGTCATGCATCTGCTGCAAAATCGCATTAACCGCATTTTCACATTTGTTAATTCGTCGCTTAAATTATCTGCCATTTTGTTATGTCTTTAACCCACACTTTAACGCACATTTATTTACTCCTCACTAATATAAATGTTTTTAAAAATTATTCTTTTAAAATCTACACTCAAAACGTTTTTTAAAAGAACAAATATCAACAACGAACTCGACAGGCGATGAAAGGCGCACTCTGTTTAAATATGCGCAGAGAACAGCATCAGGCTGAGGCCGGCCGGCGGCAATAACATTCCTCATCCCTCCTCCTCAGCCTCCTCCTCCTCCTAAACCTCGTTG
>CM067371.1:64016803-64134303 GCA_034401795.1 Chaetoderma sp. LZ-2023a
CAGTGAGCTATGTTATCAGGGATGCGACTAGTGGAATTTCCTCAGATCCTGTCCTAGGACCTCTGTTATTCGTCATTTAGGTCTACATAAACGATCTACTCGAGGAAGTAAGCTCAGAATTGAAGACCTAAACGTTTACTGACGATGCAAAAATATATCGCGAGATATCTGACTCACACGAAGCTACTACAAACTGATTTGTCTCAGCTACAAGACTGGGCCAAGTTCGACTCGCAAACTATAGTCAGTTTGCTGGTTTCCTGAACATACCCAGTCGGATGCTAAATAGTTAACTATAGTTCGTTGGTACCCGGTTCCCCTATTGAATTACTATTGCTGCAGAAAAATTGGAGCCGGGTACCCGTTTTCATTAACCCTTTCTGTCGTATGTTTGATGGCCTACGAAAATGGGTTATTTTTGTCTGCTAAGACGTCAAAAAGCGTCTATATGACAAAGTGGGAAGGAATAGGGGATTGGGAATATTACCATAAAATGGGAAGGCATAATTTCATCAAATCTAAGTTACTTGGTGAAATATTTACACTTTTATATGCAGTTATTCGTGGCAAGCGATCGGTGTCCGTCATTTTGAAAGTTCGACTGGGAATCTAGTTAGCTATAGCTAACTATGCTTAGGGGTCGAACTTGACCCTGGTCAGACCACTGGCTGCTAAATTTCCATCCAGAGAAATGCAAAGTAATGGAAGTATCATCACGCAACCCAAAGGAAAGTGTGGGTGTACCACCCTGGAACGCATCGTGGAAGAAAAAGATATATGCGTTGTTGCCGATGCCAGTCTAACATTTGCTCGTGGTTTAAACCATCTTAAAAGCCGGTAAGCGAGATTACGTCCATCGACGATTGTCGAAAAATGTCCAAAGAAAGTAATTCATTGAAAATCTGTTCTCACCAACAACCATTTGTTGTACATAACGCTGACGGTCAATTCATCGGCTCTGAACAGGGAAAGTGTCAAACTATCAAGGAATGGTTCAAAGAACAGTTCACTGACACCGAAAACTCGCGTTTGACGGCCATCCACAGCCCCTGCAAAAGCCAATAACAACGACAGAAGTTAGAAAAGCTATACCATCTCTAACGAATGGCCGTGCTTGCGGGCCTGGTGACATTAATAATGAACTCCTTAAATATGCAGATAATACTATTTCGACACAAATCGCACACATCATCAACTCTGCCTTTGAACAACACCTCCCTATCGATGCTGTGGGAGAAGGTAGACTCATAACACTCGGACATCTTTCAAGCCTGAGACCAATAATACTTTTGAACAGCATCCGAAAGTTTATGACATTATCTCGTATAAGAGATACGATTGACAAATTTACTTGAAACCGGTAGGGTCGTTTTAAGGGAGGATGTAGCTGCGGTGACAGAGTCTTGGCACAAGGAATGTTGATATCAGTAGTACTATGGTACCGGTTGAATTGGACAGGTTGTCCCGTTCAGTGGTTCTTTTGGAGATTAGCTCGCCACCGTCTCAACCCGCGTACCGACTGGGATCTTCCTTCTAGTGGAGATCTAAGGAATGGATGACACGATGTTGTATTCTATTAATGATGACTCGTTTACTGAACTTTCTTAATCCTATAGTTTACACATACAATTCCAAATTCTAGTCACGTGTAGCTTACCTATCCTAAATCTATTCTACTTAACTACAATGGATTCCTAAGAGAGAAGTATTCTAATGAAACATAACAAAGTTAACCGTAAGTACGTCTCTGTAACTGACCAGTCAGATAACTACGTAGCTAACAGTCTCACTAATCACTAGCCGTCACTAGCGGTCAGGGACCACTATCGAAGTCCGTCCGAGTCCGTAGCGCTCAATAACTAACTGTCCCTAACTGTAACAGGCTGTCGTTATGTCAACAAAGTTGTGTGTATTAATTGATGGCGTTTATGTGCGTGAATGTGGCCTAAGAGTATAATTAACTAATTTAACTAATACCAATTAACGTATATAATACAACCGTATAACACCATAATTATTATAACATGGGTCCATTTAATTACAGGAGTTATACTCTTCACGTGCCCGTTCCGACTAATAATTGATTGTTCCATTGTGGGCGTGTCGGTTAATAGTCTATGCATATATTTGCCCGAGTCTGTCACGTGTCACGGAGCGTGTCGATCATCCAACCATTATGTTATAGTCGTGTAGTCGCGTGTGCGTGCCTGGGCGTGGCTATTGCCAAGTGTATGCGTGCGTTCGGGTGTGCGTTCTTGATGGCGATACGTCCGTGGGTGCGTGTGTCTCTATGCCCGTCCATTCGTGTTGGCGCGTCCATGTGGCTATGCCCCTGTACCATAGTACTACCAAAGAATTGGAACTTCTACAAGAGATGCATCGATGTGTCACTTGCATTTGATCCCATCAAGGGATCATAGCTCCTTCAATTTCTACACTAAGGTTGGCTGTAATGATGATGAACTACGCCAGTTGAGAAACAGAGGCAAACACAACTAAATGTTCGGGTTAAATCAACGCTGTCTGCACAGTTTGAAACAAGATAGGACCACGAGGTGGTGGTTTATCGCCAGGGCTCGTTACCTTCTACCTCGTCGAAGGTCTATCATCTGCTAGAGAACACTCCACAAAAACAAACACTCCAACTCCAACTTCAACGATAAGTATGCCACTGGAGACGGAGTATGAAGATGATGTTTATTTTATTGACGAGGAAAAGGATCCTCGTGATACACTACTTCCATTAGCTGTAGAACAGCTCAAGGCTGCAAACCTATTCGTGAATAAAGCCAAAACAGAATTCACATAATTATAACAACATTAAAGACGACCATATTGATATCAATCAAGAATATGCAGATGATATAAACGAAATAACAACAAGCAAACAAATAGTCAATCACCTAAAGAGATTCCTTCTTCCCAAACTCATGAAGAGAGAACTAAACACACACATGAAGAGAAGACAGAGTACGTGACAAAATACAAACCGGGGTGGGGGTTTGGGGGGGGGGTTGTTGGGTGTAAGATTTGTAAGTTCCTAGGCAGAAACTAGATACATCCTAAGCCATAAAGAGAATAAAAGGCCTAGCAATAGATGCTTTGATAAACATGAAACACATTTTTAATAGCAATAGTCTAATTACGACGAAAGCTAGGATATTCAATATATAGATTACGCTAGTTTGGACATCTAATGTGTCTCCACGAAGATACCCCAGAAAGAAAAGCGCGGAGACACGCGTTAAGCCTGCAGTATGCAGTCCGGCGTAACGCACTGATTACCTATGCCCAGTTTGCCTGAGATCATCCTTCTAGTTGCAAGAGAGTTAAGATGGCGAAAATGTATAACAGAATTATATTGATCTTTTGGAAGGGACTTCGCAGCTCAGTGAGCAAACTGCGAAATCGTTTCCAAAGGACCAAGTCAGTGAAAATAATATTGAAATTACGAAAAAGTGCAAGAGTGCCAGAACACGCTCAAGCTAGACTATTTTGAAAATTATTTTTTTCTGGGCGCCATTAGACAGCAAAAGCCTCCAGACAAATTAGTTTTAGAATAGATTAAATTTATAGTCGTAAGAAATTTGTTGAATTTGTTCTGTGACGTTGAAAGACACAATTTTATGCAGGTAGTGACTAGTGGGTGCGCATGAGTATTGGGGAAATAGAGGTATCCAGTTTTAGCTAGGCCCCGTCCATCTTTATCTAACCTCCGCCCACACTTCGCCCGTGCTGGGATAGATCGATCCACGAACTCCATGACTACCAATTTCCAGAAAACGCTAACGGTAAGCGGTTGAAAATTTAGAAACTAATTTGATTGGGTGTTGTTGCTACCTATGGCAGCAACAGCGCCCAGTCAAATTAGTTTCAAAATATTCAACAAATTGTGCTTTGGGTGAGGTGCCATTCACCAACAGCAAAAAAATTGTCCCCGTTATAAAATCTACCTCAATCACATTTATCATAGGTCTAACTGACAAACGTCGATGGTATGCGGTCGTATACCCGTTTACATTTTTGCTATGTCACTCAAGCTCCCGTCTGGTGTTTATGCACTTGGAATGTCCGATATTTTCAACAATATAGATATATTTCTGGAACAAGCTATTGTTAATTTAATTCAGGATTTCCTTATGTGAGATCGACGAATCGTTGCTTGTTTTTCTGCTACTGCATTTGAACAAATAATCAGGTTAAAAATAAAAGATGTTTACGAAATACATTGAACACTAAGCTATAGCAACGATGAGCTGCTGAATTTCTACGGACTATATATTCCATGTGGTTTAACGGTGGATAAGGTGAATATTTTGAAAAAAATCTGACTGAAGATTGTTGGTGGCTAAGCCACCAGCAACATTCAGTCAAATTGTTTTAAAAATATTCGCCATGCCCCGAGTTATTGGCTATGTAAATAAGTGTAGGGTGGCATGCATCAGTTAGAGAGTTAGTATATTTCCAATGATGCATCAAAACTGTGTTAACCCTTTGACATTCACAGGGGAAACACGACAAATCCTTTACACTGTAACGAATATTATGTTGGCTATTTCGAACCTAAGTTGACGGGAAGCTGTTGCTGTCTATGGCAGTAACATGTTCCAGTTGAATTAGTTTCAAAATATTCAACACCCTTCCTATGCAGTTATTTTGAAATTGGGATAACGACATTTTAAAGAATCAAATGGTTACAGTTTTATGCTGTTTATTACCCTACACAAAACCAATAAATCGAACAACCAACCATTCACTCTAAATTTCCAATAACATTTCATCATGGGAAGTAAATATACAAAAAATCGCCTTATGAAAAAATTTGAATGAAAGTTTTTCCTGCCTGGAGCAGCAATAGCTTTCAGTCAAATTGTTTTCAAAATAGCATCGATAATCAAGCTATTTATAGTTTCAGCATATGTATATAGAATGGAAGTCCTGGACATATATTGAATTCATTCCATTCCAGTTTTAAAGTTTTGTTGGCGTGACGCACTTATCAATTTTCTTACAAAGAAGATGTCACAATGATTAAACGTTAGTAAAAGAAAAAAAAAATTGAATAGGCATACTTCGTTTGCACCATTATATTGCATTCAAATTTTGGTACGATTATGCTATTAGATGATTAGGCCCGCGTATTTAATGTAGCAGATATTGTAAATATAATATCCTACATAGGCATATATAGTGGTGGTAGATTAAACTTAAGAACTATGTTATAATTTGATTTCCGCGGAATGTAGGTCTAGTATTTTAGCGGCAGGTTTGAAATGGTTAAAGCGTCTGACGTATTGTCGGGATTTTCGTTATTGTGAATTTTTTTCGTTTATTGCATCTATTCCTATTGGTTGTCATCTTGGTAGAATGGCGGAAAGAACGTGACTTCCGCTTCAACGCGTCTCTATTTTATTATGTACGGCCTATAGTTACAAATCTGTCCCTCTAACGGACATCTGCTGCTCTTGTTAGTCACGTATCTTAACCATTTTTCACTTAAATCGATAAAAATCCGCTTCTGCAGTAGTCTTGGAGAATTTCCATTTGCAGAACAAGAGAAGGCCACTTTTGAAAATTTACCACTAGAATGACATGCTCAATAACAGAGCCAGCCATTCTAGTGAAACATTTTAAAGAATAAATTTGAGCATGAAATATGTTAATAGGGGCGGGTTGTGGTGGGGTGCGGCTGGGGTGGGGTGGGGTTGGTTATAAGCTGAGCCAGCATCACGTGGCCCCAGAAAGGTACCATAACAGATGAGGTGTATAATGCGACCACCTTTCCTTTGTGACCAGGTTTTAATGCTTCATATATTTCCAGTTATATTGAAAGAATAATATATAGATATATTTAATAATACGTAGGGCTATAGCAAGAGCGAAAAAAACCCGCACGAACATTTAAATATCTCCAAGTCTAAAAACGATGTCGCGAACCGGAAGTTCTGCTACATAATTTATGAAATAATCGATCATGACGTCATCGTACACGTCACATAGTTGATTATGACGTCATACGATTGAATGAGAAACTGGAATCCTCCATTATTTGTCATTTTCACGGCGATTCTCGTCATTTCCCTGGAGCACTGCACTACTGTGAGGGATGCTCAATGTGCAACAAAGTAAGGTTGCAAACGTAATATCTTATTCTGTCATCCTTGAAAATTTCCGAAAGATTAAAAAAATATTTCGCAGCTAGTAGTAGGCGAAGGGATAAATGCTGCTTTCTAGAACTCAAATAATGTCACGTGTGACGATTACAGCTTTATGAGTAAGTCTTAAGTTTTATCTTCATTTCGGTATTGTTGCAAACGTAGTAATCCGATTCCTTATATCAACCTAGTCCCAAGCCAAGTTGGAGCCAACTTGGTGTATGTCCAGTTGCTTAGCGTAGCAGCACGTCGCCACGTCGGTAACGTCGGTGGCTACGACCACCGTCCGCCCAATTGTTAACCAGTTGTATCCGACGGTCGTAGCCATCTTATACTTCACCGACACTTCTGTGCATTAGCCACCATGGCAGTGTTTTTTCATCATCGTGTCATGCAGTCGTATTGTGGGCGGGCTCCCGCCATAACAACGTGAAATCTAGATGCTTTGAGTAGACGGGCGACATTGTGGTCGTCTATTCTGATTGGTCGAGAGAGTGATGACGTCATTAAACTTGGAATTAGATCATGCCACCTTTTCCCCGCCAAAAATACTTACTGTTCCTCTCTCGACCAATCAGATTCGAGTATTTTGTGCCGGGAAAAAGGGGCGTGACCTTATTCATATATTGATTACGTCATCACTTCCTCGACCAACCAGAATCTCTGCCCATATCTTCGCTGTTTTCGAAAGACAGAAATGTGTGGGCACATTCCGGTGATTGACAGGTGTAATAAGGTTCGAAGTCGCTAGTGGGCATGGCCAAGGCCACGTGACCACTGTAGGCCAATCAGTATCGACGCTGATATCATCACCATTGTCAGGTCACGTGACGCCATATATGCTCGTTGCCAGGTCTAATGACCCAGCGCAAAGCGGACAAGGCTTAAGGTGTGAGGGGTGCCCTAATGGCGCACATATGACCCTTGAAAAAGGCCTAATCGAGCTAATATCATCGTACTGGTAAGGAAGTTCATACCATCGCTCTGGGTTAGGTCAGATTATGGAATGCCAGCAGGCGTGTTGTCAATCTAATGACCTGTGAAAGGGGCATGGCCTAAGATCTGTGGCATGGCCTAATGGAGCCCATAGCATTGTTCTGCTCAGGCAGTCCATACCACCTCCCAGAGTTAGGTAAGATTATGCAATGCCAGCTGTTGTGTTGTCGACCTAAGGACCTGTGAAAGGGGCATGGGCTAAGGTCTGTGGCGTGGCCTAATGGAGCCCATATGTCGTACTGGTCAGGGAGTCCATACCGTCACCAGGGTTAGGTCAGCTTATGGGATGCCATAAAAATATACAACTCAGACATATGTTTAAAAGGCTGTCAAATGATGAAACATTGATGATGATGATGATGATGATGATGCTCGAAATATAGCTAAATGTCTCAGAATATAATTAAGTATATGTTGTGGATGTTGAACTCTAGAATCGAGTGCAGAATAAAATTGATAAATATAATTATTTAAACACTAGCCTCTTAACCATAGGGAATAACTTCGGGGATATTGGTGTCGATTTCTTGGAGGTAAATCATTATGGAGGATCCCGAAAGCTGTAAGGCTTAGTGAAGTATTTGTCATAAATCACCCGTTTCTTGTAGGTGAATGGGAATCATTTCTTGGTATCCTTGGTCAATAGTTTGTGATCTTTTGACATAATGATGGTGTTAGGATAGTTGGCAATACCCTCTAGATTAGGGTTTTAGACTGTAGCTAGCAAAGTGTCAAAACCTATGCCCTTACTTCTAAAGTTAGTGCTACCCACTTAACCTTACATACACTCTTGGTAGCACCTGTCCGTCTGTCCATCTGATTGTACGTGTAATTTTTAGAATTCGTGCTAATGAATTCTGCTATTTCGCTACCTGAGGGTACTTCGTTAGTAAAATAACCAAGCTTGTCATGATATACAGGAGATAGTTGGGGTCTATCTCAATGTTCAATATACCATATTGAATCCGTGTAGGAATGTAGGACCGCTAACAGATGTTCGAGCAAGTGTACCCTGGCATAGCTCATCACGAAAGGGGTAATAACTATGTTGGTCAGATTATCACTAATTCATTAATGGACTAATTCCTCCAAATCATTATCACATATTAAGAGTGCTATTGTTGCATACCGTAATGTTTTAACTTTCAGTTTAGCATCAGCTATTCAATTAGAAAACTCAATTTTTTTTACAGAGGCATAGCATTCGTCAAATTCCAGACACACTGTCACAGAATACTGTCAGCCCTGTAAGCAGCAATGCAAATAGGGTGGGTGGGGATTTGGGATGGTGGGGGAGGTGGGGTGTTGCGAACCCACATAATGTACTCGTTGCTGTCTAGTAGATAAGGGAAACCCCCTTTTCACTATCTGGACTGAATATGGTCAGTAGCTGACACAACTGAAATAGTAGAAATGCTAGACTGTCCTTAGACTGAATTCCACCAATGTCCAGGACCACAACCCTGTTACTGTTCAAAATTATTGTCAGGCTTAATCTCAGTGTTTCTAAATAACCATTCCATCACTAGATGTAATTCAAATACTCAGCTGGTATGAGCGATAGCTATATAATCGCGAAAGTGAAAAATAATAGCCGTTTTATGAGTTACCCAAGTTTATTGCTAAAAGCAACTTCATAACATCTTCTAGAGACTTGTTACCCTCAAAGCTAACTTTTTTACATCTAATATCACATGTGTCGCAAATGTCACAATGTTCTGATAGTGGTTTAGCCATGCATAGAGTGCACACTAGCTGCACTATGACGTGGATAACCTTGTGACGCTTCATAGCCTAATTAGTATCAAAATCCTAAAAAATTAGCAGTTGAGGTATCAGAGCACCGTTATTGTTCTTAACTTTGCATAGCTTATGCTTTTTGGGTAATCTGATGTACTCTTAATTATGCCATTCCATATAACATATGTATGATTACTGTATTCTGCGGCGGTAGTAGTAGACACATCTTACAGCTGCAATCGAGCCTTCTTCATTTTTCCCACTGTATCTAGTCCTCAGCCATAATTCTTAGCTTCCTTAGGTTCATTCTTGACTTGAGTGTACCGAGTCCTGCTTTTTTTAGGTCACATCGTAGCACATTTATGCAAAGACGTCCTCTCGTGGCTTTGTATTTGATGGTTCCGAGTATGGTGAATTCCAAGGCTCTCTGTGCTGGTGTCTCGTCTGGCATCCTTAGCACATGGCCAAACATGGACCATCGTTGCTGGTTGACTTTTGCAGACAGCGACGACGTATTACACATCTTGTATAGTGCATCATTGGAAATTATGCTGCCTGGCCATCAGTGGCAGGCATCGACTTTGTCTAGAGCTGCATTTGGAGCTATCCAGCTGTTACAGTTATACAGTGTCAAGGATACATGTGTTGCATTGTATAAACGTAGCCTTTTAGTCAAGGGCATCTTTGATCTACGAATTCATAGCTTCCAGAAGGACTGGAAAGCTATGTTCCCCATGACGCAGCGTGCAGCAATGTAAGCAGTACTGCAAAGCAGTGATCCCAGGATTCCACTTTTCCTCCATGGTTCTCTGCCACAAAGCGGATCGTAATTTTCTTTAGTGTCATGCTTTGTAGATAGGTATATGTGGGTGAACTCTGTTTTGGATTCATTCATAAAGAGATTCTCAATTTTTACTTTGCTTGCAGCTATTGCGAAAAGTTCGTCAAGGGGTTTTCTTTCCTCATCTATGAAGTCCACATCATTGGCCTATTCCATCTCTAGTGGCATACCCAATATTGATACTGGGGGGGGGGATTGGTTTTGTGGAGCTTTCCTGTATGGATTTCAATGCAGTAGCAAGGTAACAGATGAAAAGCACCAGAGATAGACCATCTTTCTGTGGCGAGCCAATTGATGTCTCAAACTCTACAGACTTCACTGACTTGACTCGTACTCTCACCTTGGTGTCTGCAAGCAGTAGTCTCACTAGTCGTAGCTCATCTTCATTGCAACTGGCCTGGCGTAGTACATCTAGGATCCTTGAGCATTTAATTGTGTCAAAGGCCCGTGACATGTCAATGCCCATTTTGTGGAAATCCCAGTGTTTGAACATGACTACCGACACAAGCATGTGTTGAGCCCATACAATGTCTGCGCAGCTGCGTCCACGTTTGAAGTCACTTTGACATGGTCCAGTGAAGTCATCGATCTTTTCTCATTGGATAGGATTTTTCATGTATGCTGTTAAGGAGAACAATGGGCCACAGATTGGCCGGGTGGGGGGAGGGGGGGGGCAGGTGGCTTCTTGGGCTTGGGTAGTGTGATAAGGGCGCCTTGGCCTGCAGCGTCGATTGGAAGGCAATGCAGAAAAGTTGAATTAATTAGGCACGTGATTGGTTTTGAGATAATGTCACTTGCATATTTGAATAGTTCATTGCTCATGTCATCAGATCCAGTTGCACACCCATTTTTCAGAGCTTTAAGATGACACCTCCACGACGGTCTCCTCCGTAAGTACCAATTTTGTTGCGAAACTAAGTCATCAAGGATTGCAGGCTGACATCCGCATACAGAGGCAACTCTGAGTATGTCTAACCTTCTTCAAACAAGAAACTGTGCTCGATATCCTCGGATGATGCGATCTTCCCAGGAGCTTACCATGGCTACGTGGAATGTACATGGTCTGAGTGCAACATCAAAGAAGCAAACCTTAGGTGCAGACTGTGAACACTATAACATCGATATGCATGTGTTCAAGAGACTAAAGTAGCTAAACACAGACAGGCCAAAATCTAGTACTCATGGAGCAAAAACATACCACAGACCAGGGTTTAGGCTTCGTAATCGGACCAAGGGGTTTGGACCATGTAATTAATTTTTGATTTGTCAGTGATCACGTTGCATTCATCGACCAGGATATACCCACGCGAAAACACACCATCACTAAGTGACGCATTGTCAACGCATATAGCCCAAAGAGAATCCAGCTTTAATAGATTCCTTCTGTGCAGAACTGAGCTCAGCCATTACAATCCCAGCTGGATGGTAACTGTTCATGTGTGAAGATTTCAACTCCAAGCTGGGTAAACTCGGAATTTTGGACAAAAGTTCAGGGCTTGTTTTATGCATGGGATTGTATGGAGAGGGGACACGCAACAGTAATGGAGATGCACTGGTGGCATTCCTTAGTGCCAATGGCCTATTTGCCACAAATACGGCTTTTAAACACTCATGCCATCACCGGACAACATGGACTGAACACATTGCTGATTGCAAAGCCCCAAAATGTTGTACGGCTACAACAGCTGTCTTCAATCAGTTAGGCTTCATACTCTGCAAGACAGAAGCAAAACCCCTACTTTGGAATCCTCGTTCATGTGGAGGCACAGACCTCAATTCTGACCACATTCCAGTCATTACATGCCTTCAGATGAACGTTCTCTACCTGATGTATAAACGCCATGCCAGGCAAGGGTGTAGAGTCACCTACATATAACATATGTGGATGTTTAAATCGACATCAGATTTACACCTCAGACAACTTCCAGAACCGTAGACTTCTCATGCAAAATGGAGACCTTACGATGAGATTGTTGTAAAATATATTGCTTTTAAACCATCTACGACAATTTTCGCAGAATCGGTTAGTGGTTTACCTGCAGGGAGGGTCTGCCTTACATAATCATCAACGTTGCACACAAGAGTATTTCTCTCGGTGGACATAACATATGTCACACTGATCGCAGTCTTAACCTCGACCCAGGAAACCTTTAGCCCCGTGTATGTATGCATAATGATAGTCATATAAATAAAGAGCTAGAATCTCTGTGCAAACATTGCCCCCACCCCACCAATATATACATTTTTATTATCATCTTTAGTGTAGACTCTGAGGGAGATTCGAGGTTTCAAAGTCAACTTTATCGGGCAAGATTAAGCCAAAGAGCATAGCCATTAATGAGTACACATTGGCATGTCAAAATATGTGTCATATAAAAGTTACTGAAAGTTGCAAGGATCCGCGTTCTTGCGACACTCCAAAGGGTGGGCATGTGGAAACTTGACATTGTACCTCTGAATTTTAATTCAAATTTACTAAATTGAAACATGGACGAGTACAGCGGTTACACAAATCCTCTGCTGTATAATGGGGACTATAATGATTAAACACATCAACATCATCATCATCATAATCCTCCTCATCATCATAATCGTCATAATCACCATTATTATTATTTCTCTATGTGGCTATTACGGAGAAGTAGCAATCATAAAGTTATCAAAATATTTGAATGTTATAAACGTATATTTAATATGGTTACACATCCAGAGTATAAGCGATTTAGGGTTCAAGCAGATTAGCTGCCAGGGTAGCATAGTTAAAGAGTTATTCATGAATGCAGAGTTCAAAAGTTGTTATGAATATTTTGAAAGTCATTCTGCTGGAAGTGTGTGTAAAAGTGTATATCAATTTAAGCATGGGTGGGCTTGGGGTTTAGGCTTATTTTCATCTCACTCATTAGTTTGACTCATTGCCGATAGTAATGAAGCATTTATATATCTCGCTTATCCAGTGTTGATCGCAGATGGAGATAAGTCATGAGATGTGTCATGATCTGTCTTTAATCTTTTAAATGATCGGTGACTGTAATGGTTATTAGGTGAGCATCGCCTAGATATTAATTGAATAACATGCGTTTGGACAATTGGGATCCATTTGTTGTTGTTTTACAAACATTTGTAGGTATCTACTGATCTTTAGTATAATGTGGCATTCATTTTTCGAGAGGGCAAACATCATCTTCTTCATATCAATATCTCTGTACATGTACAACAACAACAACAACAACAACAACAACAACAACAACAACAACAACCGCAGAAACAACAACAAGCGGCAACAACCACAACCAAAACCACTACCACCACACCACAACCACACACACCCTCCCGCCCCACCCCACCACCACAACCAAAATTTGAGTCAAAACAATGTTCAAGAAATCTTTTTCAAGCAAGAAAGAGAGAGAGAGAGAGAGAGAGAGAGAGAGAGAGAGAGAGAGAGAGAGAGAGAGAGAGAGAGAGAGAGAGAGAGAGAGAGAGAGAGTTGTAGCTGGGCATGCTCCCAGGTATTAGGGTTGACCGAAGTGGACAGGGTGCACATGAAGCTCACCTGGTAGAACATTTATCAGACATGTCATAGAGTTGTTGTTAATATTATTATTATTATTATTATTATTATTATTACTATTATTATTATTATTATTATTATTCTTATTAGTGTTATTGTTATTATTAGTAATTTCACGATCACGTTATTTTATGTCAGGCATTTGCAACAGGTATACAAGGGTTCAAAATTATGGTGATAGATTATCTGTTTGCATAAATTGAATGTTTAAGCATTTACAGAGGTTTGTGGTGGGTATTTTAAAAACGTTTGACAGAAGGACCCCGCCCAAATATTTTCAGCAAAGTTTATGAATATATGTAGAGTAAATGCTTTAGAACATAATTAAGTTAAACTTTGTAGGTTCAGGTATGTGCAACACGCACGCACGCACTCACTCACGCACGCACGCACGCACGCACGCACGCACGCACGCACGCACGCACGCACGCACGCACAAACACACACACACACACTATATATATATATTCAGGTTTTTGGGAAAAAGCTCACCTGGAGGTTTTTGTTTCAGACCTGTTTACATAGTTTTATTGCTTATTAGTGGGCGGGCAGGGTGTAACGTGTATGAGCTCATTTAAATCTTTGGGAAATAGATTAGACATTCGCGTGAAATAAATGTTTGTAGCACTTACAGATATTTGTGATATGTATTTTTGAAAATGTTTGACTGAGTGAGTCGTGGCATATTTTCAGCAATTCTGCAACAACGCCAACTGTGCAGATTTCACCCGATGTAAATCAAGATACCCCACAAGTTATTTGTACCAAAGAAAACGTACTATTTTGTAATTTATGAATGGAAAAATGTTATTAATGGAAAGCTTTTTTATTCACAGGGCCTGACTCATTATCCCTGACAGTCCTCAAACTCCGGATGGTGAGATGGGTGGCAATGCTGATTGGTCAAGAGAATGATGACATCATTTCATTTGCATATTAAACCACACCCCAAGGGCTTAGCTCATGCCACTTTTTCATGGGTCATTAGTCCTGGCAATGGATCAGCCGCCATCACGTGACCAGGGTGATGCTATTGGCTCCATTAGGCCATGCTCCCATAGCTTAGTCCATGCCCCGTTTCACGGGTCACTAGGCCGACAACACGCCAGCTGGCATTCCATAATCAGATCTAACCCAAGGCGAAGACGTGGATTCCCTGATCAATACAACGATATGGCTTCATTAGGACATGCCCACAGACCATAGGCCATTCCCCTTTCATGGGTCAATAGGCCAACAACACGCCAGCTGGCGTCCCATAATCCTACCTAACCAAGGGTGTATGAACTCCTTTACCAATACGACGATATGGGCTCCATTAGGCCACCCCAACACCTTAGGCCATGCCATTTTTCATGGGTCATTATACCCGGCAACGAGCATAGATGGTGTCCTGTGACCCGACCAGGGCGACTGTATGGCTTCCCTTACCAACGCTACATTAGGTCACATCCTTTCACGTCTCATTAGACCCACAAAGTGCATAGATGGCGTCACATGAACTGACCAGGCTGATGATATGGGAGTCTATGCTGATTGGCTTACAGCTGTCATGTGACCTCGGCCATGCCCACTAATGACTTCGAACCTCATTACACCCATTTATGTCTCCGAAAACAGCGAAGACATGGCATCTATTCTGATTAGTTGAGAGAGTGATGACCTCATCAATATTTGAATTAGACCACGCTCATCCCCCACCCTACAAAATACTCGAATCTGATTGGTCGAGAGAGAACACAGGATTTTCTCTCTTTACCTATTAGAATCGAGTATATTTGGCGGAAAAATATATATATATATATTGATGGCATCATCACGCTGTCGACCAATCAGAAAGATGCTCATAACTTCACCCTTCTACTGCTTTGATGCATCACTTTTAAGCATGGACCTCCAACTGTCTATGGAAATATTCAATCTTGATCCATTGTTTCCCTCCAAAAGTACACATGACATTACTTTTTTAGAGAAATATTTTTGTCCCAGTGTATATATTATCAGTACGTTTAAAACACTACCATGACAGGAAGTTAGGTCTGTGACCTTTTTTCCTGCCTCCAACCGTTTCTATGTCGTTATTTTGCGTTGTGTCCTGGTCGCGTTAGCGCCTATTGTCATACTTGAAAGGCCACTTTTAAACCATATATACATGCCTTAAACATCGTCACAGACACGTTGCTATGCTAAATCAAATGGAGGAATCCAGTTTTACCTTTATTCCAGTAGGCTGTTGAATGTCTTGAAATTAATTTGACTGGGCGCTGTTGCTGCCTATGGCAGCAACAGCGCCCAGTCAAATTAGTTTCAAAATATTTCAAAACTATTTTTGAGTATTTCCCTCTGGAATGTCTGGCTCTGTAACCAAGCCAGTAATTCCAGTGGTAAATTGTTAAAAATATTCTTCTCTTGGCCTGCAAATGGACAATAGCTAAGCAGAACTTTAATTTTCTTGACCATTAGCCCTTTGATGGGCATCTGCAGTGGTCTTGTTGTATGTTAATATGCAGGACAGCAGAACGCCACTCAGTGGCAAAGTTACCAAGAATAGTCTTCTCTTGACCTCTAAAAATTATAATATTCCTCAAATACCTTGACCATTGAAGGTTTAACCAATATCCGTATCAACGGAGGAATCCAGTTTTAGCTATTCCCCGCCCATCTCTAGTTAAGCTCCACCCACTCTTCACCCGTGTTGGGATCGATCGATCCCTGAACTCCGTGACTATCAATTTTCCAGGAACTATACAGGTAAGCGGTTGAATGTTTTGAAACTAATTTGACTGGGCTCTGGCAGCAACAGCACCATGTCAAAAAATTTTCAAAAGTTTCAAAATACTCAACAGCATGTTTATTAAATAGTAAAGACATACAATTCATACAACCTGACGGACTATTAAGCGCTTAAGACGGAGTAAATCGAGCCATTCATGACGTAATTGATTATGACGTCAGCCTACATGCCACGTACTGGATTATGACGTCATATGATTGATTGAGAAAGTGGATTCCCCGGTTGACACAGGAGGGTTTAAGCTAAGTTATCAGAAAACCTTTGGCAATGGCCTAATTTAAATTAGTTTCATACGTTTCATAGGATCTAGAATATCACGTGACTCGCGTCTCTGAGATTTTGCATTAAAAGTGTTAACGTACGTTGTATGTGTGTCAGCCTGTCAACTTTGTGCTAATTTCAGACATATCGACTTCCATATACATACACAACCCATATAGATTCAATCCAGTATAAACTCCCGTCACAGTGTTTACGCGTAATTTAAACCGGATTTTCTGTCCCACATCCCTGACCCTCTAACTTATATAGATAATCACTTTACAATGACAACTAACAATGTCCACTTATTCCCCCCTCGCTTCAAACGATGGCGTTTCTTTTAGCATCTTTCTCTCCCGTTCCGAGACTAAGTTTATCGACATATTATTGGTTAAATATTTTCACAGAACATATTTGACCAATGATATTTGGACAAACCTCGCCCCGGAAGACACTAGTGATAAAAATATGGATATATAACTTAGCGAATGACCACTTAGGAAAACAATCGTGTGTCAATCATAACAAAGCGTATAACAATATTGACATCGGTTTTCATCAAATTGACCGAACAGCTTATATCAATACAGACGCGAAATTGATATCCAGCGCGATTGTTATAAAGCTAATTAGCCACCATTTCTGTTACTTGTATGATATGCGTAGATACACGCGGGGGTGGGATTACTTGTCGTATATTGGAATTGAAGTACAGTCTATTATCTCAGTGGGATAATCAGAGATTTCATTATGGATCCAGCATATTAGGGACATAATTGGACAAATAATTCTCACTAAAAATATCAGCTAGCGGTCCTGTCCTGTGTCGTGAATTGGCAGATAATACAATTGAATGTCTACAGGGGCATTGTTTCAGGGATATTTATAGATTAATTGGCTAGAGCACCGCAGTCTAGTGGGCGGGAATCAATATGAAAACAAAGTATGTCACTTTAATCTTTGGCAACTATTCTAATCTCGGAGAATAGCTACTTTGCAAGAGTCCAAAGGACATTGATTTCCATCTTATATGAGTTGGCTTCCTAAGCTTACGTATTCAATAGTTTATACACTCCGCCCATCCACCCTACCCGTAGCATAACTTCAACGGGTATCTCATCCTTTCGTGGTGTGAGGATTGGGGTAGCAAACAAGCTGAGATTTAGACGTGTTTCGTGGCAAAGACCGGAGGGGTCCATTTCTAGTTATTCCCCTCCCATTTCTAGCTATGCCCGCCCATTTCTAGCTATACTCTGTCCACTTTGTATATACGTTTGAGTCAATTTTAACACTGAACCGTGAATTAACAAAATATCAATTTCAAGGTAGTGATGCAGGTAAGGCACAGAGTGGTTTCGCAGGTAAGGCGCAGAGTGGTTTCGCAGGTAAGGCGCAGAGTGGTTTCGCAGGTAATGCGCAGAGTGGTTTCGCAGATAAGGCACAGAGTGGTTTCACAGATAGGGCGCAGAGTGGTTTCGCAGGTAAGGCACAGAGTGGTTTCACAGATAAGGCGCAGAGTGGTTTCACAGATAAGGCGCAGAGTGGTTTCGCAGGTAATGCGCAGAGTGGTTTCGCAGATAAGGCGCAGAGTGGATTCGCGGGTGAGGCACATAGTGGTCTGGCAGGTAAGGCGCAGAGTGGTTTCGCAGGTAAGGCGCAGAGTGGTTTCGCAGATAAGGCGCAGAGTGGATTCGTGGGTGAGGCACATAGTGGTCTGGCAGGTAAGGCGCAGAGTGGTTTCGCAGGTAAGGCGCAGAGTGGTTTCGCAGATAAGGCGCAGAGTGGATTCGCGGGTAAGGCACAGAGTGGTTTGGCAGGTAAGGCGCAGAGCGGTTTCGGAGGTAAGGCGCAGAGTGGTTTCTCAGATAAGGTGCAGAATGGTTTAGCAGGTAAGGTGCAGAGCGGTTTCACAGGTAAGGTGCGGAGTGGTTTCTCAGATAAGGTGCAGAGTGGTTTCTCAGATAAGGTGCAGAGTGGTTTCTCAGATAAGGTGCAGAGTGGTTTCTCAGATAATGTGCGGAGTGGTTTCTCAGATAAGGTGCAGAGTGGTTTCGCAGGTAAGGCGCGGAGTGGTTTTAAGAGAGGACGTAGCGGTGCTGACATAGTCTGCATTGACACAACGTATGTTGACATATGTAGTACTACCAAAACATTGGGACTTCTACAAGATAGGAATCGACATGTCACGTGCATTTGATGCTATCAAGAGACCACGGATCCTTTAATTTCTCCATCAAGCTAGCTGCGATGATGATGAACTACGCCTGGTGAACATCTTATTAGCAAAAAAACCTAAAATGTTCGCGTCAAATCAACGCGTACTGCACAGTTTGAAGAATCAATGGGATCAACACAATGTGGTGCTTTATCACCAGTACTTTTCACGTGCTATATCCCCGCACCAGTATTATCTGCTCCTGAACACGCTACAAGACCAAACATTCCAATCTCAATGATAGGCATGCCACTGGAGATGGAGTATGCAGTCGGTGTAGACCTTTTCGACGGGGGAAAAGATCCTCTTGATACACTACTTCCAATAGCCGCATATCAGCTCAAGGTTGCAAACATCTTCGCGAATGAGGCCAAAACAGGGATCACTCACGTATACCTACACGCATACCACAGAAATGAATAATGACGCTATCCCCACATCAGGACATTGAGAAGTGAAGCAAGAGCAGAATCATGTGTCCCCTCCTCTACCGAGATTGTAACTCACGGCGTAAAGGGAAATATCGCGTAATGGTCCTTTTGGAAGTTGTGGATTCGTGGCTCTAAAATCTCCATGAAAGTCAAAATGCAACTATATGATGGTACATGTGTTTCCATAATGCTATACAATTCACCTTTCCAGTTTTAGTTATGTCCGTCCATCTATAGCTAAGCTCCACACACACATCACTCGTGTTGAGATCGATCTATCCCTGAACGCATTGACTATCAATTTCCAGAAAACTATACAGGGAAACCTGTTGAATATTTTAAAACTAATTTGACTGTGTGCTGTTTCTGCCTACGGCAGCAACGCGCCTAGTCAAATTAGTTTCAAAAATATTCAACAGAATGTTTATTAAAAGGTAAAGACATACAATTCGTACAGTGTGTCGGACTATTAGGCGTTAAAGACGGACTATATGGAGTCATTCACGACGTCATGATTAAGGCACCATCCTACACGTCACGTAGTTGATTAAGACGTCATATGATTAAGTGGGGAAATGGATTCCTGAATTGCAACATCTGGATAGCTCCAAAAGCACTCCTGAACAAACTTGATGCATGTCACCGTCTCCGAATGTCGGCAAATATACGCCTGTTCAGAAGGCACTAGTCTTAGGTGTCAACAAGTATCAACGTAAAAGACGTCACAGCAAGAATTTTGTGATCAGACCTCAAAGATCGTAATCTAGGACCACTAAAGACGAGAAAGAACCTAAAGGAGCTTAGGACGCTCGTAGTGGACAATGCAACATGGAGAAGGTTGAAGAAAAGCTTATTGCAGTTGAAAGAAGTTTTCACTTCTTCATCTGCAGAACACAGTTATCATCATCATTATCATCATCATCATCATCATCATCATCATCATCATCATCATCATCATCATCATCATATATTTTGGAACTGATTTCGGACAACTGCTCCCAATTAAATTATATCGTTTCAAAATATTGGACATCATGCGTATTAATTAAATCGTAAATTATATATCATAGTCAGCAACAGCACCCAGTCGAATTGGTTTCAAAATATTCAACAGCTTACCTCTATAGTTTTCTAGAAATTGAGATTCAGGGAGTGCAGGGGAATCGATCGATCCCAGCACGGGCGAAGCGTGGGCGAAGCTTTGCAACAATGGGCGGGGAATAGCTAAAACTGGATTCCGCTATTCAATCGGTTGCTATGGGACTGTTGCCCCTTTCGAGCCTGACCTACGTCGTTTGATTTTAACATCACCCAACGAGTGGCTGCTTTTGATTACAACGTCAGATACTTGCCTGACAGACTGGAAGATTCCATATCGTTATCTTTCCAAAATAATGATAATACAGGCTGGGTCATTGTGTGTAAGTTACAAATGATTTGCCATGATATTGTATTATTTTTCCGGTGGGGTGAATCCTGTAAACTTTATTCTCGAGAAACTAGGGCAGTTTGAGACATGCGGCTCTGTTGTAGCCTATAGCACACGTGCTCAAATATACCCACGTGTCAGTGAAGTGAAATTGCCACCCTACTTGATCAATTACTTTAAAGAATAGCCAAGACCGTCTGACGTCTATCATCTAACATATTCCATTTGTATAACGTAGATAATAGATGCACATTGAATCAGTCTGGCCGGATTTTGTGCAAGTAGCTCAAAGTATAGCAATGTCATAAACGCGGTGGCTGGCTATCTGGCATGATAAGTTCTTTCCCTGTTCTTCAACGGCCATGGTAGCTGAGGTTACTGCTGCGGTGCTAGACCCAGACCGGACCGTATTGGCCAGATATTGGTCTAGTACCAAGCAAATAACGCGTGTATGTCAAGGTGGTGATTCATTTTGATTTGGACCTCAGTTGAAGTGACCTCGGATGAAAAAAAGCAAATAAATTCCGATAGTGCCTTGACATATGGACTGGCAACGGTGCCTTAGCCAACGTCAAGTCCAAAATCATTCAGAAACAGAATCAGGACATACTGATTTATGGGAACTATTTACAATGTATTCACATCGGACAATCATAGGACAGACTAGAGTGGATCTCACAAAACTTTCGTTCTTATTTATCCTTTGCTATACGGTACACTCAGAGGGGGGGATATGTGGATGATGTGGACGTCATAGAGGAGGAAAGAATCATTGACGAACTTCTCCCAATAGCTACAAACAAACTAAATTATAGAGAATCTCTTTATAAATGAATCCACAATAGTAGTCCTTCTGGAAGTTGGGGGATTCGTAGATCAAAGATGCCCTTGACTAAAAGATTACATTTATGCAACGTAACCTGCGTATCCTTCATGCTGTTTAATTGTAACAGCTGGGCACGTCTAAAGGCAGCGCTATAGACATACTTGATGTTTGTCACCCCCAAACACACAGCACCATTAATGGCCAGCCAGACAGCACAATTTCCAAAGATGCACTATACAAGATGTGTAATACATCGCCACTATCCGTAGAGGTCGCCCAGCAAAGACATGTTTGGCCATGTACTAAGGATGGCAGAAGACACGCCAGAATAGAGAGCCTTGGAATTCGCCCTAGGGGGAACCAGTTAATATAAAGCCAGGAGAGGACGTCATTGCACATGTATGTTAAGCGCACAGCGAAGTGACCTCAAGAAAGCAGAACTCGGTACTCTCAGACCAAGAATGAACCCTAGGAAACTAACGATTTTGGCCGAGGACAGGACACAATGGTCAAAAGCGAAGAAGGACTGATTGCAGCTGTAGGATGTTTCTACTACAACAGCCGCAGAATACAGTAATCATACATATGCATGCATACTTCCCAACTCTCATACATTCAGCATGACGATTCCGGCACTTGGCTTCCATCTCACGCATTTATCTGTCAATCTGACGCAGTTTAGAAATGTTTGCTTACAATAGTCCGACTGTTTTGACCCAGACCCGGTTAGTTATACTATCCAAAAATACCATAGGGCCGGTTAGTGTTAGAGCAGACTCGAGAAATCTAAAAATTGAAAATACGACAAAAGTACGTAACTATTGGGCTTATGATTCTAAATTTTACAGAATTTGTTTTAAATTGAATGTCATGAATTTTCGTGATTACTGCAAAACTTGGCCCATCGCAATTTCCCCCTAAATTCATAGAATGGTTGCTTTTCCTAACCTTTCTACTGTATATATCAATCATATGACGTCATAATCAACTACGTGAAATATAGAATGACATCACAACCAACTGACGCCATAGGCAGCAACAGCACCCAGTCAAATTAGTTACAAAATATTCAACAACTTAACTGTATAGTTTTCAGGAAAATGATAGTCAGGGCATTCGGGGCTCGATCGATCCCAATACGGCGAAGTGAGGGTGGAGCTTATCTAGTGATGGGCGGGTCATAGCTAAAACTGGAAAGGTCCATTTTCTCACTGACGATGGTCATTTGCAGACCAAAAGATTATTTTTGAAAATTTACCACTTGAATGCCTTGTTCATTTATCGAGACGATCATTCCTGTGGCAACATTTTCATTTTCTCGTGGTAAAGGGTTACTAATTAATAAAATCTCACTCTCTTTCGGTTATTGCTAAACAGGGCTTGTTTCCAATGGCCTGTTTACCAGTCTATGCTAGAGACCTAGCATTATCATCCCCGTGTTGTTGGCAGTTGGAGTATGCAGTGATGAGTGGGCGTATGTATATTTGCGAAAATCACACCGAGTGTCTGTCAATCTCGCTAATTACATCAGAAAATATTTAAACAGCTTCTAATAATTAAAACATAACCTAATAGCAGAGTGGCCTTGCTCCCACTATGTTAGCACACAATTGAGCTGTTGTTGCTTCAGTGGGTTTATTAACTCATATATGCTACCTGTCAATAAAGCCTACGTATTATTATCCTACTGGCCGTTCTAGACTGCGGGATCCTCAGTACCAAACCGAGCCGGATTAAGCCTTTCCGGGCCCAGGGCTAAATAATAGTGGTGCCCCCTGTCAGGTGGGTCAAGGAGGGAATGGGTACTACTACTACTACTTCTACTACTACTACTACTACTACTACTACTACTACTACTACTACTACTACTACTACTACTACAACTACTACTGCTGCTGCTGCTGCTGCTGCTGCTGCTGCTGCTGCTGCTGCTGCTGCTGCTGTTGCTGCTGCTGCTGCTACTACTACTACTACTACTACTACTACTACTACTACTAATACTACTACTACTGCTACTGCTGCTGCTACTGTTACTGCTACTGCTACTGCTACTGCTACTGCTACTGCTACTACTACTACTACTACTACTACTACTACTACTACTACTAATGTTGCTGCTACTGATGCTACTGCTACTGTTACTGCTAATTCTACTGCTACTTCTGCTGCTGCTGCTGCTGCTGCTGCTGCTGCTGCCACTACTACTACTACTACTACTACTACTACTACTACTACTACTACTACCAAATATAATCACTTCGTTACGTAGATGTCAAAATGCTCTTGAATATTTTAAAACTACTTTGACTGAAAGCTGGAGATGCTATGGCATCACCAGTTTCAAAGCCAAATTGTTTTCGAACTATTAAACAGCTAGCGCATATCATGACTGTAAAACTTAGATACTGGGATTAAAAGGTTCAAATTGGTAAGACGAGATAATTGTTTTTGATTTGTAGGCGCCTAATTTTTCGGAGGCCCGAAGCTGTAGCCCCGTACCACTTGCCTTAATCCGACTCTGGTAACAAATTATGACACTAAATTAACCCTTTAACCCTCGAATTTATTCAAGAAAATTTAACTTTTCTCATAGAAAATGCCCATTTGCAGACCGAGAGAAGACTATTTTTTGAAAATCTACCACTGGAATGACTGGCTCTGTTATCCAGTGGTATATTTTCTAAAATAGTCTTCTCTTGGTCTACATATGGACATTTCCCAAGACCACTGCAGAAGCCGTTTTTGGCTGATATGTGTGTTAAACAGTTAAGAAATGGAGGATCTTAAATGCGTATCAAATTTATCACACGTCTTTAGTAAGATGCCAATGTATTTGTCCACTTTTAGCCATGCCACACCCATCTCTAGCTAAGCTCCGCCCATATTTTGCGCGTGTTGAGATCGATTTATATACTTTGAATCCTGAATTCCCAGAATCCCAATTGCATGCTAACTTTATACAGGTAAGCTGTTGAATATTCGGAAACGAAATTAGTTTCAAATTATTCAACAGAATGTTTATTAAATGGCAAAGACATACAATTTATGCACCTGACGGACTATTCCTGGTTCAGTACGCAGTATTTCTGTCAATTAGGATAGTGACGTCAGCATACCTATGACGTAATTGATTATGATGTCATATACTTGACTAACAGATCGGATTCCTCTATTGGAAATAGGTTTTGAAAATATGACTAGAAATGACAACCAGTTTGTGCATAGTAACCTATAGTATGTCTAATTGTCACACCGATTCTGGCCATGTGCTTTCCAGTTTACATCTTTAATTGTGGCTCGCACCTAGTATAAGTCTGTCCGTCAGTCTGGTGACACATTTATACTATATTTTTAACATGATTCAACTGCCAACCACTCTACGGCTATGTTTCAATGATATTCGACACGATCTCTACGCCTATGCTCTGTCGTTTCATCCGGTCCTGAACACTGACGTGATATCATCGCCAATGACGTTCTTAATGTAAACCTAACCGCGATTATTTTACCGAGACTCATTCTTAGCTTTACATTCGCGACCAAGTACACAGCATTGACAATTTGGTAGTAATAATGACGTAGTTAAATACCATCGCCACATCTACATCCCATACGGAAACCTGTCGTTCCGGCGTGAGAGCTGGAGGCAGGAAGACGACTCAGCCCTAAGTAGCATATGCCGGATATTATTCAGTAGCTGTTGCAATGGGCCATTGTACGTGCAGTGAGAAATATCTGACAATCATCTACTGCTCTCATAACTCGCATACTTTATAAATAACTACTTAAATAAATGCTCAATATTGCATTAACTTTCAGGGACAAGACGGCCTATTAACCCTTCGAACTCAACACTGATATCCCAGGTTACTAGGCCGGTATTGGTCCTGTAGCTTAGCCCAGCGCCCTTCGTTATCATGGAGAGGATCAAACGCGAACAAATATCATTTATGATGTAAGTAAAATTATGTTTAATAGTATCCATGATAACGCCGATTACTGAGCCAATATGGTCCGGTGTTAGCCTAGCACTGGCCAAGTAACCAGCGTTATAAGTGATGAGATCAATTCGACTGGGGGTATCCATTAAAAGCGGCCAACTTCTCCAAATGTATTGCCTTGGCCATTTTCGCTGATATGCAATTGAGTAAACACGTCAACCAAATCTGCAAAGAAACTAACATGTCTCTCAGTTTCATCCGGGTGGATGAGGGTGGGGTGGGTTGGTGTTGCTGGGCAACATCGTACCCGCACATATCAATACAAACACCTATATGCCATAGTCAGGCCTACAATCTAATTCTAGCATCGTATTAAAGTATTCCGGTCTTACCATCCGAATGAACGGCACCGACGAATCGTGGCACACAGAATAGATTTGCAATTGTTTGAACGTCAACTACACAAGTAGACATCGTGAATGGCCAGACTGTTGGGGTGGGGAGTGAGGGGGCGATTGGGATAGGTGTGTGGGTGTGGGTATGGTATGTGCATATCTTCACAGCTAACTATGTATACAGTTATTAACATCCATCTATACTCTTGTGACGAAAGTCGCATCATCCCGGTGAAACGCAAGTCTAGAAATATGTATAGCATCTGCAATTTCCAGTTTTCCCCAGTAGAAAGGAGTAACGCAATGAATCGTCGTTCCAACGTACTATTAGGTAGCCAATGTTGTCCCAGATAGCATGATTATGTTGACTAGACCATAGCCCAATCGTTATTGTTTTGCTGGCCCAACCTCGTGCTCATTGGTCTATCGCCGTCGGCGACTTCATTTGTTCAGTTGTCATATGCTTGGCAGGAAATGCTGCCGTAGCATCCGACTGTTAACTTTCGGATTAAGTACATTCTCAAATAAATGTAAAGACCTGTTCCATGCATTTTTAAGAACTTTAATAAGGTTACGAAATCTTCTAGACCGCTGGATTCAAGCCGCTTTCATCAGCTCTATCTCATCTCATTTTCGATATCTAGCCATTTCTGGTAAATTGGCTCCCATTATTGTACTGAACTTCATGGGATGACCAGAATTTGTCGCTACTTGATATGGTTCAATGTTGGGGATATAACTACCGACTCAGTCAACCACCTATACGCACCATCACTTGACACCGATGGTCAGACAGCATAAGTTTCAATGATGCGCGGTTTAAGATGTGTAATACATCGCCGCTGTCCGTAAAAGGTACTCAGCGAAGATAGCCCGTGTTTGGCCATGTGTTAAAGATGTCAGGAGACACGCCAGCACAGAGAGCCTTGAAATTCGCCTTACTGGGATTCAGCAAATACAAATCAAGTTGGAGAAGACGGCATTGCATATATCTGTTAAGCGTGGTACGAAGAAACCTCAAGAAAGCAGGACTCGGTACAGTCAAATAAAAAATGGAAGCTAATTATTTTGGCTGAGGACAAGACACAGTGAGCAAAAGCGTAAAAGGACCGATTGCAGCTGTATGATGTTTCCATTACTACAGCCGCAGAATACAGTAATCATTCATTCATTCATTCATTCATTCATTCATTCATTCATTCATTCATTCATTGATTCGTTCAGGCAAGATGTTTCAGTGTCTATACACCCAAGAACGTTTATCCTAACTCTCTTGAAAATTCATATTGTAGTGATCTCTGGTTCTTTCTGGGTAGGAAGCGATGATTTAACTTTGATCCGTGTCAAAGCTTTGAACGCTTCACACGTGTCTCCTGACCCTCAACACTAGGCCACAGTTGGTGGTTTTATACTCATTGCAAAGACGTAAAATTAATCGTTACCAACGTTGGCTCAATGAACCTTTCCAGTTTTAGCTATGCCCGGCCCGGCCCATCTCTGGCTAAGTTCCACCCACACCACTCTCTTGTTGAATCGGGCGATGCCTGAACTCCCTCACTAACAATTTCCAGAAAACTATGCAGTAAATCTGTTAAACATTTTGAAACTAATTGGACTTGGTGCTATTGTTGCCTATGGCACCAATAGTACCCAGTCAAATTAGTTTCAAAATATTCGACAGCATGTTTATTAAATGTTAAATACATACAATTCGTATAACAACGCTTAGTCCGCCATCAATTAAGCGTTCTTGACGAACTTATCTACGTCATTCATGCACATTTCTGACGGACTTTTAGACTTTGTATGACGGATTTACGTCATTTTGATTGTGACGTTAGTTAAAATGTGAAGTATTTTGATCATGATGTCAAAGTGATAGATCGGATCCCACCATTTAAAGAAACAGTTGAAGCGGAAACACTAAGTGTTAGGGCCCTTGTTATCCGGTGACGCTACATAGTTAAGTAATAGTTTCAATTACTGGCATTGTGTGCTCCTTGACAAAGCTATTGAAACTACTATATGTATCATCATACTAAATTTATCTGAATAAATATCATTCGACAGTATATTTCCGCGTTCCCTGCATAGTCGAATAATAACCAAATCTCAAAATTCTCGTGTGAATCTTCGGGTGCATATAGTGGAACCTGTCTATACCGGACATTTGCTTGTTGGACCAAAATGTGGTGGTTCTTTAAGACGGGTGCTCTTCAGTAACCACCGTCATTTTCATTTTCAAGGTAACAATACAGGTGGGCCTAAGCGGGTCAATATTTTGATACTAATCTGACTGGGAGCTGCTGCTGTATATAATTATATATATATATATATATATATATATATATATATATATATATATATATATATATATATATATATATATATATATATATATATATATATATATATATATATATATATATATATGCCGATCCCATTCAAATTAGTTTGAAAATAGTCAATAGAATGTTTATTAAATTGCACTCCGATCAACGACATATAATTAGTGTGCTTTCATAACTGCTATACGTCATTTTAACTGTGACATCATCGAACAAGTGACGTAATTTATAATGACGTCATATACCTACATGGCAGATGGGGGTGGTTGCATTGAAATGCCAGCGTCGTAATTTCAATACAACTATCGAGGAAAGCTGTTGAGTATTTTGAAACTAATTCGACTGGAAACTGTTGCTGCCATAGGCAGCAACAGTTTCCATTCAAATTAGTTTCAAAATATAATATAATACAGAATATTCGGTGCATCATAAATAATTTGTCGTTTCTGGTAAGTATGGTTTGACGGGTTAATAGACCGCGTGCCTTTTGGAACTGCATTTGAACTATCTAGTGTCCGGTATCGCCAGGTTTAACCTTTTAATCCTCAAATTTATTCAATCTTTTCACAGAAAATGTTGTTTTGCAGACCAAGAGAAGACTACTTTTGAAAATTGATCACTGGAATGACTGACTCTGTTATCGAGCCAGTCATTTCAGTGATAAATTTAAAAAACAAGTGTTCTTATGGTATGCAAATTTCCAAAGACAAGTGCAGAAGCCGTTTTGGCCGTTTTGAGTGTTAAAGAGTTAATTGTATTGTATTGTATTCATTTGGTCATGTAGTCAAATTCCTGCCAACGATATGTGTATGCAGATGCGGGTGGAGCCATTATATGCACATATCTCATTTAAATTGGGTGTGACCGCAAAAAAAAAGCCAAATCAAACGCCGAAACAAACGATACGGTATCTCTAGCAACGATAGAGGGGATTTTGGTTTCTTAATGATATATATTTATTTCTAGTTACCACAAGCAACCCCCCCCCCCCACCCTCACCACCACCCCATCCCCAACCACCCCACGCACGTACGCGCGCAAGCACACCACCACCGCCCACCGACGTGTTTGTAAACTAACTATCGAAATTGAAATTCATATATATTATTTTAATTCGAATGCAACATTATAAATACGTTGCTAAACAATATAGTGACAGCTGGTATAAAAGAGAAATGTACTAGATCGAATGACTTTGTTATACCTGGCCAGTGGGGATTAAAACTCTTCCTCAAAATAAAAACTATAGATAAAATTGAAAATATACCATATTTACGCTCGCCCCGTCAGCGGAGGAGGATATTGTGATCGCACGTGCGTGCGTGCGTGCGTGAGTGAGTGTGTGTGTGTTTTTAATACCAAAAATGATAATAAGTTTAAAATATAAATAGTAATAATGATGATGATTGTAATGACGATGGAAATGTGTTGATGTCGTTAGTGATAATGATAATAAGCGAGCATGATGTTGGTAATAATAATAATAATAATAATAATAATAATAATAATAATAATAATAATAATAATAATAATAATAATAATAATACAATTGTGTATAAATGATTACAGCTGTGTACGTACACAATAATTGTAATATGAAAGATCCCCATACGTCACAATATGGTGACCTGGGTGTAAATAAACTTGAACTCGAACTTGAACTTGAACTTATGTGTTTCTCACGGTGTGAAGATCATTCATTAATTACATGTCCGCGATACCATAATTACCGGCTAAAATTGGTATCATTCCTGTATATAATTTTGGTGTTTGTGTAATACGTGTTCAGGCTATAGGACTGTTGCGTCACATATTGTAGCCTATGCATAATCAACGCCGATGCAACAGTTTCCTAAGCCCGCACACGCTTTGCCCGTGTTGGTATCGATCGAACCCGTAACTCCATAAATCTCAAATTCTTTAAACCTATACAGGTAAGCTGGTAAATGTTTTGAAGCTAACTTGACTGGGTGCTGTCGGTGCCTATGGCTACAACAACGTTAAGTCAAATTAGTTTCAACTTATTCAGCAGAATTGTTATTAAGTGCTATATACATACAATTCGTATTATTCGGAAAATTAACCGTTCATGGCGTTCATTACGTATTTTGACTATGACGTCAGTCTACATGTGACATAATTGATTATGACATCATATATTTGACTGACAAATTGGACTCATCTATTCTATGCGTATGTTGGGATCGATTTATACACCTTAAACCCTGAATTCAGCGAATTCTAATTTCAACGTAACTCTACAGGTAAGCTGTAGAATATTTCGAAACTAATTGGTCTGTGTGCTGTTGGTGTCAATGGCAACAGAAACGTCCAGTCAATTAAGTTTCAAAATATTAGACAGAATAGTAAATAGTAACTCCATTAAAGACATACAATTCGTACTGTTGACGCACTTTTAAATGCTCATGACGGAACTAGATACGTCATTCATTAGGCATTTTGATTGCATAGTCAACCTACATGTGACGTAATTGATTATGACGCCATGTAGCTGAGTAACGGCTCGGATCACTCCATTTTTTATATTAGCTACATACATCGTCAATCTACATGTGACGTAATTGATTATGACACCATGTACCTGAATAATGGATCGGATCACTGGATTTCTTTATATTAGCTAAATACATGCACACCGTGTGACATCGGTAGCTCAGAGGTAACGAGATCGCCTCGTAAACCAAAGGTCGCGGTTTCGAATACCAAATGAGCGAAACTGTTCGTGGACTGACGGGGAGTGGATGAGTTTCTCATGGTGTGGAAATAAATAATTAAAATCATGCATAAACAACCTCATAGCTCTGATGAAACGTCAACAATATACAGCGCTATGGTCGAGACACTATGAATCGCTGTACACTTATGATGACACCTCTGACGCGAATCCCGACCTTGTCTTTCCAGGATTATCTCGTTCTTGAAAGGGCACGATATGAATGAAGGATTCCAGTTTATCAATCAATGATATGGCGTCATAATCAACTACGTGACGTGTATGATGACGTCATAATAAATAACGTCGTGAATGACGTAGCTAAGTTGGTCACGAACGCTTAATTGATGACGGACTAAGCGTTGTTGTATGTCTACTGTTTCATAAACATGCTGTTATAGTCAGCAACAGCATCCAGTCAACTTGGTTTCAAAATATTCAACTACTTACCTGCATAGTTTTCTGGAAATTGCTAGTCAGGGAGTTCAGGGATCGATCCCAACAGAGGCGCGGTGTGAGTGGAGCTCAGCTAGAGATCGGTGGGGCGTAGCTAAAACTGGATTCTTCCTTTATCATCGATATAGTCAAGTTGAGTTTCTGGTGTCGGAATAAGGGGTGGGTGGTGGGGGTAAACAATAATGGTTCCTGGGAAGCTTATAGACATGTCGAGCAAGATCTGATGATTATTGTTTCCGCGCCCAGAGCGGTTATGGTTCTCGAAAACATAACTTTCATACTCCTTAACCATTTATCCCTCATATCAGCCAAAACGACTTCTGCAGTGGTCTTGGGATATGTCCACTTGCAGACCAAGAGAAGACAAATTTTGAAAATTCACCACTAATGACTGGCTCGATAACCGAGCCAGTCATTCCAGTAGTAAAATTTCAAAAATAGTCTTCTCTTCGTCTGAAAATTGATATTTTCTATGAGAAAATTGAAGCTTTCTTGAACAAGTTTGAGTTTAAAAGTCTAAGAACAAGAAGTTAGTTCAAAACGACTTATTAATAAGTATTGCTTTTGTCAGACGTACTTGTAATGATTGATCATGGGTATGCAACATGCGCTTCAATTCCTGTGTGTATGTGTAAAAATGAACGTACGTTCTGATATTTACTAGAGTTTAAATCTGTACAGTCTATCTTGACTACAGAAATAGAGCATCTACATCAATGATCATGATTAACTCCATGTGCTCCATAATAAATGATCAATAACACGGGTGCCATACATTTGAGGACGGGTTGCCACACCTTTACGGGTTGTCAGACCATATACGTCGTCCCTGCGTATGTGAGGTCACAGTGAGGGTACGTTAAAGGAAGACTAAACACACTGACCAGGCGTGTTAGGGTTTTCGTCAAGAACGAGATTTCCCGGATAACATTTTAACTTATTTTAAAGATTCCGATCACAAGGAGGATATATATATATATATATATATATATATATATATATATATATATATATATATATATATATATATATATATATATATATATATATATATATATATATATATATATATATATATATATATATATATATATATATATATATATATATATATATATATATATATATATATATATATATATATATATATATATATATGGATCAAACCGGCGAACATGTCATAGAAAACACGTAAATGTGTTACGCTATCTAAAGGCCACAGGTCAGAGAATGCCCTTGGTCGGGTGGGGTGGGTGGGGGAGGTGGGGTGAAGGTCTGTGCATTGCGGTGGTGGAGAGTATTGGGAGATTCTCCAACAAAAAACATTTTCGTTTCAAGTTTCAAAATCTCCTGTATTTTTATGAGGAAGTCTGGACCTTTACTCAATCGAATCAGTGAACCGTCATTTATTGGACAGAGTGAAATGTCGAATTGCTCTAGAGATTCATAATGTTTTGATGTGATGGAAAGTGTCCGATTCAGACACTCAAATTGTCTTGGGGCCAAATTACTTCATTGTCAATCTTAGTCAACGCGCCAGCTTGCCCCCCACACACCCCCCCCCCCTCCCAGGTCCATGCCAGCCCACAGCGGTTTGTCAGCATCATTAATAGTAATTGTGATGGTAGTAATTATATGATAATAGCGATGATAACCATGATGCTAATAATAATGACACTCATATCTATAGCAATGCCGATGACCAGGAGGATGATAATTCCCGTAAAGCAACTGTGCATTCTTCCCATGCAGGTTGCCGCTAACGGATATCCAGTACCATTGTGATAATTCGGACTCTGTCAGTAAAACAGGAAACGACTTCTGGTCGTATATCTGGGACAGCAGTGGAATGGACAGATTGTGAACATGGATGACTCACTAAAGCGAGTTCTAATGAGACTGTAGTCAAATAGCTATTGATCAATCTACAATTTGCGTTCAGCGGAACCATTATGTTCCAGAATATTCTTCATGGGATGCTTATGTATCCTATAACGTTGTCTTGATGCTGTTGTTGTTGTTGTTGTTGTCGTCGTCGTCGTCGTCGTCGTCGTCGTCGTCGGAGGAGGAGGAGGAGGAGGAGGAGGAGGAGGAGGAGGGGGGGGGGACAATAATGGTTCCTGGGAAGCTTATAGACATGTCAAGCGTGTAAACCCACGGGAGTGTATGTACATGAGTTCATGTGCGTGTGGAAGTGAGTGTGTGTGATTGGGAGTGCATGTGCTTTGGTGAGTTCTTAATTTCAGTAAACTATATATGCCTAATTAACCTTTAAGATACAAACCTTCGATTGAACCTTCTGATTTTATCCTACATCATGAAGTGCTATGTCAAATTTGGTGATTCTTCCGCTCTTTGACTCATAAATGCACAAGCCTAGAAACAAGTCCATAAAATCGGCTAGAGAAATGAGCATTTGCAGTCCAGAGGACTATTTTTGAAAATTTATGACAGGAATGACAGGCGCGATAATCGAGCCAGTCTTTCCGGTGGTAAATTTCCAAGAATGGCATTGTCTTGTTCTGGAAACGGACATTTCACAATAGATAGACCTAATCGAGGTTTTCCTGACAAATTTAGTCACTAAAGGGTTAAGACATTCGACGGCGTGGGTAATGATAATAATTTTACTAAATTTATTGTTTCTTTATGTATGTATAATAGTATGTTATAATGTGCTTAGCTGTATTTGTCTACGAAATTGAGAATTAGTTTCTATATTTTAGCACATACAAATATCGTTATTTCTATTTCTTGCATTGTTTCCAAAGCATTTCAGCAGAAAAGAAAGGAATTTACTTTACAATGCTGAATATATCAATGCTAGTTTGATTGAAAGTTTGCTGCTGTTGAAAGCATCAGTAGCTTTTGTTCAAATTACTCTTAATACATTCAGAATATTATATGATTATAAGAAATAGATTCCCTAAGTTCCTTGTCTGTACATAGATGTATAAATTTGTACATATTATATATACACCTGTGCAAAAGTTAAGCACCACCCTATTTTTACGCACATGCGAGGGTATATTCATGTGCTATGAAGAAAGCAATAGCATAAACATTTATGTACCCATCCATCTTAGTGCAAGAGGTAATAATGCAACTAGAGGAATGCTGATTATGATGGTGGGGAAACACTGTATGTTTTTGTTTGAACTTGAAAACGAGGCCTGAATATGGTTACGTTGACACAACTGACAACTATTGCCCTACAGTTGACACACGTGGCTAGATTGTCATTAATGGTGTCTGAAAACGAAGTTTAACATCTGTGCACGAGTTTGAGACTGTCATTATTAATACCGGGTATATCCACCTTGTGCCTGGATGACGGCCTGGACACGACGTCTCATGCTGGTCACCAACCGACTGATACGCCATTGTGGTATTCGTTGCCATTCAAGATGGAGTGCGTCTGTTAATTCCTGTAGGTTCTGCACAGGAGGATCCCTCCTTCTCACCATGTTTCCCAGAATGTCCCAGATATGCTCAATAGGGTTCATGTCAGGGCTCCTTGCTGGCCATGGTAGGGTTTCGATGGCATTCTGGCGGAGGTATTCATGCACAGCTCTAGCACGATGTGGTCGGGCGTTGTCATCCATGAATATAGGGTGGGTTTCAGGTGCATGATTTACAAAATGAGGGACCACAACTCTATCCAGTATGGAATCTTGATATCTTTGTCCATTTAGTGTTCCAGGTACAGTCAACAGACCCAGCTTACAATCAAATGAGATGCACCCCCATATCATAACGGAACCTCCACCAAATGGAACTTCTTCCATGATGTTACGTTGGTCGTACGCCGTGCGTCTGGACCTCCATACACGAGTTCGACCATCTGTGGCATGAAGCAGGAACCGACTTTCATCGGACCAGTGTACCCGTCTCCAGGATCTCATGTTCCAGGGTCTTCTTTCGTTGCACCACCTCAGACGCTCCTCTTTGTGGTGTGCAGTGAGGAGAGGACGTCTGACAGGTCTCCTAGCTTTCATGCCAGCAGCATACAGTCTCCTTTTGACGGTAGACATTGACACTCTATTGCGCGTTTCCCATTTCTGGCTGAGCACTCTGCGGTTGGTGAATGGAGATCTCCTAACAATGCGTACTAGGGCTCGATCATCACGGGCAGTAGTCTTCTTCGGTCTTCCAGATCTAGGCCTGTCCTTCACCTCGTTAGTTTGCCCATGTTTTGCAATCAAACGACTGATTACAGTATGGTTAATGTTCAGCTGTCTGCCAATCTCTCTGCATGACATACCAGTGGTATGCATGCCTATGATTTGCCATTTCACACGATCACTTAACCTTCGTCTTGCCATAGCGGTTCACAATCAAGAGCTAATTCTCTCTGTACAAATAAACCACGGTCATGAACACAACATTCCTAATCTTGTCGCCTAAATCTGTATGTAATGTTCTACACCTCAAACTGGACTTTTACATAACTGAACACGTGTGCTGTTTCCCGCCACGCACGGACATCAAGCGGCGTGAAGTCATGCATGCATGTGCATTTCGTACTTGGAATTATGTCAGCTAACGCGGGGACAAAAAGTATGGCAGCCTAGTTGTACCATCATGTTTCTACATTCTATTGTTTTTGCTGGTGCTTAACTTTTGCACAGGTGTATATATAAAAAAATTAGTATATATGTTAATGAGGCCCTCTGCTAGATCAGGCCGTGTACTTGAAGTGCTACCCTCAATAAATAACGATTATTATTATTATTATCGTCGTCATCATCATCATCATCATCATCATCATCATCATCTAGCCAATTACCAACATACTTTAATCGAGTTATAGATCCAAAATATTCGATCGAATGTGTCCTACATTGTTGAGAGTGTGTTGTACATGACCTAGTTCTGAGGGTTCACGTGATATATGATATGCTTTACCACCTCAAGTGGTATTACCGGCTGATGTTTTACGGGGTTAGTATATGGCTCATAAGAGAACTAGCAGTGTCAACGGTGCTTAATGTTGCTAAAATTAAAATATAATAAATCTCTTAAGTGGAATAATGATAGATATAAATAGATGTTTGTAAATAAGCGCGGTGTTTACTTAGTGTAAATATTTGACCTCTACAACCGCACGAATCACGCAGGAAGAAGAAGGCCTATGACGGTATGAACTTATGAAGCATTTTATTAATAATATTAATAGGCCTATAATATTAATAAACCTATTCACATTTCAAGTGCTCCTGACAAAAATAGTATAGATTACTCAAGTAGTCATAACTTTTAATTCCATAATCCTTAACATGACTGTCTCAATTTCAGGTCCACTATACAGGGAGACTGTTTCATATTTTGAAACTAATTTGCCTGGAACCTCTTGACGCCATAGGCTATCATAGGCAGCAACAGCCCCAACCCCAGGACAAGTGAATGTCAAAATATTCAGCATAATTTTCCCTCGATTATAAAGAATTTGTGGGTTCTGGTATGTAATTGTTCAAGGGCTAACCTGTCAACGATTTAGCTGTAGTAATTCCAAATCGTCTGGTCTAAAGTTCGATTTACAGATGACCAAATCTTATATCTGTTTTATAGCACGAAATGAGCTTTACTGCAAGTCGTTGCTGTTTAAATAGTAGACATTTTCCGTTCACCGTTCCTGGCGATGCCGGCAAAAACCGACCTCTGCAGAGAGCTTGACGAATGCCTATACGGAGGCCCAGAGCAGACTGTTTTTGAAATTTTACGAATGTAATGACTGGATCGATAACCGAGACAGTCATTTCAGTGGCAATTTCTAAAAAATAGTCTTCTCTTGGCCTTAAAATAGGCATTCAATGTGCAAATATTTTTATTTTCTTGACCAAATTGAACCATTAAAGTTGTAAATAGGTTTCAAAATAGATTATATATACTATTTTTGTTCAGAATATTGTGTCAAGCCAAATCAAGAGCATTAGTTTGTTCACCTTTATTTAGCCTATAGCTCTGATAATCCGGGTTACTGGGCCGATACTGGGCCAATACCGCGCCATTAACCTGCGGTATTATGGAATTGAATCATTATTGATTATAGTAAAATAATTATTCCCACAACAAAGATTCGTTTCCAATAGGTGAACATCAAATGGATTCAATAATCCATTTCCTCATTCAATCATATGACGTCATAACTAACCACGAGACGTGTTTGGCTGACGTCATAATCATGACGTCGTGAATGATTCTATATAGTCCGTCTTTAACGCGTAATAGTTCGACACGTTGCACAAATTGTACGTCTTTACTATTTAATAAAGATTCTGTCGAATATTTTGAAACTAATTTGACTGGGCGCTGTTGCTGAAATAGGCAGCAACAGCATCCAGTCAAATTAGTTTCAAAATATTCACCAGCTTACATGTATATTTTTCTGGAAATAGATAGTCAGGGAGTTCAGAGATCGATCGATCCCAACACGGACGTCGTGTGGGTGGAGCTTAGATTGAGATGGGCGGGGCTTAGCTAAAAGTGGAAAGGTCCATTGCCAACGACAACCGCATATAAGGCCTATGGTGGTGTACTGTAATCTGCTGTTACTCGTCCTCAGCCATGCGGTTGTGCACTGGCATCCTCGACAGCTTTATACGTCTTGGTCTATCACCAGCGAGTCTGTTGGCATTCGCAGAGTATGACTAAACATGGACCATCGTTGTCGCGTTACTTTCACAGATCGCCCATAGTGTATAATGTGTTATTGGAGAGGATGTTTTCCGGCTAACGATGCTGGATGATGGTACGAAGGTGATTTCAGTGGCCGACATTGAACTTATCCTGAACTACATGGCATCAGTGATGCACATACAAGCGTAGTTTGCTGGCCAGAGAGATCACTGATCCGCGTATCCAGTCTGTAACACGCATTGATTAAGACGGTAAAAAACAGCCTATGTAGTGGTATTGATGAATTCCCATTTGCAGGTTAAGAGAAGACTATTTTTGAGATCTTACCACTGGAATGACTGGCTCGATAACAGAGCCAGTCATTCCAGTGGTAAACTCTAAAAAATAGTCTTCTCGTGGCCTGCAAATAGCCATTCAATAAGCAAATATTTAGATTTTGAACTTGGTTATTAGAGTTAAAAGAACTGCATAGAAGGCTATGTTTCCCATAATGCAACACGTACCAATTTTAGAGGACTGCACATTAGTAGGCCGAGGATTTGTTCCTTCTCACCACACCCCTCCTCCCCATCCTCCTCCTCCTCATCCATCATCACCACCACCACCACCATCACCACCACCATCACCACCACCACCACCACCACCACCACCACCACCACCACCACCACCACCACCAGCACGACTACCGCCGCCACCGACGACGACGACGACGACGACGACAAGAACAGCATCATCATCGCCATCGCCACCACCACCACCACCACCACCACCACCACCACCACCACCACCACCACCACCACCACCACCACCACCACCATCATCATCATCATCATCATCATCATCATCGCTGCGGAGTTTCTCATATGATCATCATATCATACTGCAGTCATGTCCATAGCATTGACAAGTGTGTCGTTCTGATGGGGTGGGTCGGTATGGAGGGGTGTCTTTCACTCCCACAAGGAAACAGTTAGTAGGAGACATTTTGAAATTTAGATGCTTCCATAGAGCATATTCAACATTTGGATTGAATTGAGAAAACACATTTCAGTTCTCTGAACGATGGTTAGTAAATCCAAAAGGCAGTTTTAGATAAGCTTAACGCGTGTCACCACAAACACCTCCGTACTATATCCCAACATCGCTGGCCGGGCAGCATAATCTGCAATAACGCATTATACAATATGTGTAATATGTCCCAACTGACAGTGAATGTGTCCCAGCAATGATGGTCTATGTCTGCAAATGCCACTAAAAAACTTGGAATTTGCTGTAATTGTAGACAACACCTAAAAAGCCTAATCAGTGTCTAAGTTCGTTACGAACGCTTAATTGATGACGGACTAAGTGTTGTTGTATGAATTGTATGTCTTTACTATTTAATGAACATGTTGTTGAATATTTCGAAAGTACTTTGACTGGGTGCTGTTGCTGCCTCAGTCAAATTAGTTTCAAAATATTCAACAACATACCTGTATAGTTTTCTCGAAATTGATAGTCAGGGATCGATCGATGCCAACACAGACGAGGTGTTGGTGGTACCTTAGCTAAATATGGGCGGGGCATAGCTAAAAATGATTCCCCCATTGCGGCTGCAAGATGTTTTCAATCAACTGCAGTTGCAGAACACAGCGCATCATCTTAATCATCATTATATATAGGCCTATGTTTACATATATGTTCCCTTCCTTGATGAAGTTGGCGTTCAAACATTTCTTGTGTAGGCCGAATCAAATCGTGTCATTCTGAGGTGTAGCTTGAAAGCATAGGCCTAAAGACAGCCAATTTCACATTCACACCCCTCCAGCCTGTACATCTAATAAATTTGATGACGATTATATCGTGTATATAGAGATTAAGACCAGTAAAATGTGTATAATATACACCAAAAATTAAACAAAACGGAAATCATAGGCATCGAAATGAAGATTTTGCTCGCGTGGCCAATTTGCAAACAAAATAATTTTAGGAGTAACGAACGGATACACGGACTGGGAATATATGCAGTCTGCGTTACGTTCGTCCGGTTGATGAGAATGTTGTTCATGGCTTATCAGGTGGGTGGGTGGGGGTGGCTGGTTGGGGTGGGGAGTGTGGGGTGGTGGTGGTGGTGCTGAGGTGGGGTGGGTCGGATGGGTGTGGTGTGGTGAGTGGCTGGGGTGGGGTGGAGTTGGTGGTGGGGGAGTTGTTCTAACAACCAAAACTCGTAGACCTGGTGAATTCATCCTATGTAGCTTAATTCGTGTCGGGATTTGGAGAGGATGTCAGAATTAGAGGCACGCGTTAGCAAAAATTATGTAACGTTTGTGCCTTGGATTAGAGCTAGGTTACACGTTTCTATAAAGAGGAAAATTACCAGGCGCCGAAAGATCGCGCATCAGAACGATAACAGACCATACTAAATCTCGTGAAATCCCGAAAGATTAACGAGAAGCACGCGTGCGATTAACAGGAAATCGATCCACGCCTATCAATTCAGAAGGCGTGTTGATATTACAGACATCTTACAATTAATCTGTGAACACACTTGGAGACATTCTACAGAGCCGTAAATAACCAAATTTATATTTTGCATTTCAGAGCGAATGTAATAAATAATATAATAAGAATGTCCTGCTTTCATATAATACGTATTTAACTGTCCGCGTGCTGAATTTCTACAGATCACGCGTTCCATGGGGATGTACTAAATAGTTTGAAAACAATTTGACTTTCAGTCAAATTGTTTTCAAACTATTCAGCATATCTAGAGTTATTGCCCATTGAAATTGCTGCGGTCAGACAGTTAACAGAGATAGCCACATGTATTCAATAAGAACGACTTTGAGATGAAACGCCCCTCAAATCATGCGCCGTAAACGGATTTCCTTCGTCGATATCATGGCAATGACGTCATGTAGGCATACCCGAGGCTTGCGTAAGCGTCCTCAAGTGTAATTTGGGACTATTGTACGTCGCCCAGGAATTTTGAAATTAAATAAGTTTTGGTGGGTGGGACACGTTCGTACTAATCGAATTGAAATTAAATTATTTTAATCTATTTCAAATAGGAAATGGCGCACTGATGAGCTAGCAGAAACGGGATCTGATTCAAAATTCAGTTATGTTATTTACTCATTAAAATACGTTATACTATCGAGCTTTTGTCTTAACCAGGGGCGTAGCTAAGGGGGTGTTTTGGGTGTTAGAACACCCCCCATGGGCCTGGCAAAAAATTTTAAAATCTAAGTCTAAGTCACAATAAAATCAGCCTATGTGCGCAAGTGAGATCACTGCATATAGAAACAGTGAGAAACACGGCCAGTCAGGCTAGACAATTGACCTCATTGTCTACCAGCGGCCACGCGTATATCGCCGTAGTCACGTGCCTTGTAGCATTGATGCTGTCTCCGCATTGGCTGACCTACAAGCGCTGTCAGAAAGCAATGCGTGTTTCGTATTATCGTATGTATCAGTGTAACTGTTTAAAATGGGTGATAAAAAACGGCAGAAGACAACAATTTATTCGTTTTTTAAACCTTCTCGTGACGCTGGTTGTACCTCCGTAATAAACAATGATTTCAGAGCCAGTACGTCTAACAATTTACTGCCACAGCATATAAATACGGAAACTGTATTAGAGACTCCAGTCACTGTACAATGTGCTGCTGAAGTGCCAACGGAACAACCTGCTAACGACATTGGCCTCTTCTGTGGAGATGACTCAGATGAATCTAGGAAAGTGAGTTTCTAAGAGTATTTGTACAATAATGACAGTGACATAAATGCATGAATTTTAATTAGCCGCTATCGTCGAGCAGCTCCATAGGGCCTACGACTATAGGAGCCTTTAATTGTTAGTCCGTTACCTAATTCCACCCTCAAAATGTATTGTTTTTTAAATTGAAATATAAAGGATCAATGAGTTATCCGATCACAATGAAACAGGATGCTTCTATGCCATCATTGCATCCATCCTACACCATGCGAACCTTTGTTAGCCCGTCTGTCTGTCCATCATTCCATTACTCCATGAGGCTCATTCAACGTTAAGGTTTTCGTTCAAAATGGGTTTTTTCAAACAATACAGTATTTAATTCATCAATGGGTTATCCGATCACAATGAGACTTAACAGGATGCTTCTCTACCATCATTACATCCATCCTACAGCAAAGGACCCTTTGTTCGTCCGTCCGTCCACCCGTCTGTCTGTCCATTACGCTAACTCCTCTCAAACTGTTTAGTGGAATTGAACCAACTTTGGTATGTGGGATACCCAGAGGATGCACTTTGCAAGGCGACATTTTGATTAGGCTCCGCCCTCAAGGCAGCGTGACAGGAGTCAAAAGGTCAAATTAATTGTCTAACTGTCCGTCACGCTAACTCCTCCCAAACTGATGGGTGAAATTCAACCAAATTAGCTATGTGGCTAACAGTGGGTTACCCCTAAGAATGTGCTTTGCAAGACGAGATTTAGTTTAGACCCCTTCCCCAATTTTCAATTGCTATTTAATTCATCAATCCTAAAAGGTCGCTGCTTCAACGGCATATACCGCCTAGTTTTGGTATTACGTTCGCAATACCCCCAACAACCCCGATAGACAAGATTAACAAATAATACGAGAGATCCGCTATAATTAAGCAAGCAACTATGGCTACTAGCACTAGTAGAGTCTTACAGTTACCACATTAAAAATTAAATAACACAATTTCGAAATATATTTGTATTACACCTCAATGAGTCTTGAATAGGCCTATAACGAGTTGTGGGAGTTTCCAGTTGAATTAATTTCAAATTAACATAGCTCGTCTAATTGTATATAACGATTTTAAAATTGAGATTCTGTGACGTAATGGATTAAACAGTTTAACCCTTTAGTGACTAAATTTGTTCCTGAAAATCAAAATATTTGCTTTTTGAATGTCTATTTGCAGGCCAAGAGAAGACTATCTTTTTAAGATTTACCACTGGAATGACTGGCGTGGATATCGGACCAGCTATGACTGACGTGGATATCGGAGCAGTTATTCCAATTGTAAATCTCCAAAATGAGTCTTTTCTCTGTCTGCGAATGGATATTCCTCTAGACCACTAAGGAGGCCGGTTTTATTATTAAATGCTTAATAAAATATGCTGGAAATTGGTTCAGGTTGCTGGGCTGATGACCTTTATACAGATCAATTATTAGGAGGTAATCGTGTGTGGCGGATGTACGCAATCTCTGAATGCCTTCTAATATTAGAATATCTTGCTAATCTGATCATTCATCTGATTCTGGCCCCAGCTTTGAGTGAGAGGTTCTAATTTATTACTGTATTCCATATTGTTTGCTCACCTGGCCAGAATGTCCAATGAAGCGTATGGCATGGCGACTGGCGGGTGTCCGTCCATCCTCCGGCGTCTGTACAGCTAGTCACAGTGTCCCTTTAAAATGCTACTCATTAATTCAATGTAAATGATAATGGTCCAGGTGAGCATCACATGCCATTGTACTTTCCAAAAACCCACACAGGAAGTAAATAGAATAGATTTTTATTTTCTTAACAGTTAACCATGGAGAAGCGCTTGGACCTCCTTTGTAATGCGTGGGTTCCTGACGCAGACTATATATTTTCTTCCCGAGGCAAGCGTAATCTACGATTCCAACACCAGTGGCTGCATCGGTGGAAGTGGCTCTTATACAGTCAGGTTCGGAGTGGTGCATTTTGTAAGTACTGTGCACTATTCGCGCCAGAAGGAGCGGGTATTGGAAGTCAGTCTCTGGGAAAGCTTGTGAGGATATCTTTTTCTAACTGGACAAAGGCTGTTGAGGTGTTTAACGATCACGAGAAGCCCACTTATCACAAGGAGTGCATTGCGAGTGCTGGAAACCTTCAGTCTGTTGCTGGTCGTAAAGTTGATTCAATTGACATCCAAATAGATAGTGCGTCCAAAACCATAATTCGTGAAAATCGTCTCAAAGTTATACCAGTTATTGATACTATTATTCTTTGTGGCCGGCAGGGATTGTCACTTCGTGGCCACAGGGATTCCGGACCTCTGAGACTGAATTGTGCAGAAACATCCGCTAATGAGGAAAACTTTAGAGCTCTGCTACAGTATCGTGCAAACGGCGGTGATCAGGTCCTTAGCAAACACCTACAATCATGCTCATCATGTTCAGCATATGCCTCCTACATTAGTCCTCAAATTCAAAATGAAATAGTAGATTGTTGCAATCTCTTGATCTGTGATCAGCTAGTAAATAACATCAATGCTGCAAAATGCTTTTCAATACTCGCTGATGAAACAGCTGACATTTCGGGAATTGAGCAGTTTTCACTTTGCGCACGCTACATAGATGAATCGGGACATCAGATTCGAGAAGACTTCATTCAGTTTGTACATGTTTATGATGTCACTGGCCAGAACCTCGCTCAAGTGATCATAGATAGTCTGCGAAACTTCGGTGTAAATTTAGATTATATGCGTGGACAAGGTTATGATGGCGCAGCTTCCATGAGTGGACGATTCAACGGTGTACAAGCACACATTGTGAGACAGTTTCCACTTGCCCTGTATGTTCATTGCGGAGCACATAGTTTAAACCTTGCTGTGTCAGATGCGTGTACTGAGGTATCAGTACGGAACAGTATGGGCACTATCAGTAGTATATATAACTTTCTCAACACACCGAAACGACAAGCTGTCCTTGCTAACGCTGTTGAGGACAATTTACCAGATGTCAGGCGAAAACACCTAAAGCAAATGTGTCCAACGCGATGGATTGAGAGGCACGATGCTGTCATAGTTTTTTTGGAGTTGTTTCCTGCTGTAATTGAGTCGCTAAATACTATTAGTGAATGGCAAGACAGAGACTCTGCCACAAATGCTAATCAACTATTGTGTGCCATTAAACAGCCTGAATTCATTATCACTACGAATGTTGTTGCAAAGGTGTTCTCTATTAGCCTTCCGCTTTGCAGATTCATGTTGAAGGAGAACTCGGACTTGGCTGCAGCAGTTAACTTTGCAACAGATGTTGAGGACTCCATCAAGGCTATGAGAGCCGACTCAACAAAAGTGTTTAATGATCTTTATGTTAAAGCTGAGAAGACATGTGAAGAGCTTGGCATTACTATACTTGTCCCACGTACTGCTAAAAGACAAACTAAGCGATGTAATGTTCAAACAGCTGATCCTGAAGAATACTTCTGCATCGCTGTATTTGTGCCATTCCTAGATCATTTTCTAAGCCAACTCCAGGACAGACTACTAGCTCACAAACAGCTTCTCAGCGGGTTTATATGTCTTATCCCAGATGGAGGCGCGTCGAAACCTTCGATGGCTCAGCAAGCACAGATTAAGGAACTCCTTGAGAAATATGCCTTCGACTTGAATTGTAATGACCTAACACTGCTGGGCGAAATGGACCTATGGTATCGATGTGTAGCTACAATGGACAATCCTCCAGCGAATGCTCTAGATGCTCTAGCTAAGTGTAACATTGGCATGTTCTCAGCTGTACGGAAACTAATTAAGATCATGGCAACGTTGCCTGTGTCAACCAGTTCAAGTGAAAGGTATGAATTGTGTTGCGTTGTACGAATGGATATTATAAACAGTAGTAGTAGTAGTAGTAGTAGTAGTAGTAGTAGTAGTAGTAGTAGTGGTAGTAGTAGTAGTAGTAGTAGTAGTAGTAGTCGTAGTAGTAGTAGTAGTAGTAGTAGTAGTAGTAGTAGTGGTAGTGGTAGTAGTAGTAGTAGTAGTAGTAGTAGTAGTAGTAGTAGTAGTAGCAGCAGCAGCAGTAGTAGCAGTAGCAGTAAGAGCAGCAGCAGCAGCAGCAGCAGCAGTAGTAGTAGTAGTAGTAGTAGTAGCAGTAGTAGCAGCAGTAGTAGTAGTAGTAGCAGCAGTAGCAGTAGTAGTTATACCAGCAGCATAAGCAGCAGCAGCTATTTTGGTGAGTGTAACTATCACGTTGAGTTATATTAATGGTATATAGCACTAAATCCATCTCTCAAGCAGCAGCAAAAAGGAACGTTGTCAGCGAGGTCGGGGCAGTAGCAGCAGCAGCGGTGGTGGTTGTGGTGGTGGCCATGCTGCTGTGCTGCTGGTGGGGCTCGTGGAGGTGTTGTTGTTGGTGGTGGTGGTGGTAGATTGTGGGTGGTGATGGTGGGTGGTCGTAGCTGTTGTTTGAACTAATTAAATATCTTGCTGTTTGCAGGTCTTTCTCTACACTTCGCCGACTTAAAACCTATCTTCGGAATACCATTGGTCAAGATCGCCTCAATGGCTTGGCGCTGATGAACATACATCGAACCATTGAGGTCAATGCTGAAGACGTCTTGTCACACCTCGCAAGAAAACCATGACGCCTTAACTTTATCCTATGATAAAGATTACCAAATTATGAATAGCCCAATAGAGCATATATACGCGTGGGTAATGCGCCCATTATTAAACTGTATACAGTTTTGCTTGAATAAATGACTTCGCTCGAGTCGGGTGGATTAACGTTCAACTTTTCTTTATGTGTTATATTTATGCCGAAGTTTTGAAACCTTTAAGCATTTGACTTTTGAATTGCATACCAGTATTGCAGTTTAGCTAGGCCTGTATAGCATTGGCAAGCATTCTTTTGTCTATGGCGCCTTAGATATACACTTTCCAAATTATCAAATACAAACTGAAACATTTAACGTGTTGAGCGAACGGAATTAGTAGAGCTTTTCAGGGTATGATGCATCGCAATGGTGCAGTGTATTTTGGTGCCGTTGTCGGTGTCTATGTATATTCAAGGAGCTTAAGATGCATACTGCAATATGCAAACGTTCTGCAATTATTATATAGGTGATGTAGCTGTTAGGTTTAGTGGGGGTGTGATGGCAATGGGCAAGACTTTCAAACCAGGGAATGTTTTGTAGAAAGATATATTTGACCAGATTGATAGTCCAAGATTCTATCAACCTGAATGCAAGAAATTACTCCCAATACATCAAATTTATGAAAAGAATTCTGGAAATACTCATTTCAATACATTTGTATAGCAAATTACCAAAACTGGTGTACATTTTCTCCAAAAAGTATGTAATATCTCGGTAGAATCCAAGTTTGTTTTATCATTAAAATTGCTGGAAATGACGTCTCAGAGCATCTACTTTTCATAATTTTCTGGGGAGGACCTCCAGACCCCCCCCCCCTCGCTTTAAGGTCGTAACACCCCCCATGAATAGCCTGTAGCTACGCGCCTGGTCTTAACAATCCGTCATCGTGTGCCCCCTAAAGCACATTTCCTATGACACATAGGCACCTATGTCGCAATTAAAAGACTGTCTTCCATAACTGAGTCGTAGAGCAACTTTAATTGACGGAGAGGGCGCTTCGAGTCTCGTTAGATCTCATCCAATAGTAAAATGTTAGGCCTATATACATAGACTTCAAATACTACCCTGGAACCAGTATGTGCGCGCATGTTTCTAGCTAAGCTCCGCCTAAGATTATGCGCGTGTTCGGATCAATTTATAATTAGGCCCTATGCTCTGTCCCTGAATTCTCAGAATCTCAATTTCAAAGTAACTAACTATACACGTTACAGATGGCAGAGACGGCTCCCAGTCTAGATAGTTTCAAACTATTGAACAGAATGTTTATTAAATTGTATATTCACCAAAGACTACTCTTCATGGCGGACTGTCCGATTTTCATGATGCAGTTAAACGTAATAATGATCGTAACATCAGCTCACTAGTGACGTATTTGCTTATCAAAAGATTCCAGATACAAGATCCCTTCCTCTGGATGCGAGTTAACGTGAGTCGTTGGTTCAGAAGTTCCTGTAAGCAGTAAAGTTTGCGATGATGCCTTGCATACAAAGCGGTTGAGGCGAGCCCCAGACGACTTACTTACTATGAGCTGGGGCAAAACCTGTAAAGACCTTTCTTTTGTTAATAAGTGTTAGTGTTAAAGTTAGATTAAGGGACGATGATTGTATATAGTGGACCCTTCCAGTTTATCCATCGATCATATGACGTCATAACCAACTACGTGAAGTGTAGGATGACGTTATAATGAATGACGTCATGAATGACGTAGATAAGTACGTCAAGAACGCATAGTTGAAAACGGACTAAGCGTTGTTGTACGAGTTGTATGGCTGTACTATTCAATAAACATTCTGTTGAATATTTTGAAATTAATTTGACTGGCGCTGTTGCTGCCATAGGCAGCAACAGCACCCAGTCAAATTAGTTTCAAAATATTCAATGGCTTAAATGTAGTATACTCTTCTGGAAACTGATAGTCCGGGGATCGATCGATCGATCCTAACACGGGCGAATCGTGGGTGGAGCTTAACTAGGGATGGGCGGGACATAACTAAAAAAGGAACGGTCATTTCAAATAAACTATTATCACTATGGTGAGAGATCTTTTTAAACTTGTAGGGTCACAATTTTGTGGCTGGAGGGCAAATGTAGCCTTGCTCTTCTTGTCTTATTTCATATTAACGTATACCTATATATGTTGACTATTGTAATGCCGATAACGCTACAAATGCTTTTGTATTATTGAATGTAAAGGTGGAATGAGTGAATGAAAGCGTCAATTGAACTTTCCAGTTTTAGCTATACCCAGCCCAACTCTAGATATGATCCAACCACATCACGCTCGTGTTGGAGTCGACCGATCCCTGAACTCGCTGACTATTAATTTCCAGAAAACTATACATGTAAGCTGTTGAATATTTTGAAACTAATTTGACTGGGTGCAGCTGTTGCTGCCCATTTAGTAAATAGGAAAGACATGCAATTCGTACAACAACGCTTAGCCCGTCACCAATTATGCATTTGTGACGAACCTATCTACGTCATTCATGTCGTCATTGATTATGACGTCATCCTACACATCACGTAGTTGATTATGACGTCATATGATCGATGGACAAACTTGGAAAGCCCGTTGAATGATATTGAGAGCATGCGATGTAAATGGATATATCCAGATGCTGACACTGCGAGTAAATTCTGCTTGCCATTTTAATCACTAGCCGTTGTTGATAGCACAACCGTAAACGTACCAAATGCTTGACTAAACAATTGACTCACGCGACATGCTACATTACCCTGATAAACTGTAGACATATTTTCCCATCATATACAGGCTTGCATCTAGGATGGGGTGGGTGGGGGTGGGGTGGGGTGGGGGTGGGGGTGGGTGGGTGAGTTATATTGGTTTGGTCAAGGTTTTGATACATTTAATGTCGTGGTGGTAACAACGGCTAGTGATTAAAATGGCAAGCAGGGTTTACTCGCAGAGTGTCAGCATCTGAATTTTTATTTACCTCGCATGCTTCTCAATATCATGCAATGGAGAAATTCAGTGTTAGCTATTGCCCGCCCATCTCTAGCTATGCTCCCCACGCTTTGCCCGAGTTGGGATCAATCGACCCCTGCACTCTCTGAACCTCAATTTCTAGAAAACTATACAGGTTAGCTGAAGAATATTTTGAAATTAATTTCACTTGACGCTGTTGCTGCCATAGTAAAAAGGCCTATATAGATAGACAGCAACATGGCAGCAACAGCGCCCAGTCAAATTAGTTTCAAAATATTCACCAGCATGTTTATAAAATAGTAAAGACATACAATTCGTACACAGTGTTGAACTATTCAACGTTTAAGACGGACTAAATCGAATCATTCATGTCGTAATTGAGTATGACATCATCCTCAACGTCACGTAGTTGATTATGACGTCATATGATGGATGGATAAACAGGAAACGTCCATTTACCTTTCCAGTGATTTGACCGTGCAGTCAAATTAGTTTCAAAATATTCAACAGCTTGCCTCTATAGTTTGCTGAAAATTTAATCAGAGAGTTCAGGGATCGATCTATCCGAACACGGACTAAGTGTGGGTGGGGCGAAGCTAGAGGTGGGCGGGGCATAGCAAGAACTGGAACGGTTCGGATTCTCTGGCTCCGCCCTATGCTGATTCTGATACGCCGGCATATCAGAATCGTCATAGGGTGGAGTAAGAGAACTCGGACTACCTCACACTCAACCATACAATACACGTATACAGTTATCTGCAATGTAATTGTCAACATATACATGTATGCACATACGTTAATATGGAATAAGACAAGGAGGATAAGGCTACACATGTTCCTGGGGTTATTGTGTACCCATGTTAAGTTATTTCTGAGCTGTATTGGAGTTTCTAACAAGATAGTCAGTCGGTCATTACGTTAAAAGTGTTTTCTCGACAAAAAGAGGGGAAGATTTTGAATTCTATATGCTCTCAGACGGCATCTCATTGCCATTATCTATCTTTCTATTGTCAACCATTAAAGATTTTTCATTTATTTTGTTGGCCCATAAAACGTCATAATCCATAGTGTTACCGTAGACAGGCGCTATAAATATTTTAAGGGCTTCCAACGTTTGGGAAATATGTATATGTGTTTTCACAATGGACGTGGACTACAGTGTTGACAGTGAAATATATTTCCCAGATTTTGGATGCCCTTGAGATCTTTGTAGGCAATGGACACAGTGACCACTGTGCCATATTGATAAGGCGGCCCTGCATCAGCTCCATACAAATGGTTTCAACATTTGACTGAATGTGACGTCTGAATCAAATAAATGGAAAATAACATATCCCTCGTTACAGACATGTAAAATAACATGTCTCTCGTTACAGATATGTAAAATACCATGTCCCTCGTTACAGATATGTAAAATAACATGTCCCTAGTTACCGATATGTAAAATAACATATCCCTCGTTACAGATATGTAAAATACAATGTCCCTCGTTACAGATATATAAAATAACATAACATGCCCCTAGTTACAGATATATAAAATAACATGCCCCTAGTTACAGATATGTAAAATACAATGTCCCTCGTTACAGATATATAAAATAACATGTCCCTAGTTACAGATATGTAAAATAACATGTCCCTAGTTACAGATATGTAAAATAACATATCTCTCGTTACAGATATGGAAAATAATATGTCGCATTCTCTTGTTACAGTAAACTAAAACATCTGGTCACGAGGTCACCACTGTTATTCTATTATGGAATAGCAGCAGTGACCGGAAGTACTGATTTACTGTGGTGAGGCACATGTTTTAGTGTACAATTCAGGGTCCATAATTCTACTTGAGCTTTCAAAAGCAAAGAGTCTCGGTTTTTCCTTCTACCAAAATTGTTAATGATTTTGTTCATCTGCTCATTAATCACGAAGTTGGAATATTTTCGTTCAATATTCGTAACGGTTATCGCGTTCATATATGCTGCTGTCCAATAATCGTACGCATGAATCTTTTGATACGCCGAAGGGCACTGAATAAATGCTCAGCTGAGCACGACGTAGCAGGTATTGTGGCAAGAATTTTTGCTGCTTGAAAAAACCCTGGCAAAATTAGATGCGCATCATCTTGGTGCATCCACTGACCGACAGAGCAGGTGCTCCTATTATCATCATCGCTGTAAGACCGAAGATGTACTTCTGTGTCTCTAGCAAATCAATATCCAGATCATAGAATTTCGTTACCGTTTCAATAGTTTCGACTTCAGGTTATTCGTTATACACCAAATCTCTCAGAGCACATGTCGCATCTTGATCATTCCCTCGAAAGCGTTCCAACATCTCAGTGACTCCTCGATCAATACAGATGAAATAGCACGATCTCCGATAATAATCCTGAGCTGTGCGTGGAATGTCACCTTCATCACTCGTCTCTCCATGAAGGGGTTGTGCTCGTTTTGTGCCCCCCCCCCCCCCCCCCTTGTCCCGTACGGTTATGGATGTTATGACTGATTTCAAATGTCATGCCGACCACTAGACCACGAGCAAAGTAAACATTATTATCCACGAGGTACTAAACAGGCAATGATTTTCAAAGAGAACATGCACATTACCGGGACAGACCATCAATTAATTCTGTCGAGTATGTTTATCTGATTTCTGATATGACGTCAATTGCGATGACGTCCCTGTCGCGTTTCAACTTGAAATGCAGACAATGTTGTCACCCTTCCAACATTATCAGCAAACTATAGACGGTATTCCCATCTTTGACGACGATCCACGATTAGCTCAACCCACGTGTACATAATGAAGGACAAAATTAGACCTTTCTAAGGGGCGAAAACTGATCTCAAGCTGTTCCAAGTTTGCCTTCCGATAACATTAGCACACATACAACAACTCCATGAATGGAACAAATTCTTGATTAAATAAGGGATTATACCTGCTTCTGATTTTACTTTGATGTCGACGCTCAGCTAATAGCGGAAATTCCTTCGTCATGGAACCAAGCCCCGAGCAACAAAAACAGTGACGTCATACGCAAATATATTAGGCTCTCGTCGATGACGTGGGCATATATATATATATATATATGCGAACGCGGACGTAAATCCAATCAGTTTGTAATATGCCTAAACAAAAAAATGAAAACATGAAAACTACATAAAAGCTGAAGAATAACAAGTCGCTAATACAACGAGCGCGTGTCTTTATTATACCAGATTTACTAATGTTATGTTGACATTTCCTCGCGCGGTTCACCCAAGTAACATATAAGTGCCCTCTTGAAATTCAAGTGTCATACATGGGGATATATATGGATCGATATGTTAAACCCTTTCAGACCCTGCACTCTACGTGTCTCTATGCGCTATAAGTACACAAACACAATATGGTTATATATTTGTTGTATTCATTTCAACTTTCGCTATAAGTGGCACCTGTTGTTCTATGAAAACGGAGTTCTCCAAAACTGTTGGAACAGTCAGTTCAACCAATACTATGCCCAAATGGGGGCCAATTTAATAACAATTTTGCAAAACCGTGACGACAAGGAGGAGACTGTAAGATATCCGCATACATGGAGGATTGTCAAAAAAAGTAATTGAGAGAGAATCGTCCAGTAGACCAGATTGTCTGCAGACGATCATAGGCATTATCCACAAGCTAGGAGATCGGGACCAGGCTTCCAATGGAGGAATCCAGATTTACCTAGGCCCCACCCATCTCTAGCTAAGCTCCGCCCATGCTTCGCCCGTGTTGGGATCGATCGATTCCAGCACTGGCTGAATCTCAATTTCCAGAAAACTATACAAGTAAGCTTTTGAATATTCAGGATCATTTTAGTTTACCATGCTAGGCACAGTTTGCAATTTAACCAAACTACATCGTCACCTCTTTCGGTCCTTGCATTGAATAAAAAAGAGGTGTAGATGAGCAAGAACCGCCAGGTATAGTTAACGTGAACAGGTGAAAACTGTGTGGCGTTTACACAGAACCGATGCGGTCAATTTGAAAATTGAAAGAAATAGACTCTGACTTGTAAAAGAAAGCTGTTTCAGAAAAAAGACACAATAGAATTTAGATTATTTTATAATCAGCAGGTCCTGTGTATCAGCAAGTTACACGTGTCTGTTTTTCGTCATTGTAGCTTTGCATTTATATTGATAGTTAGCTTTACAAAATGGTCGTTACATCATAGGAATACAGCGGGCTGACCACATCCGGTTCCATCATTGGGAAGGGACTCTTATAACGCTACTTACCGGGCAGTCCGATATTGGTCCAGAGCCGGCCCAGTAACATACGTTATCAGGGGATGGTGCCGCTACCCACATAACCAGCGATCAACTTGGATGATATATATATATATATATATATATATATATATATATATATATATATATATATATATATATATATATATATATATATATATGAAAGACTGGCTTATTTTTGTAATGTTAGACCAGGTCAATTTAGGCCGGTCCTATAATCGTGTGTATTAGCAGTTTATGAACATGAAATACCATCGAGTTAGCATCTCGAATCGGTCGGTCGGTCGATTGGTCAGTCGGTTTGTCGATCGGTCGGCCAGTCAGTCAGTCTATCCCACCTCTTAGGAATTCATTTAAGACAAGCGTCTATTGTTTTATTGTGTCGTGTATAGTCTTAATACAGAATCGACCGCTAGGTTAATCGTGATTGCATTAGCAACCAATCCTAGATTATCGACCTGTATGGTTGAAATGGATAGCACAGGTAGATTGAAAGCTATAGACGGACCAATTTCTAGCTAAGACCCGCCCACCTTTTACGCTACCATCCCAGAACATTCAAGGTAACGCTACAGGTACGCTGCTGAAGCTAATTTGACACTGGGCTGTTGGTGTACATAAAATGTTGATTAAATTGTAAATTCTTCAAGCACACAATTCGTATTCTTTCGTGACGGATTTCCCGATTTTCATGACGTACCTACGTCATTTTGATCGTGACGTCAGATACTTGAGCTACAGATGGAAGTACCGTCGTTTCTGAAGGCAGCAATAGTCTCCGGTCAGCTTATTTTCAAAGAAGTTAATAAATTTCCTCCCGGTTGCCTGAAAATTGCTATAAAGGGATTTCCTGGGTGAACGGGTTATGAAAATACACCAATGTTTCGGCTAAATGTAATTGACTAGCTTATATTGTCAACCCTGCCAATAATGATAACTGACTTTTGGGGATAATATTAAACGACGAATGGCCATACATATCGGCAGTCTTATAGAGCCACCACCAGGCAGCCCACAAATGCTATTCATCTTAGCCTATGAATTACATTATGTGACCACCTGTCTTTTCTAACCACTCTGACGGTACATCACTGCAGGATATAAAATAAGAAATAAATAATCTCTGCTCGGTGGGTCGGGAGTTATACCACATCACCTCCATCCACGAAAATTGTTTGAAATCTAGATGATTTAAGATCTCCTGTATTTTTGGAGGTAAACATGAACTATTAGTTGGCTGTGAAATTATTCTATTTTACCCATTTTCTCTCCTGTTGTGCATAGACGCTGGTGAATATTTTGAAACTAATTTGACTAGTGGCTGCTGCTGCCTATGGCAGCAACAGCTCCCAGTCAAATTACTTTCAAGATATTCAACGGAATGTTTAATGTTTAATAAATTGTAAATTCATCAAAAACATACAATGCACAGGCCTACAGTTTCGTGACGGACGTTTCGCTTTTCGTGACGGATCTATCCCATTATGATTTGTGAACTCATTACAGCAGAGAGCCTGAAATAACGGTGAGATTAAGTGATGTTTTGGACATGGTTTATCATTTGCTTTAGAAGAACTTTATAACTGCTATCACTATCCATATTGGACTGAACACAGCGCAGTTTGGGAACCCTGAACTTTTATTTTATACTCTGCATCTTTGTACGTGATTGGCAGGCTTTACCACATTATGCAATCATCACTCGTGATTACAATAGAATTAGGCACCCAAATGTATGTCAACATTACATAATAGAGTATGCTCCAGCTAATAACAACCCCCCTCCCCACCCCATCGCCGACACGCACACTCTTTCAAAGGTTAAGGTTAACCTAATATTATTTGATTGAGTTTTATTAATGCCAGATGCGCGTGTACATATCAGTCGTCTCAGTAATAACCTTCACCTAGACAGATACCTGGCAGAGAGCAGAGCAGCTGTCGTAAAGAGATGTCGCTCCTAAAGCTATCCATAGACCTATATAAATTATGGAACTATTCAGCACCTTTCCGTCACGTGACGTATTGTATATTCCTAATCTAATTCCTGTACTAATAGTACCAAAGTCCTAGAGGCGTGTGCGTAACGTATCCATAAACCTGAGACGGCGAAGCATACCTCAACAAGACATTATCAGTATCTGGACGGAGGTGGGTGGGTGGGACCATACCTTTACCTAATTCTAAATCCTAGATCTCCATATGTCTTTATCTGGTGGAACTTAAAGTTCTTAGTCAAAATTAGGGAAGTGAAGAAACTTAAACTGTGTTCAGTAGGGAATTAGGCGCATAGGTTCTTCCATCAGTCACGATTCTTACCGCTAGTGACCGTTGGTGTCTCTTAAATTGCGCCAGATCCATCTCTTAACGGTGGGACCGGATCTTTCATCTATAATCAAGTACGTCACTTGTTAGCTGACGTCATAATCAGTTGATGTAACTCCGTCACGAGAATCGAAAAAGTATGTTACGAAGGTCTACGAATTGTATGTCTGTGATGACTTTACAATTTAATAAACATTATGTTGAAAATTTTGAAACTAATTTGACTGGGAGCTGTTGCTGCCGTGGTCAGCAAAAACTATGTGCAGTCAAATTGTTTTCAAAATATCCAATATCTTACCTCTATAGTTACCTTAAAAGTGTAGGTTCTGGCAAATTAGTTTACAAAGTTTCAAATCGACTTCAAAACGTATAATGTTGGCGAAGCGTAGGTAGATATGGACGGGGTATGGTTAGAAACACAGCCCTCTATTCCGTCTCTAACTAAGAAATCTTGTTCGCCCAATGAACGCTGGCTGCCAAAGCTTGAGTTCGATGCGTCGCTGCTATATATACAGGTTACTTTCAATAGAGGAGGAATCCAGTCTCACAGTCAATCATATAACGCCGTGATTAAGTACGTCACGTGTAGGCCCGCTGTCATCGGCAATTAAAATACGTCATGAATCGCGTATCTACGCACATCAGGAACTCTTAATAGTTCGCCATATGTACGAATTGTATGTCTCTTACTACTTTCACCATTTTGTTTAATATTTTGAAATTAATGTGACTGGGTGCTGTTGCTGCCACGTTCAAAAGCTTACCTGTAAAGGTTTCTGGACATTGAGATTGAGGAAGTTCAGGGGTTGGGCAAAGCGTTGGGGGAGGGGTGGGGTGGAGCTTAACTATAGATGGACGTGGCGTGGCTAAAAGTGGAATCACCCATTCCGCTGCCTATACCTCTATTTTACAATCAGCTTCTTAATATACTTTGATCAAATATTTATTGCTGCATTGCAACACATATCTCACCAACATCAGCATCACATGAAATGTTCTATAATCTTATGACATACATTATTTCCAGTTACATGCTAAAAATAAAACCAGCTTCCAGCCTAGCACTCCGTATGATTATAATATTTGTATACTTTATGCTTATTCCAGAAGCCAACGCATTGCAAAATTCGTCCTGATAACTGGGTCCAAACTGCTCTTTGATGACCGGAGATAAGCCTCGGTGAACCGGTAATGATGGGACAAGACACTGGTAAGGGTAACTCTACATTTCTTCGGACAGTTGATGCGCATCCTTGCTCGTCAATACTTATAACATTTGGTAGCGTGTTACCTGACGCCAGACTTGTATGGAAGAAACTTTACGTCGCGATGACTGGGGTAGTTCCTTCGAGGACAGAGAATTCTGGATAGTTAGGAAAGAACTTACATCCATACATCATGGGAATTTCATTTCCATAAAGATTGCTGACATATCCTACTGAGGGTGAATGATCTCCACTGAAACGTTGTTTAAATGGACGAAAAGTAACAATGAACTTGGTTGCTCTGGCGGTTCCTAACGAGAAGGCAAGGTGACAGTTCGATAGCGAACGCCAGGGTAGCTTGCTTGACTGGATAAACCAGCCAGTCACAAATAACCAACAGTTATAAATTTAAAAAAACCCACATTTCTTCCTCTGGTTTGAAAATGGCATTTCTCAAGATCACTGCAGAAGCCATTTGGCCAGCTTGAGTGCTAAAGGGTTAACCTTGATAGACCAGTCGCTCAGAAATGAAAAACTCATACGTGGTTTACAATCTATGGTAACATTGACCTAGCTGACATACCACCAAACATGCTGGTGTTCCTGGATACGATACCGCGCCACGTTATCTCGCCACTCGACGAGACTACTACGTCTATATCAGCCTACGGTCCAATAACATTTAATTAGTGTGTGTCGAAATAGAATCATTTCTTCCATAAATAGCCGTATTTACCTTCTTAAACTAGAATAGCTTTCCTCCGTGTACACGCCGCTAATCAAGTTGGTGCGAAATGACGAACACATATGCGATAACACGTAATAGGTCAGCCATAAGCGTTCCATTGAGAGAGACTTCTCTATTTACAATCGGATCACAGGATTAGCAAGTATTTGTTAGGCCTACACGATACCGAAACAAGTAGCATATATAGCTTACAACACCCAACTTACTTCGCTCTGTACAGCCCAGAATGGCTACATAGTAGGCATATATGTAAAGTCCTACTGATTACTTAGACTACCGCGACTGTCTCAGATTTTCAGATGAACTGCATTAAAACATTCAGCTTGTTATCTTTATTGGATGTTGGAACACGAAGTATTCGTTGTGAACTGAGTTAATTGTAATTTCCACGAGGTTTGGCCAGCTGGTTTGCAGTTCTAGCCCAGCTTTCTAACGGTCAATAAAGGCATGCACAATGTATTCCCACATTTGCTATTGCCTTGTAGATGATAGCATACGGTCCAAATAACAGTGTATTAACTCATTCAACATTAAACGCGTGAGTGCATTACTAAAGCATTCCAGATTTTAAAACATTTCTCGACGTTGCAAATTTGTATGGGAATCGAAACTTGCTCGGTAAACTGGCACCACAGGACCAGTAGTGTCACCACTTCCCGCGCTCCTACACATGCACTCAACTACGGCACCTCAAACGTTTCCATGACACCACTAAAGACACCATTTCCACCATCCCACCAATGACACGTGCCAATAAGTTGTTGGCAAACGGAATATAACGGCCACAAGCCTGATGGAGTATGTAACTAGTTCACCCTTCCAAAGTATCCATCTATCAATCTGACGTCATGTGACGTCATAATCAACTAAGTGGCGTGTAGGATGACGTCATAATCATTACGTTATAAATGATTCTCTTTGACCCTTCTTTAACTCTTTATAGTCCGACACGTTGTATGAATATTGTGTGTCTTTGATATTTAATAAACGTGCTGTTGAATATTTTGAAACTAATTTGACTGGACGCTTTTACGGCCATACGCAGTAACAACGCTCAGTCAAATAAGTTTCGAAATATTCAACAGGTTAGCTCTATATTTACCATGGAATTGGAATTCTGAAAATTCAGGATTCAAAGTATATAAATGTATCCCAGCACGCGCAAAGCATGGGCGGAGCTTAGCTAGACATGGGCGGGGAATATCTAACCGTGGATTCATCCATTCGCTCGTTTCATTACAATATTCATCTGATATTGATTATAACGAAACGCATTAATTGTAATGAATCAGTGGATCTGGGGCTAAATTCAGAAAGCTTGACTACATGAATTTCTTAGATGCAACCATGAAAAGAAGTGAACGAGTTCGATATTTAGAGTCTAAGCATGAAACTTGATAAACAGAAACTTTATATGAATCAAATTACTTTATTCCCTCGGCTGATAGTCCTTGCGCACAGAAAACAGAAATGGCCCAAAATTTGTGTACCCGTTCACGGCCATGCCATGCCAACTTCTCTATTTAAAGGCAGCGGATGAGAAAACTTTAAATGGCACAATAAGGGCAGGATTAAGGGTTTCGCAGGACCAAGGCACCTGTTAAACAATAATTGACGCAGTGTTAGAGCCAAACCAGAGGGGTAGGGGGTTGCCCCTCCCCCACCACCCATCCCACCGTCCCAAGAAAATGTTGAAATCTGGATGCTGTGTGACGGCCTCTCCCGCATTTTCGGAGATAAATATGGATCGTCAGTAGGTTGTTAAATTATTACAATTTTTGCCACTGATTAGGAATTTAATGACACCCCTGAGCCGGCCACCCAGGAAACTGATCCCCTCCCCATCGCTGCCATATAGAGTGGATTGACTTACCGGAGGGCCTGGCCGAACAATTTGCAAAGTCGTATGTGAGATGTATGCCATTGTGGGAGCCAGCTAAGCGCGGAATGCACATTATAGATAGCGGTGCAGGTAGTCAATGAGATAGATAGAAAGGAGTGGTGTAAAGATAAAGCTCAAAATTTGACAAAATGAAGCATGGAAACGATGTGTTGTGTTTGATCGTTCTGGACAAGATGTATCAATAAAAGATCATGAGCATGAAAAAGAGATGGACGAACATCGGCAGATATTCAGCGTAGTAAATATATGGAAAACTTGCAATAGTCAACACATATTTAGCGTAGTAAATATATGGAAAACTTGCAATAGTCAACACATATTTCTTTCAAATGAGAGGAATTATATAAGTCGGTTCTTTGCATTGTCAAATCTTTGTTTGGAAGGTGCCCAATGTATTCACGGGTACTGATAACGCAGATACGAACCCTCCTAAATGTGCAAGTCAATGAGAAGCAGGTACTTGGGGAGTAGATAGCAGTGATTATGTATTCTTTTGACGTGGCACTGGCATCCCTGGTTCTTCAGCTGGCGCACTGATATCTAATGCCCAGCCGTGGTCACCACGCGCACTCTATAGCCCAGTGGGGGTAATTTAATAGGCGGTGGTGCTCCGGTCATAACTCGGCGTACTAGCTTAATTTTCATAAATCCTTCGCATATGGCTTCCTGATATAGCAGGCTCTACACACGTGTTCGAAACTAAGCTTCTGTCTCACACTCATTGTATATGTGCCATAATGGTCGCTCAGACGGAATATCGTTAACTCAGGATGTCAATAGTGAACAGCTATCATATTGTGGATTCCACTTTCATTGACACTGATAATGGGATCTAGAAAATAATTCCTCTTTCGTACGTAGTCACGTTTGACATGGCCGTAGGAATAAATTTCTGAGTGGAGGGCCCAATCAACTAGGGGCCTCTTGGAGACGTGTGAATGTAGATGCTCTCGGAGGCAATCACCTGACGCTTCCAAAGTAAACAAGAGGCTAAAGTGGCCTTTAACGCTCACCTGTAATTATTGGCCACTGCCACTGACACAACCGAACAAAATGATATGACTACTGGAAAAATGTATCAAACAAATTTGTGTGAAGAAGGTTCAGACAAGTTCTATTAAAAGTGCTGTGGTTAAGATTATATGATTTTCTCAGAAATTTTTAGAAAATCCAAGATGGCCGCCAAACTCGCTAATTTATTTATTGATTCATGGCGGCCACGTTTTTTTTTGACAAAGCAATTTTCTATGGACATCGCTTAATGACCCAAATTCCAACTTTGTCTGTTTAGTGGTACTGGAGAAGACGTCGTTTTCGCAAAAGCTAGGTCATCCAAGATGGCTGCCGAACCATTTAACGATTCAAGTTCCCTTGAACAAACTTAGTTCAGCTCGTGCCCTAGAGGATATTTCCTGAGTCTTGAATCGATCCCCACTAGCGATTTCGGAGAAGTGAATTTTTAGACGTTTCTAAAAATCGGCTAAAATCCAAGATGGCCGCCGGACAAATTGACCAATCAGGTTCCTTTGAACAAACTATGAGCTCTATGGCTTAAAGATGCTTCCTGCTAAATATAATTGAAATCGGCCTGGTGGTTTTTGAGAGCTTGTTTAAAGAAAATGTTGACGTACAGACAGATAGACGACGAACAGTCGACACGGCATAAGCTCACTTGGCTATTCTTGCCAGGTGAGCTAATAACGGTTAGAAGCGAAACATTATGTATGATTACTGTATTCTGCGGCTGTCGTAGTAGAAACATCTCACTGCTGCAATCAGTCCTTCTTAGCTATTGGCCGCTGTGTCTTGTCCTCAGCCAAAATCCATTCGTAGGCTCGTAGCATGCTTGACAGATTTATGCAATGATATCCTCTTCTGGCTTTGTATTTGCCGGCTTCCAGTAGGGCGAATTCCAAGGCTCTCTGCGCAAGTGTGTTCCCTAGCATACTTAGGAAATCTGGATGCTCTCAGATGCCTTCTCCTCACACCTTTTTGCAGACCAAGAGAAGACTATTTTTGAGGATTTACAACTGGAATGACTGGCGCTGTTATCGAGGAAGACTAAACATTGGGGTGGGGTGTGGGTGGGAAGGGGTGGGGTGGGTGGGTAGGTGGGTGCCGGATGTGAGCAATAGGCATCCCACTCAAGGTCATGACTGGTTGGAAGGGGGTGGGGGGGGGGGGGTAGGGGGAGGGGTGGTGGCGTGGTGTCCCCCTGTGCCCGCTCTCCCGGTGCCTATGATGGCCAAACATGGACAATCTATGCTGAGCGACTTTTACAGACAGCGACGATGTATTACACATCTTGTATAGTGCATCAATGGGAAATTATGCTGTCTGGCCATCGATGTCCAGCGATGGTGCGGAGGTGTTTGCGGTGGCTGTCATCAAGCGTGTCTAGAGAGGCTGCCTTTGGAGCTGCCCAGCTGTTACAGTTATTGTTACGAAACATTATTGATATAAATTATCAAAACTAAAATTCTGACAGGTGGAAATGCTATCATAAAGAAATAAACGCATTTGCCAAGAACCCTTATTTCTCAGAATCTCTGTAATAAGGTAGCGTAATACTCGAGTGGCAGAGAGGAACACTCCATTCCGTTGATTGTGATTCATGGTATTTCCCAATAAGTGACCGCGCGCGTCTCTTGATGATCTCATTGAATTAACATTATTACACAGAAATCAATAGGCCAGTCTTATCTCCATACGATACTTGACAGTAATTATTCATATTTACCCGGAGCTCTATAACTGCGCGTCTACATGCCGTGTTCGTTATGATTACTCACGTAAGGTGGCGTGTTGGTGGTGCGCATATGCGTGTTCGTCCACGAATACGCGCGTACGCGTGTGTGTCGCTGGTGTGCGTTCATGTGCGACAGTGTATACGTTGGCGGTTTCCGGTAGACGGAGCATTGCGGGAAAGATAGTCAACCATTTCTAGCTATGCCCCGCCCATCTCTAGCTAAGAGCCGCCCATGCTGCGCGCTTATTGGCATCGATTTATAGGCATACACTTTGAATCCTGAATTTCCAGAATCCCAATTTCATGTTAACTAAACAGCGAACTTCTTGACTATTTTGAAGAAAACTAATTTGACAGGGTGCTGATGCTGCCTTTGGCAGCAACAGTGTCCGATCAAATTCGTTTCAAAATATTCAAACATAATGTTTTATTAAATAGTGGAAACATACATTTCGTACAACTGACGTCCAGCCTTATGTCCCGTAGCAGAGGCGGAAAAGCGCCTCGCTAATCTAGCAGAGCGGTCTGGAGGGTTTCCCTACGGAACAGGCTCCAGGTTCACGACGAAGTATTTCTGTCAATTATGATTGTGATGTCAGCCTTCCCATGACGTAATTGATTATGACGGTATAATCATTTACGATGTAAGTTAGCTGACATTGCAATCAAAATAACGCAACTCCGTCACGAAAATAGAAAAGTACGTCACTAAAGGGTATGCATTGTACATGACTTTGATAAATTTACAATTTAATAAACATTCTGTTAGATATTTCGAAACTAATTTGACTGAAATTGTTTTCAAACTTAATCAGTACATGTTAGCCAAGGTCCATACGTATGTCACCAACGACGCCGATATAACGGGGTCCCATTCTTAAATTTGCCCCAATTAGAATTTATCTGTCACCTGTATATTTGTGACGTTTATTTACAAAGAATGGAACCACGTCTGCTATGCATATATGCATATACTCGGTGTAACAATTAAACTTCGCCATTCATAACAAATACATTCTGATTAATTGCTAAACGTTTAACGAGATGCATTTCACGCGTACAACACACGCAGCCAACAGGTCAGCGACTTGGCGGTTGAATAAACGTGAATGAAGCTATATCGGTGAGTGATTGTTCCAACCTAATCGATAATGAGTATACCATGCACGGATCGATATAAATATTGGAGTTGTTTCATCAGCTATACTCCCCCGCACCAGGAATTTCCATAATGTTTGCAAATATCGCTCTATGACTCGGTTATACAGACACTGAATCACTTCCTTCCTTAACACTTTCGTGACGAAACCGGCCAAAACCGGCCTCTGTAGTGGTTTTGAGTAATGGCCATTTGCAGGCCAAGAGAAGACCATTTTTGAAATTTTACCACTGAAATGACTGGTTCGGTAACCGAGCCAGTCATTACAGTGGTAAACTTTCAAAAATAATCTTCTCTTGGCCGGAAAATCGACATTCAATAAGTAAATATTAAAAAATTTTCGATGAAATTTAGTCGGTAAATGGTTAATATGAAATTCAATACCAGAAAATGTGTTCATATTTCCCAAGACAATTGAAAGCCATTCAGTATTCATCTAATTAAGTCATATATGGACCCCCACTGTTCACTGAACACTTTATCCAACTCTTTTATACATAGGCCTCCAGACCTGATATGACACAATTCCGTACGATGAATGGGATAGTCTGATGAATATTTTAAGAATAAATTGATTGAAAGCTTCCATTCAAATTAGTCTTAACGTTTCGAACCTAACAGACCGAGTTCGAAGATGTATTTACTATTTAATAAATATTTTTTTAAACTTTCTGAAAATAAATTCACTGGAAGCTGTTACTTACGTCCTATGGCAGCTGCAGATTCCTGTCAAATTAGATTTTAAATATTCAACAAATTTAATTACATGTATGCCTATAATAACCTTGAAATTAAGATTCTAGGAATACAGGCATCGGAGGGTTAAGATATTCATTCACTCACTTATCTGTATATAAACGGAGAATTTTGCAAGTGAGATCTCGAGATTTTCGACGTTGAAAGGGTACGGGTTTCTAGTTTATCCATCCATCATATGACGTCATAATCAACTACGTGACGTGTATGATGACGTCATAATGACTGATGCCATGAATGGCGTAGGTAAGTACGTCACGAACGCATAATGGACCGTCCCAGTTTATCCATCCGTCATATGACGTCATATGACGTCATACTCAACTACTTAACGTGTAGGATGACGTCATAATCAATGACGACATGTATGCCGTGGATAAGTAAATCAAGAACGCATAATTGGTGACGGACTAAGCGTTGTTGTACACGAATTGTATGTTTTTACTATTTAATAAACATGGTGCTGAATATTTTGAAACTAATTTGACTGGGTGCTGTTGCAGCAACAGCACCCAATCAAATTAGTTTCAAAGTATTCAACACCTTACCTGCATAGTTTTCTAGAAATTGATAGTAAAGAAGTTCAGGGATCGATCGACCCCAACACCAGCGAAGTGCGGGTGGAGCTTAGCTAGAGATGGGTGGGGCATTGCTAATACTGAAAAGGTCCATTGGATTGGAAGCCATGCAATGACTTCCTATCCAATTGGCCCTGTAGGTGGGGCTTAGAATACACCTTCCATATCCTCTGTGTGTCGTAAGAGGCGACTAAAGGAGGTAAGGGTGAGGTAACCCTGACAGAAACCTCGAGTGCTGAAGACGGATGTTCCAGGCCGCACGGCGCACTCTAATAAACCATGGATCCACGCACTTAACGCTTATGATCATGTCGATAGTCACTTACAGGACTGGCGGTAAATCAGCGAACGAAAAGAAAAGAACTTCCTATCCAATTATTTAACGGTACGTTTTATTTAGAATTGGAAATATTTCTCAGTTATTTCTGAGCTCTACTTAATGTATTATTTATAGAAGTGTAACATGTGAAGCTAAGGTCAGTAGGCATCCATTTTCTATGAATCAATAAAGCATCCAAGATATAGAGCGCGGGTAAATTGTTGCTATTAAGCTTGTCTATAGCGACCACTCTTCCATCACAGTGCTGTCGAAACATCAATATTGCGAGTGGGTACGTGCCTGCGTACGCACGTACGGTTGTGCTCCGCGTTTGTGCAAGAGCGTGCGTGTGCGCGCGCGCGTGTGTATATGTGCGCGCGTGCGCGCTTATGTGCGTACCTGCGCACGTGCGCGCGCGCGTGCGTGTGTGTGACGTGCTTGTACGACGCGCTTGTACGAGTATGCTTGTGTGCCTGCGTGGGTGCGTGAGTGCGTGAGTACGCCCGTTTGCGCGTACGTGCATGCGTGCGTGCGTGTGTTCGTTTCCCGAGGAGAATCCCAGCTCTGCAGGATGGATCTTTAACAAACCTGATTAGGCGGTTGCCCATTGTGTCTTGATTTTGGGTCAAAATCCTGAAAGTTCAAGGGCTTCTAATAGGAAGCGTGGGCGATTCTCTATATATAAGTTTATATACTATGTCAATTACAACGGACAATCGGCCTTTTGGTTATCACTTTTTGGCGCTACAAATGTTGACCTTGGTAGACAGAACCTATTGTAGAATATTATCTAGGTGACGCAGACCGCGGCAGACGTTGATTCCTTTTCATTCTTGCAAATTGTTATCGACGTGTGCGTGTGCGCGCGCGTGTGTGAGTTGGTAAATACAACATATTCTGCCATTATGCTTTTAATAGCGAAGTATTTTAGAAAATGTCAAATGTACTACTTGAGTGTCTATAGGGAGCATACGCGCGATCGCGAGAACGCTTATAATAGGCAAAACAATTATCTGAATTCTGGCGTTATTTTGACAGAAATGACAGATAAATACAGATAAAAGTCACGTAATCAAGCAACTAATTAATAGGCTAATTAATTAAAGCGATCGATATTATACGGGTAGGAGTTTTATATACAATTTTATGTGTGGGCACTATATATGCTACCTCGAATATACCAAGCGTTGGAGAGGCAGTGATTTGTCAATCAAAATTGTAGCAATTATTAAGTCTATATTTATTACAAATCCATGCAGTGGCGTTAGGGGCGCCGGAAGAAAATTTGAGGGCCGGGGGCAGGTTCCACAAAAAGGGCACGCTGGATGACATTGTCTGGAAGAAGATATGAAATGGGTGTCACCCCTCTCCCCCACCCCACCCACCCCCGCCTCTCATGGAAGGCTGTTCGGGGATACCCACCTACATAACAAACACAAGAAAAGACATTGCAATGTGCAGGCTCGTGACTCGATTTCCTGCATTCTGAGTTTCTTATGATTACATATAAATGTAAGAGCAATGTTAACCGAAGAACTTATATATTCATTGATCAATTTGAACCTATTCCCAATTCACCTTTCCAGAGTACCCACCCATCATATGACGTCATAATGAACCGCGTGATGTATACAATGACATCATAATGAATGGCGTCATGAATGAGATCGATAAATACGTCACGAACGCATATTTGAAGACTGTCTATGCGTTGTTGTACAAATTGTTTGCTCTTACTATTTAATAAATATTCTGTTGAATATTTTGAAACTAATTTGACTGGGCGCTGTTGCTGCTATAGGCAGCAACAGCACCCAGTCAAATTAGTTACAAAATATTCAACAGCTTCCCTGTATAGTTTTCAGGAAATTGATAGCTAGGGCATTTGGAGATCGGCCATTCCCAACACGGCGAGGTGTGGGTGGAGCTTAACTAGTGATAGGCGGGGCATAGCTAGAAGTGGAAATGTCCATTCAGAATGAGAGCGAGCGGGCTGACGGGTTGTTGTGTCAGATGCACACGTTGAGGGTGCGTGCATGTGTCTGCACGGTGAACCTGCGCAGTTTGCCTTGAACATATTTAACTGAACCTTAGTTCCTAATTATATTTGCAATCAGTGGATTTCAGAGAAAAATGTTTTTTGTGAAAACTATAGGTTATCCAAGACAAATCTACCAATCATGTTGAACATGTGAACAAGTTTTCTTTTGCTCTTGCCTTAGATGAAGACCATGACGTTTCTTGAGTTTCGACCCAACCAGTTTCACAGAAGGTCTTTAAATGTAATTCTTAAAATATTGCAAAATCCAAGATGGCCACCAACAAAATCGATCAAGCAGCTTCTCGGAACCAACCTTTGATCTGACCCTATGGATCCTTCCTGACAGGCAGTTCTTAAGGACTCGCTTAAAGAATACGCTGGACATATGCTGGATGAATAGACAGATGCGGTAGCAACACAATTACATCACATTAGTAACAAACTATTCAACAGCTAGTGTGTATAGAATAAGTAATTTAAATTGTGATTTCACAACATCTTACTTAGCCATATTGGCGTGTGGGTGTTAGAAGAGGTACATTTGGCCCGGGATATTCAAAGGAGGCCTTCAAATGTCTGATTTTGTTTTCGTGTGGATGGTGGCATCATCTTTTATGGTTAGAACTCAAAGGGCTTGACGTGGCTAAACATGTGTATCACAACCGTACGAGTTGTTGATAGGGTGGGGGTGTTGGTGGGGTGTGGGTGTGTGTGGGGGTGGGGGGTGCAGCTCATGCTCATATAAATAGCACAGTATTAAAAAATTCAAGAGGATGATATTTATTAATTAGAGATGTAGAAGATATAGGAGATGGCTCCTAAGCGCATCCAATTTGTAATTAATTTTTTCTTTGGGGTGGGGGGTGGGGGTGGGGTGGGGTGGGTGGGGTGTGGCTGGGGGTGGGGTGGGGGTGGGGATGTGGTGGTCGGTAGAGACAACACATCTGAGACACATTCCTCAAATACACTCACCGACATCGCACTTCGGCCATGTGTATACAAATTATTTCTACCTTTGCGTCTGCTTCACGCGTCAATTAAAAATTTGATTTTGAGAGTTGTTTTTAATTATAATACCCATTAGTGTTTCCACATTGCTGCACCCAGCCGCCTATCATCGCACATATATTCTTTTCTACCCACTAAGCAGGAAATTAATGGAGCGCGGACCAGCATCACTTAAAAAAGTTCAAATAGCATATGACTATGTATCTTACCTTTACTTGCAAAGATACATGCAACGTTTACAGAAAAAAGTCTATATGCCACATATAACTGCCACTACATAAATAGCGTTTCCATTGATGATTTGATTCGGCCTTGAAGCACTCCCATAGTACTTTATAGACTCTTGTTAATGTCGAAACAACAGAACTTTAATACAACTGCTCAGTCTGCTCTGAATATTCTCAAAATGTTGTTTAAAGTTCTAAAGTAAAGTTTATTAATTTTTTGCATAGAAACCGGTAAAGGTTCCTATGGAGGTGCAGACCTAAATTCGGACTGTAAGCAAGTCGCAACACGCCTTCAGATGAGCCATCTCAGCTCGACCTAATATATAAACGCCATGCTAGGCAAGAAGGTAGAGTCACCTACAACCTGTAAGCAAGTCGCAACACGCCTTCAGATGAGCCATCTCAGCTCGACCTAATATATAAACGCCATGCTAGGCAAGAAGGTAGAGTTACCTACAACCTGTAAGCAAGTCGCAACACGCCTTCAGATGAGCCATCTCAGCTCGACCTAATATATAAACGCCATGCTAGGCAAGAAGGTAGAGTCACCTACAACCTGTAAGCAAGTCGCAACACGCCTTCAGATGCGCCATCTCAGCTCGACCTAATATATAAACGCCATGCTAGGCAAGAAGGTAGAGTCACCTATAACCTACCCAAGCTCATCAGTGACACTGACACTCAAATGTTATACAAAAAGGCCCTCGGGGATCATCTAGCTAACATCGACGTCAGCTCCGATCCAAACTAGGTCTTAAACAAAGTATTGAAATGTATGGAATCATCAGCTACCAGCACCATATGAGTTCTCAAAAACAACCGAACTAGGTATACTGATGACCTTGAAGTAGTAAAACTATCAGCAGAACAGACAGCATTACGGCTGCACATCTATCAAACGTGCCAACGTGGAGATGGACCAAAACTACGCAGGGAACGCAATAACACTCTGCGCCACATTAGAGATCGCTTAAAAGATCTTGCTATTCAGCATGCAGACTCCCTAGCACATGAAATCACTGCCACGGATGACTGTCACAAAATGTTTCGGACAGTTCGAGCCCTGGGAGTTACTGACTACACACTCCAACTCACTGTACACAACTCTGACGGACACTTTATCGGAATTGACCAGGGCAAAGCCGAGACAATTTGAGAATGGTTTAAGTAACAATTCACTGGCCATGATGATGAGCCCTCGCACCCGTTCTCAGGAGACACCAGCAGATGCCAGTACATTACTAACATCGATTAAAACAGCAGAAGCTGAGAAGGCACCCAAAGCCCTGAAAAATGGACTTGCATCTGACCCAATGGCATGAGCAATGAACTATTCAAATACGCAAGTGACCTTATCTCAAAACAGATCATGCACCTTATTAATTCAGATTTTATACACCACCTTCCCATCGATGATGTAGGCCAAGGCGCCCTATGGTACTACCCAAGCCCAAGAAGTCACCTCACCCACAGCCAATCTGTGGCCCATTGTGCTCAGGAACACCAAACGGAAATCCTATCCAGTGTTACTCAATGCTGCATTCGACACAAGATCGATGACTTAGGAACACAGCTTTCCAGACCTGGAAGCGATGCTAAGGATTCCAGGAGACACACCAACACAGAGAGCCTTGGAATTCGCCTTACTGGGAGTCAGCAAATATAAAGCCAGGCGATGACGTCGTTGTATAAATCTGCTAAGCGTCCTGCGAAGTGACCTCAAGAAAGTAGGACTCGGTATACACTCAAATCAAGAATGGACCTGAGGAAGCTAAAGGTTTTGGCTGAGGACAATACACGTTGGTTAAAAGCGAAGAAGGACTGTTTGCAGCTGTATGATGTTTGTTTCTACTATTACAGCCGCAAAATACAGTACTCATACATAAACAACAATGATGAAAAGATAAAAGGGTTATTATCCAAATACAACAAACACGTTTTGCTTAAATTATGTAAATATATTAGATTATCAAAGAAGACGAACGTGTAACAGAACCCTTATAACTTACACCTTTATGCATTTATGTTGAATGATACATCCCATAGATCCATCAAGGTGTAAGAATATGGTGTTGAGTAGGGACTAGACTGATCGGGCGGGGGTGGGGGTGGGTGGGAGGTGTGGTGTGGGGTGGGGGTTGGGCGGGGGGTGGGTGCGGGGGTGGGGGAGATAATTGCTGCTTAAGGCAGCAGCAACATCCGGTGGGATGTAAATAGATTTACGCTATTGTATAGCCTGGAAGAATAAAGAGAACTTGACGGGATATCGATGGCCAACCCAAATGACAATTTTGAAATTTATTGACTGTAGGAGGACACCTGGTTTTCCAGAGGTAAAAATAGACTATCGCTTATTATTCCAGAGACGCATGCACGCACACACGCACGCACGCACGCACGCACGCACGCACGCACGCACGCACGCGCGCGCGCGCGCACGTACGCCCGCCTGCACGCACGCACGCACGCACGCACGCACGCAGGGCCGGATTATCCACTAGACTACTTAGGCTACAGCCTAGGGCCTCGCGGTTAAGGGGGAGGGGCTCGCACTTTAAACTAAAAAATATTTAAGGCTTTTTCTATAGGCTACGTAACGCAACGAATAGACAAACTCGGTATCATCTACACTACAGTAATACAGTCCTCTTGATTAATGTCCATTTGTAATCCAAGAGAAATGTATTTTTGAAAATTTACCACTGGAATGACTGGTTCGGTAAGCGAGCCAGTCATTCCAGTCGTAATCTTTCAAAAATATTCTCTTGTATTGCTAATGGACATTGGCTATGCAAAAATATGAATCTTATTGTTCATTTAATACTACTTTGATGGTCTAAAGAATTCTACGGTGGTGCTGAGGAATGTCCATTTGCAGGACGACAGGATGCTTTTTCGTAAATCTGACTGGTAAATTTCCAAAAATTGTCTTCTCTTGACCTTCAAAAATTATAATTCTCTTGAAAAATCTTGACGAATTAATAAATAATAAAATTATTCTAAATGGGCCTCAAATTGTATCATTGGAGCATCTAGATTTGAACAATCGAACCCTTGGGGTCTCCCTCCTAGGGCCTCGCGCCAGCTTAAGCCGGCACTGCACGCACGCACTGATCGAGCGTTTACTTTCAGGAAATAAAGATTTAAACTAATATACACATTGAAATAGGAAATACTACTAAAGTAACAATACCTATATATGTGAGCTCCGCGATAACATGTGTGGCTGAAACGATCCGCAACTAACCCCATCGACAAACAACTACGGATTTAGGAGTGTGGGAACCACTGCGAGTGGGAGGGGTTTGGGTGTGTGCCATTCATATTTGAAGGTATTCGGGTGTTTTCACCCGAAACATTATGAAATTTAGATTTAAATTAGATATTCGAGCTGAGTGTGGTCCTGTGGTCGTCCCTGCAAAATTAGATACGCTGCATGAGAAACATTATTATTTCTTGCAATCGGTGTGATGAATCATACGCTTACTTAAAGAGGAAAAATTATTGCTCTTTTAAGAAGCCAGATAACCCCACATTTTGTGGAGGCCATCATTTTTGTGGACACCTCTGAGCACGTGCCCATGCTGCCCGTCATAGCCCAGGCCTGATCCACACAATACCGTAGCTAACTGAGGCGTAATATAGACCATACCGTATTAATATTCGTTTGTCAATATATGAGAACTTTAAATGATCAACGAGTATAAGTCCCTGTTTCAACAACAAGCGATTAAAACTTCCTAAGGACGTATTCACATTGGAGTGTTAATCCGGGTTACCACTCTACTGAGAACACGGCTAAGATAAGCAGACGATATATTATCGCTACTCCTAGGCCGTGTTCTCGCTAGAGAGTTTATCAGATATAACGCCGTACTTAAGTATGGTGTTATTCCGGATTATGTCTCCCCATCCTCCTCTACACCACCCATCCACATCCTTCTCTACAACACCATCCCCTTACCACGCTGATGTAAAAATATTTAATTTTCAAGTTAAATTAAAAGATGAACTGGTGTTCGTTTTCCAACAAATTTGGTGGAAGATGTTGCTGTCGTAGACATCAACATCTCCCACCAAAATTGTTGAAAAATGTACACCAGTTTCTTTGCTATTGATACAGTGAAATATAGAATATTGACATCAGCGTGGTTAAGGTTAATAGTGTCAGCGTTGTTATGATGACGATTATTAACACTGTCCTGAAATGATACTTCCTTCATGCTAACTTTTTCACGAAACTAAATTGTGGCTTCTTTCGTTAAAACATTTTGTATCAAAATGATAATGGTAGGAAGCCTACGCCCTATTATAGTAACAATAATATTAATAAGAAATAATAAAATTAGATAATTAGATTTAATGTTTGCTACGTTAGAATTTCGTGAAAAGGTTATCATGAGGGACTTGAATTACTTAACCCTTTGAACCGGAAATACCGATTATATAAGTATTCTGTTGAATATTTTGAAGGTAATTGTACTGGAAGGTGTAACAACTCCATGCTCAATTTTTTTCAAGATATTGACCAGATTACCTGTATTGCTACCTTGGAATTGAGATTCTAGTGTTTAAAGTGTTATTAATCTATTATAATAGCATGTTTATACGAGACACTGGTATAAAATTGTTAGTGTTTATTACATCTAGACAGGCATAAACTCTGTTTAAACCGACAATATTCCTTAATATTAAGATGAATTGGTGGGCGTTGAAAGCGTTGACAATGCGTCATCTGCTTACTGCTTTAAGAGGGTACATATGAAATATGGTGTCTGTTTTTACGCTTACCATGTCTCCAATCTGCGACTAAGACATTGATTGAGTAACGCCCATCATGTTCTGATCACGGTTGGATCCACCCTAAAGCTGGTCGAAATAAAAGTATCGTAGTGAAAGTTGTTCAAGAATTATTTAATGCTCACTGTTATTTATTCCTTTCATCTCATCTCATTGGAAACGGAAATATAAAACCTGATTCTGGTGATAAATACAGGCGTGGTAACGCTGGACTGGATAAATTTGGTTATTAGAATCAAAATAATGTGCTTATTGAGGGCACATTTCCAGGTGAAGAGAAAAATAATTTTTTTAAATTTACCACTGGAACGACTGGCTCGTTTACCGAGCCAGTCATTCCAGTAGTAAATTTTCAAAAATAGTATTCTCTTAGCTTGCAAATGGACATCCCCAAGATGACTGTAGAGGCCAGTGTTGGGTGGCTTCGTTATGGAAGAGTTACGATATGCCTTATATATAGAGTACGAACATTGGATGGGTCAAATCTGTCACTCAAGTATATGACGTCACAATCAAAATGACGTCCGTCTTTCACGAACGTTGGAAAGTCCGTCACGAAAGTGTATGTCTTGGGTGAATTTACAAATGAATGGTTGGAATTTGAGTGCAAACTGTTGCTGATACCAACACCCGTAGGTGGAGATTAGCTCGAAATGGGAGGGACATAGCTAGAAATTGATCCATTGATCCTTTAAAAATAACATATAATTTTTATCGATATATACTTTGTGTATGCTGTGTCCAGAAAGGTGTTGCTGCCTAAGTATACAGTAACAGTTTACGGCAACGCTAACATCGCTCTTACCGCCGTGAAAAGGGAGGTGCCCGTATGGTGGTATTTCACTTGATGATTAACCGAATACATAGTAAATCGTGTATGGACCATTTGTTCTAGTTTTCAACACCCACTTGTTGACGTCGTGGGAAAGAGGGAGATAAGAATATGCAAATTAAATCTTGCAAATATATAGTATGCGCTAATTTGCACTTTCTTCTTATCATTATAACCTCTTTTACTGTCGCTTTGCTCATCGACTTTCTCGTCGTCATTATCGTCATTATCATCGCAGTTGTTGGCGATGCCATCAACGGGTTATTCTCTTATCTTCTCAATGGACCTTTCCAAGTTTATCCATTGATCATCTGATGTCAGATGACGTCATAATCGACTAAGTAAGGTGTATGCTAACGTCTTAATCAAGACGTCATGAATGATTCGAAATAGTCCGTCTTTAGCGCTTAATAGTCCGACACGTTGTACGAATTGTATGTCTTTACCATTTAATAAACATTCTGTTGAATATTTTGAGACTAATTTGACTGGGCGCTGTTGCTGCCATCGGCAGCAGCACTACCTAGTCAAATTCGTTTCAAAATATTTAACGGCTTACCAGTATCGTCGTCTGTAAATTGATAGTTAGGGTGTTCAGACAGATCGATCCCAACACGAGCGAGGTGTGGGTGGCCCGTAGCTACAGGTGGGCGGGGCCTGGATAAACTGGAAAGCTCTATTCAATTGCCTCCACCTACCATCCACATCTTAAGCTTCATCACCATCACTATGTCAAGGACTACATCTGACACTCCACTACCACACAACCAGCACATGCTTCTCATTATCCCCATATTATCCTCATAAACACATGTACTCAACACCCTCGCATCTCAACTACAACCCCCCCCCACCTCCCCATTACAGCACTATTTTCCCGTCTAAAATCACAGTATGCTCATACATTGATAACAGCTAACCGATTACCTCCAGCGTCCTACCTCATCTTCCACTAGTATACTCATCCACACCCTCCTCATGTCTCAATCAGATAATACGCTACATTCACTAGAGCGCTAGACTATCCATCCCCACCCTCCTGTACAACACCATCCCCATCCGCATCTACACCAGCCATCCCCATCCTCCTCTACATCATCCAACCCCATCCTCATCTACAACACCTAACACCACCGTCATCTACACCACATAATCCCCTCCTCAGCTACACCACCTATCCCAATCCCCCTCTGCATATCCATCTCCATCCTCGTCTACACCATCCATCCCCATCCTCCTCTACACCATCCATTCACATCCTCCTCTACACCATCCATCCCAATCCTCCTCTACACCATCCATCCCCATCATCCTCTACAACATCCATCCCTATCCTCATCTGCACCATCCATCCCCATCCTACTCTGCACCATCCATCCCCATCCTCGACACCATCCATTCCCATCCTCCGCTACACCATCCATCCCCATCATCCTCTACACCATCCATCCCCATCCTCCTCTACACCAACCATCTCCATCCTCCTCTGCACCATCCATCCCCACCATCCTCTACACCACCATCTCCATCCTCATCTGCACCATCCATCCCTATCATCATCTACACTCACTAAAGCGCCAGACTATCCATCCCCACCCTCCTCTACATCATCCAACCCCCATCCTCATCTACAACACCTAACACCACCCTCATCTACACCTCATAACCCCATCCTCATCTACACCACCTATCCCCAACCTCCTCTGCATCATCCATCCCCATCCTCATCTACAACACATAACACTATCCTCATCTACACAATCTAACCCATCCTCCTCCACACCATTCATCTCTATCTTCATCTGCACCATCCATCCTCATCCTCCTCTGCCCCATCTATCCCCATCCTCATCCACACCATCCATCCCCATCATCCTCTACACCATCCATCGCATCCTCCTCAACACCATCCATCCGCATCCTCCTCTACACCATCCATATCTATCCTCATCTGAACCATCCACCCCTATCCTCATCCACACCATCCATCCCTATCATCATCTGAACCATCCATCCCCATCCTCCTCTACACCATCCGTCCCCATCCTCCTCTACACCACCAATCTCCATCCTCCTCTACACCTCCCATCCCCATTCTCATTTACACAAACCATCCATTCCTATCATCATCTACACCATCAATCCCTATCATCATCTGCACCATCCATCCCTATCCTCCTCTGCATTATCCATCCCCATCCTCCTCTACACCATCAATCGCCACCCTCCTTTGCACCATCCATCCCCACCATCTTCTACACCACCCATCTCCATCCTCCTCTAGACCATCCATCCCATCCTCCTCTACACCATCAATCCTCATCCTCCTTTGCACCATCCATCTCCATCCTCCTCTGCACCATCCATTCCCATCCTTCTCTACATCATCTATCGACATACTCCTCTACACCATCCATCCCTATCCACCTCTACACCATCAATCCCCATCCTCCTCTATATCATCTATCCCCATCCTCCTCACACCATCCATCCCCATCCTCCTCTGCACCATCTATTCCTATCCTCATCTGCACCATCCATCCGCACCCTCCTCTACATCATCCATCCACATCCTCTTCTACACCATCATTATCATCATCTGCACCGTCCATGCCCATCCTCCTCTACACCACCCATCTCCATCCTCCTCTACACCATCTATCCCCATCCTCCTCTACACCATCACTCCGCATCCTCCTCTACACCATCCATCCACATCCTCTTCTGCACCATCCATCCACATCCTTCTCTACACCATCCATCCCCATCCTCCTCTACACCATCCATCCCTGCCCTCCTCCGCATCATCCATCCCCATCCGCATCTACACCATCCATCCCCATCCTACTCTACATCATCAATTCCCATCCTCCTCTGCCCCATCCATCCCCATCCTCCTCTACACCATCTTCCCGATCCTCCTTTACACCATCCATCCACATCATTATCTACACTATCCATCCCCATCCTCCTTTACACCATCCATCCCCATCATTATCTACACCATCCATCCCCATCCTCCTCTACACCATTCATCCCCATCCTCTTCTACACCATCAATCCCCATCCTCCTCTACACCAGGCAACCCCATCCTCCTCTACACCATCCATCCCCATCCTCATCTACACCACCTATCCCCACCTCCTCTGTATCATCCATACCCATCGTCCTCTACACCACTCATCCCCATCCTCCTCAGCACCACCCATCCCCGTCCTCCTCTACACCATCCATCCCCATCCTCTTCTTCACCAGCCATACCCATCCTCCTCTACACCATCCATCCCCATCCACCTCTACACCATCAATCCTCATCGCCCTCTACACCATCCATCCCCATTCTCTTCTGCACCATCCATCCCCATCCGCATCCACACCATCTATCCGTATCCTACTCTACACGATCCATCTTCATCCTCTTCTGCACCACCTATACCCATCCTCTTCTGCACCATCCGTCCCCATCCTCCTCTACACCAGCAATCCCCATCCTCCTCTACACCATCAATCCCCATCCTCCTCTACACCATCTATCCCCATCCTGCTCTACACCATCCATCCCCATTCTCATTTACACCACCTATCCCCACCTCCTCTGCATCATCCATACTCATCCTACTCTACAGCACTCATCTCCATCCTCATCAGCACCACCCATCCTCATCCTCCTCTACACCATCCATCCCTGCCCTCCTGCGCATCATTCATCCCCATCCTCCTCTACACAATCCATCCCCATCCTCCTCTAGACCATCCATCTCCATCCTCCTCTACACCATCCATCCTCATCCTCCGCTACACCATCCATCTCCATCCTCCTCTACATCATCCATCCACATCCTCTTCTACACCATTCATCCCCATCCTCCTCTACACCATCCATCCCGATCCTCCTCTGCACCATCCATCCCCATCCTCCTCTACCCCATCCCTCCACATCCTCCTTTACACCATCCATCCCGATCCTCGTCTACATCATCCATCCACATCCTCTTCTACACCATCCATCCCTATCCTCGTCTACACCATCCATCTCTATCCTCCTCTAAACCATCCATCCCCATCCTCCGCTACACCATCCATCCGCATCCTCCTCTGCATCATCCATCCCCATCCTCCTCTACCCCATCCCTCCCAATCCTCCTTTACACCATCCATCCCCATCCTCCTCTACATCATCCATCCACATCCTCTTCTACACCATCCATCCCTATCCTCGTCTACACCATCCATCCCCATCCTCCTCTACACCACCCATCTCCATCCTCCTCTACACCATCCATCCCCATCCTCCTCTACACCATCACTCCGCATCCTCCTCTACACCATCCATCCACATCCTCTTCTGCACCATCCATCCACATCCTTCTCTACACCATCAATCCCCATCCACCTCTACACCATCCATCCCCATCCTCCTCTACACCATCCATCCCCATCCTCAACTACCCCACCCAGCCCCACCTCCGCAACACTACCCATCCCCATCCTCCTCTACACCATCCGTCCCCATCCTCCTCTACACCATCTATCTCCATCCTCCTCTGCATCAGCCATCTCCACCATCCTCTACACCACCAATCTCCATCCTCCTCTACACCTCCCATCCCCATTCTCATTTACACAAACCATCCATCCCTATCATCATCTACACCATCCATCCCTATCATCATCTGCACCATCCATCCCTATCCTCCTCTGCATTATCCATCCCCATCCTCCTCTACACCATCCATCGCAACCCTCCTTTGCACCATCCATCCACACCATCTTCTACACCACCCATCTCCATCCTCCTCTAGACCATCCATCCCATCCTCCTCTACACCATCAATCCTCATCCTCCTTTGCACCATCCATCCCCATCCTCCTCTACACCATCCATCCCCATCCTCCTCTGCACCATCCATTCCCATCCTTCTCTACATCATCCATCCACATCCTCCTCTACACAATCTATCCCTATCCTCCTCTACACCATCCATCCCCATCCTCCTCTATATCATCTATCCCCATCCTCCTCACACCATCCATCCCCATCCTCCTCTGCACCATCTATTCCTATCCTCCTCTGCACCATCCATCCGCACCCTCCTCTACAGCACCCATCTCGATCCTCCTCTACACCATCCTTATCATCATCTGCACCGTCCATGCCCATCCTCTCCTACATCATCAATCCCCATCCTCCTCTACACCATCCATCCACATCCGCCTCTACACCATCCATTCCCGTCCTCCTTTACACCATCCATTCCCATCCTCCTCTACACCATCCATCCATATCCTCCTCTACACCATCCAACCTCATCCTCCTCTAGACGATCCATCCACATCCTCCTCTACACCATCCATCCCCATCCTCCTCTACACCATCCATCCCCATCCTCCTCTATCCCATCCATCCCCATACTCCTCTACACCATCAATCCCCATCCTCCACTACACCATCAATCCCCATCCGCCTCCACACCATCCATCCCCATCCTCTTCTGCACCATCTATCCACACCCTCCTCTACACCATCCATTCCCATCCTCTTCTACACCATCCATTCCCATCCTCCCCTACACCATCAATCCCCCCCCCCTCTACACCATCCATCCCCATCTTGTTATGCACCATCCAACCACATCCTCCTCTACACCATCCATCCACATGTTCCTCTACACCATAAACCCCCACCCCCCTATACACCATCCATTCCCATCCTCCTCTACACCATCAATCCCCATCCTCCTCTACACCATCCATCCCCATCTTGTTCGGCACCATCCAACCACATCCTCCTCTACACCATCCCTCCCCATCCTCGTCTACACCATCAATCCCCATCCCCCTCTACACCATCCATCCCCATCCTCTTCTGCATCATCCATCCACACCCTCCTCTACATCATCCATCCCCATCCTCTTCTGCACCAGCCATCCCCATCCTCCACTACACCATCCATCCCTGCCCTCCTCCGCATCATCCATCCCCATCCGCATCTACACCATCCATCCCCATCCTACTCTACATCATCAATTCCCATCCTCCTCTGCACCATCCATCCCCATCCTCCTCTACACCATCCTCCCGATCCTCCTTTACACCATCCATCCACATCATTATCTACACCATCCATCCCCATCCGCCTCTGCACCATCCATCCCCATCCTCCTCTACACCATCCATCCCCATCATCCTTTACACCATCCATCCCCATCATTATCTACACCATCCATCCCCATCCTCCTCTACACCATTCATCCCCATCCTCTTCTACACCATCAATCCCCATCCTCCTCTACACCATCCATCCCCATCCTCCTCTACACCATCCATCCCCATCCTCATCTACACCACCTATCCCCACCTCCTCTGTATCTTCCATACCCATCGTCCTCTACACCACTCATCCCCATCCTCCTCAGCACCACCCATCCCCATCCTCCTCTACACCATTCATCCCCATCCTCTTCTTCACCAGCCATACCCATCCTCCTCTACACCATCCATCCCCATCTTCCTCTACACCATCAATCCTCATCGCCTTCTACACCATCCATCCCCATTCTCTTCTGCACCATCCATCCCCATCGCATCCACACCATCTATCCGCATCCTACTCTACACCATCCATCTTCATCCTCTTCTGCACCACCTACACCCATCCTCTTCTGCACCATCCATCCCCATCCTCCTCTACACCATTCATCCACATCCTCTACACCATCCATCCCCATCCTCCTCTACACCAGCAATCCCCATCCTCCTCTACACCATCAATCCCCATCCTCCTCTACACAATCTATCCCCACCTCCTCTGCATCATCCATACCCATCCTACTCTAGATCACTCATCTCCATCCTTATCAGCACCACCCATCCTCATCCTCCTCTACACCATCCATCCCGGCCCACCTGCGCATCATTCATCCCCTTCCTCCTCTACACAATCCATCCCCATCCTCCTCTAGACCATCCATCTCCATCCTCCTCTACACCATCCATCCTCATCCTCCGCTACACCATCCATCTCCATCCTCCTCTACATCATCCATCCACATCCTCTTCTACACCATTCATCCCCATCCTCCTCTACACCATCCATCCCGATCCTCCTCTACCCCATCCATCCACATCCTCCTTTACACCATCCATCCCGATCCTCGTCTACATCATCGATCCACATCCTCTTCTACACCATCCATCCCTATCCTCGTCTACACCATCCATTCCCATCCTCCTCTACACCATCCATCTCCATCCTCCTCTAAACCATCCATCTCCATCCTCCGCTACACCATCCATCCCCATCCTCCTCTGCATCATCCATCCCCATCCTCCTCTACCCCATCCCTCCCCATCCTCCTTTACACCATCCATCCCCATCCTCCTCTACATCATCCATCCACATCCTCTTCTACACCATCCATCCCTATCCTCGTCTACACCATCCATTCCCATCCTCCTCTACACCACCCATCTCCATCCTCCTCTACACCATCCATCCCCATCCTCCTCTACACCATCACTCCGCATCCTCCTCTACACCATCCATCCACATCCTCTTCTGCACCATCCATCCACATCCTTCTCTACACCATCAATCCCCATCCACCTCTACACCATCCATCCCCATCCTCCTCTACACCATCCATCCCCATCGTCAACTACACCACCCAGCCCCACCTCCGCAACACTACCCATCCTCATCCTCCTCTACACCATCCATCCACATCCTCTTCTGCACCATCCATCCACATCCTTCGCTACACCATCAATCCCCATCCTCCTCTACACCATCCATCCACATCCTCCTCTACACCATCCATACCCATCCTCCTCTAGACCACTCATCCCCATTCTCCTCAGCACCACCCATCTCCATCCTCCTCTACACCATCCATCCCCATGCTCTTCTGCACCAGCCATCCCCATCCTCCTCTACCCCATCCCTCCCCATCCTCCTTTACACCATCCATCCCTGCCCTCCTCCGCATCATCCATCCCCATCCGCATCTACACCATCCATCCCAATCCTTCTCTACATCATCAATCCCCATCCTCCTCTGCACCACCCATCCCCATCCTCCTCTACACCATCTATCCCCATCCTCCTTTACACCATCCATCCCCACCTCCGCAACACTACCCATCCTCATCCTCCTCTACACCATCCATCCACATCCTCTTCTGCACCATCCATCCCCATCCTCCTCTACCCCATCCCTCCCCATCCTCCTTTACACCATCCATCCCCATCCTCCTCTACATCATCCATCCACATCCTCTTCTACACCATCCATCCCTATCCTCGTCTACACCATCCATCCCCATCCTCCTCTACACCACCCATCTCCATCCTCCTCTACACCATCCATCCCCATCCTCCTCTACACCATCACTCCGCATCCTCCTCTACACCATCCATCCACATCCTCTTCTGCACCATCCATCCACATCCTTCTCTACACCATCAATCCCCATCCACCTCTACACCATCCATCCCCATCCTCCTCTACACCATCCATCCCCATCCTCAACTACACCACCCAGCCCCGCCGCCGCAACACTACCCATCCTCATCCTCCTCTACACCATCCATCCACATCCTCTTCTGCACCATCCATCCACATCCTTCGCTACACCATCAATCCCCATCCTCCTCTACACCATCCATCCCCATCCTCCTCTACACCATCCATACCCATCCTCCTCTACACCACTCATCCCCATCCTCCTCAGCACCACCCATCCCCATCCTCCGCTACACCATCCATCCCCATGCTCTTCTGCACCAGCCATCCCCATCCTCCTCTACACCATCCATCCCTGCCCTCCTCCGCATCATCCATCCCCATCCGCATCTACACCATCCATCCCAATCCTCCTCTACATCATCAATCACCATCCTCCTCTGCACCACCCATCCCCATCCTCCTCTACACCATCCATCCCCATCCTCCTTTACACCATCCATCCCCACGTCCGCAACACAACCCATCCTCATCCTCCTCTACACCATCCATCCACATCCTCTTCTGCACCATCCATCCACATCCTTCGCTACACCATCAATCCCCATCCTCCTCTACACCATCCATCCCTATCCTCCTCTACACCCTCCATACCCATCCTCCTCTACACCACCCATCCCCATCCTCCTCAGCCCCACCCATCCCCATCCTCCTCTACACCATCCATCCCCATGCTCTTCTGCACCAGCCATCCCCATCCTGCTCTACACCATCCATACCCATCCTCCTTTACACCATCCATCCCCACGTCCGCAACACAACCCATCCTCATCCTCCTCTACACCATCCATCCACATCCTCTTCTGCACCATCCATCCACATCCTTCGCTACACCATCAATCCCCATCCTCCTCTACACCATCCATCCCCATCCTCCTCTACACCCTCCATACCCATCCTCCTCTACACCACCCATCCCCATCCTCCTCAGCCCCACCCATCCCCATCCTCCTCTACACCATCCATCCCCATGCTCTTCTGCACCAGCCATCCCCATCCTCCTCTACACCATCCATCCCTGCCCTCCTCCGTATCATCCATCCCCATCCGCATCTACACCATCCATCCCAATCCTCCTCTACATCATCAATCCCCATCCTCCTCTGCACCATCCATCCCCATCCTCCTCTACACCATCCATCCCCATCCTCCTTTACACCATCCATCCCCATCCTTATCTACACCATCCATCCCATCCTCCTCTACACCATCCATCCCCATCCTCATCTACACCACCTAGCTCCACCTCCTCTGTATCATCCAGACCCATCCACCTCTACACCACTCATCCCCATCCTCCTCAGCACCACCCATCCCCATCCTCCTCTACACCATCCATCCCCATCCTCTTCTGCACCAGCCATCCCCATCCTCCTCTACACCATCCATCCCCATCCTCCTCTACACCATCAATCTCCATCGCTCTCTACACCATCCATCCCCATTGTCTTCTGCACCATCCATCCCCATCCGTATCTACACCATCTATCCGCATCCTACTCTACACCATCCATCTTCATCCTCTTCTGCACCATCCATCCACATCCTCTTCTACACCATTCATCCACATCCTCATCTACACCACCTATACCCATACTCTTCTGCAGCATCCATCTCCATCCTCCTCTACACCAGCAATCCCCATCCTCCTCTACACCATCCATCCCCATCCTCTTCTGCATCATCTATCCACGTCCTCCTCTACACCATCAATTCCCATCATCCTCCTCTACACCATCTATCCCCATCCTGCTTTACACCATTCATCCCCATTCTCATTTACACCACCTATCCCCACCTCCTCTGCATCATCCATACCCATCCTACTCTACACCATCCATCCCCATTCTCATTTACACCACCTATCCCCACCCCCTCTGCATCATCCATACCCATCCTACTCTACACCATCCATCCCCATTCTCATTTACACCACCTATCCCCACCTCCTCTGCATCATCCATACCCATCCTACTCTACACCATCCATCCCCATTCTCATTTACACCACCTATCCCCACCCCCTCTGCATCATCCATACCCATCCTACTCTACACCACTCATCCCCATCCTCATCAGCACCACCCATCCCCATCATCCTCTACACCATCCATCCCTGCCCTCCTCCGCATCATCCATCCCCATCCGCATCTACACCATCCATCCCCATCCTCCTCTACATCATCAATCCCCATCTTCCTCTACACAATCCATCCCCATCCTCCTCTACACCATCCATCTCCATCCTCCTCTACACCATCCATACCCATCAACCGCTACACCATCCATCCCCATCCTCCTCTACATCATCCATCCACATCCTCTTCTACACCATTCATCCCCATCCTCCTCTACACCATCCATCCCCATCCTCCTTTATACCATCCATCGCCATCCTCCTCTACATCATCCATCCCCATCCTCTTCTACATCTTCCATCCCCATCCTCCTCTGCTCCATCCATCCCCATCCTCCTTTACACCATCTATCCCCATCCTCCTCTACATCATCCATCCACATCCTCTTCTACACCATTCAGCCCCATCCTCCTCTATGCCATTCATCCCCATCCTCCTCTGCACCATCCATCCCCATCCTCCTCAACCTCATCCATCCCCATCCTCCTTTACACCATCCATCCCCATCCTTAACTACACCATCCACCCACATCCTCCTCTACACTATTCATCCCCATCCTCCTCTACACCATCAATCCCCATCCTCTACACCATCCATCACCATCCTCTTCTGCACCATCCATCCCTACCCTCCTCCGCATCATTCATCCCCATCCGCATCTACACCATCCATCCCCATACTCCTCTACACCATCCATCTCCATCCTCCTCTATGCCATCCATCCCTACCCTCCTCCGCATCATCCATCCCCATCCGCATCTACACCATCCTTCCCCATCCTACTCTACATCATTCAACCCCATCCTCATCTACAACACATAACTCCCTCCTCATCTACACCACCTATCCCCATCCTAATCTGCACCATCCACCCCCATCCTCATCTACACCATCCATTCACATCCTCCTCTACACCATCCATCTCCATCCTCCTCTACATCATCAATCCCCATCCCCCCTCTACACCATCCATCCCCATCCTCCTCTACACCATCCATCCCCATCCTCCTCTACACCATCCATCTCCATCCTCTTCTGCACCATCAATCCCCATCCTCCTCTACACCATCCATCTCCATCCTCTTCTGCACCATCCATCACTATCCTCATCTACACCATCCATCCCCATCCTCCTCTACATCATCCATCCACATCCTCTTCTACACCATTCATCCCCATCCTCCTCTACACCATCCATCCCCATCCTCCTCTGCACCATCCATCTCCATCCTCCTCTACCCCATCCATCCCCATCCTCCTTTACACCATCCATCCCCATCCTTATCTACACCATCCATCCCTACCCTCCTCCGCATCATTCATCCCCATCCGCATCTACACCCTCCATCCCCATCCTCCTCTACACCATCCATCCCCATCCTCCTCTATACCACCCATCCCTACCCTCCTCCGCATCATCCATCCCCATCCGCATCTACACCATCCATCCCCATCCTACTCTACATCATTCAACCCCATCCTCATCTACAACACCTAACTCCCTCCTCATCTACACCACCTATCCCCATCCTCATCTACACCATCCATCCCTGCCCTCCTCCGCACCATCCATCCCCATCCGCATCTACACCATCCATCCCCATCTTCCTCTACATCATCAATCTCCATCTTCCTCAGCACCATCCATCCCCATCCTCCTCTACATCATCAATCCCCATCTTCCTCTACACAATCCATCCCCATCCTCCGCTACACCATCCATCTCCATCCTCCTCTACACCATCAATCCCCATCCCCGCTACACCATCCATCCCCATCCTCCTCTACATCATCCATTCACATCCTCTTCTACCCCATTCATCCCCATCCTCCTCTACACCATTCATCCCCATCCTCCTCTGCACCATTCATCCCCATCCTCCTCTACACAATCCATTCCCATCCTCCTTTACCCATCCATCCCCATCCTCCTCTACATCATCCATCCACATCCTCTTCTACACCATTCATCCCCATCCTCCTCTATGCCATCCATCCCCATCCTCCTCTGCACCATCCATCCCCATCCTCCTCTACACCATCCATCCCCATCCTCCTTTACACCATCCATCCCCATCCTTATCTACACCATCCACCCCCATCCTCCTCTACACCATTCATCCCCATCCTCCTCTACACCATCAATCCCCATCCTCCTCTACACCATCCATCACCATCCTCTTCTGCACCACCCATCCCTACCCTCCTCCGCATCATTCATCCCCATCCGCATCTACACCATCCATCCCCATCCTCCTCTACACCATCCATCCCCATCCTCCTCTATGCCATCCATCTCTACCCTCGTCCGCATCATCCATCCCAATCCGCATCTACACCATCCATCCCCATCCTACTCTACATCATTCAACATCATCCTCATCTACAACACCTAACTCCCTCCTCATCTACACCACGTATCCCCATCCTCATCTGCACCATCCATCCCCATCCTCATCTACACCATCCATTCCCATCCTCCTCTACACCATCCATCCCCATCCTCATCTACACCATCCATCCACATCCTCCTCTACACCATCCATCTCCATCCTCCTCTACACCATCAATCCCCCATCCCCCCTCTACACCATCCATCCCCATCCTCTTCTGCACCAGCCATCCCCATCCTCCTGTACACCATCCATCCCTGCCCTCCTCCGCATCATCCATCCCCATCCGCATCTACACCATCCATCCCAATCCTTCTCTACATCATCAATCCCCATCCTCCTCTGCACCACCCATCCCCATCCTCCTCTACACCATCCATCCCCATCCTCCTTTACACCATCCATCCCCACCTCCGCAACACTACCCATCCTCATCCTCCTCTACACCATCCATCCACATCCTCTTCTGCACCATCCATCCCCATCCTCCTCTACCCCATCCCTCCCCATCCTCCTTTACACCATCCATCCCCATCCTCCTCTACATCATCCATCCACATCCTCTTCTACACCATCCATCCCTATCCTCGTCTACACCATCCATCCCCATCCTCCTCTACACCACCCATCTCCATCCTCCTCTACACCATCCATCCCCATCCTCCTCTACACCATCACTCCGCATCCTCCTCTACACCATCCATCCACATCCTCTTCTGCACCATCCATCCACATCCTTCTCTACACCATCAATCCCCATCCACCTCTACACCATCCATCCCCATCCTCCTCTACACCATCCATCCCCATCCTCAACTACACCACCCAGCCCCGCCGCCGCAACACTACCCATCCTCATCCTCCTCTACACCATCCATCCACATCCTCTTCTGCACCATCCATCCACATCCTTCGCTACACCATCAATCCCCATCCTCCTCTACACCATCCATCCCCATCCTCCTCTACACCATCCATACCCATCCTCCTCTACACCACTCATCCCCATCCTCCTCAGCACCACCCATCCCCATCCTCCGCTACACCATCCATCCCCATGCTCTTCTGCACCAGCCATCCCCATCCTCCTCTACACCATCCATCCCTGCCCTCCTCCGCATCATCCATCCCCATCCGCATCTACACCATCCATCCCAATCCTCCTCTACATCATCAATCACCATCCTCCTCTGCACCACCCATCCCCATCCTCCTCTACACCATCCATCCCCATCCTCCTTTACACCATCCATCCCCACGTCCGCAACACAACCCATCCTCATCCTCCTCTACACCATCCATCCACATCCTCTTCTGCACCATCCATCCACATCCTTCGCTACACCATCAATCCCCATCCTCCTCTACACCATCCATCCCCATCCTCCTCTACACCCTCCATACCCATCCTCCTCTACACCACCCATCCCCATCCTCCTCAGCCCCACCCATCCCCATCCTCCTCTACACCATCCATCCCCATGCTCTTCTGCACCAGCCATCCCCATCCTCCTCTACACCATCCATCCCCATCCTCCTTTACACCATCCATCCCCACGTCCGCAACACAACCCATCCTCATCCTCCTCTACACCATCCATCCACATCCTCTTCTGCACCATCCATCCACATCCTTCGCTACACCATCAATCCCCATCCTCCTCTACACCATCCATCCCCATCCTCCTCTACACCCTCCATACCCATCCTCCTCTACACCACCCATCCCCATCCTCCTCAGCCCCACCCATCCCCATCCTCCTCTACACCATCCATCCCCATGCTCTTCTGCACCAGCCATCCCCATCCTCCTCTACACCATCTATCCCTGCCCTCCTCCGTATCATCCATCCCCATCCGCATCTACACCATCCATCCCAATCCTCCTCTGCACCACCCATCCCCATCCTCCTCTACACCATCCATCCCCATCCTCCTTTACACCATCCATCCCCATCCTTATCTACACCATCCATCCCATCCTCCTCTACACCATCCATCCCCATCCTCATCTACACCACCTAGCTCCACCTCCTCTGTATCATCCAGACCCATCCACCTCTACACCACTCATCCCCATCCTCCTCAGCACCACCCATCCCCATCCTCCTCTACACCATCCATCCCCATCCTCTTCTGCACCAGCCATCCCCATCCTCCTCTACACCATCCATCCCCATCCTCCTCTACACCATCAATCTCCATCGCTCTCTACACCATCCATCCCCATTGTCTTCTGCACCATCCATCCCCATCCGTATCTACACCATCTATCCGCATCCTACTCTACACCATCCATCTTCATCCTCTTCTGCACCATGCATCCACATCCTCTTCTACACCATTCATCCCCATCCTCATCTACACCACCTATACCCATACTCTTCTGCAGCATCCATCTCCATCCTCCTCTACACCAGCAATCCCCATCCTCCTCTACACCATCCATCCCCATCCTCTTCTGCATCATCTATCCACGTCCTCCTCTACACCATCAATTCCCATCATCCTCCTCTACACCATCTATCCCCATCCTGCTTTACACCATTCATCCCCATTCTCATTTACACCACCTATCCCCACCTCCTCTGCATCATCCATACCCATCCTACTCTACACCATCCATCCCCATTCTCATTTACACCACCTATCCCCACCCCCTCTGCATCATCCATACCCATCCTACTCTACACCATCCATCCCCATTCTCATTTACACCACCTATCCCCACCTCCTCTGCATCATCCATACCCATCCTACTCTACACCATCCATCCCCATTCTCATTTACACCACCTATCCCCACCCCCTCTGCATCATCCATACCCATCCTACTCTACACCACTCATCCCCATCCTCATCAGCACCACCCATCCCCATCATCCTCTACACCATCCATCCCTGCCCTCCTCCGCATCATCCATCCCCATCCGCATCTACACCATCCATCCCCATCCTCCTCTACATCATCAATCCCCATCTTCCTCTACACAATCCATCCCCATCCTCCTCTACACCATCCATCTCCATCCTCCTCTACACCATCCATACCCATCAACCGCTACACCATCCATCCCCATCCTCCTCTACATCATCCATCCACATCCTCTTCTACACCATTCATCCCCATCCTCCTCTACACCATCCATCCCCATCCTCCTTTATACCATCCATCGCCATCCTCCTCTACATCATCCATCCCCATCCTCTTCTACATCTTCCATCCCCATCCTCCTCTGCTCCATCCATCCCCATCCTCCTTTACACCATCTATCCCCATCCTCCTCTACATCATCCCTCCACATCCTCCTCTACACCATTCATCCCCATCCTCCTCTATGCCATTCATCCCCATCCTCCTCTGCACCATCCATCCCCATCCTCCTCAACCTCATCCATCCCCATCCTCCTTTACACCATCCATCCCCATCCTTAACTACACCATCCACCCACATCCTCCTCTACACTATTCATCCCCATCCTCCTCTACACCATCAATCCCCATCCTCTACACCATCCATCACCATCCTCTTCTGCACCATCCATCCCTACCCTCCTCCGCATCATTCATCCCCATCCGCATCTACACCATCCATCCCCATACTCCTCTACACCATCCATCTCCATCCTCCTCTATGCCATCCATCCCTACCCTCCTCCGCATCATCCATCCCCATCCGCATCTACACCATCCTTCCCCATCCTACTCTACATCATTCAACCCCATCCTCATCTACAACACCTAACTCCCTCCTCATCTACACCACCTATCCCCATCCTAATCTGCACCATCCACCCCCATCCTCATCTACACCATCCATTCACATCCTCCTCTACACCATCCATCTCCATCCTCCTCTACATCATCAATCCCCATCCCCCCTCTACACCATCCATCCCCATCCTCCTCTACACCATCCATCCCCATCCTCCTCTACACCATCCATCTCCATCCTCTTCTGCACCATCAATCCCCATCCTCCTCTACACCATCCATCTCCATCCTCTTCTGCACCATCCATCACTATCCTCATCTACACCATCCATCCCCATCCTCCTCTACATCATCCATCCACATCCTCTTCTACACCATTCATCCCCATCCTCCTCTACACCATCCATCCCCATCCTCCTCTGCACCATCCATCTCCATCCTCCTCTACCCCATCCATCCCCATCCTCCTTTACACCATCCATCCCCATCCTTATCTACACCATCCATCCCTACCCTCCTCCGCATCATTCATCCCCATCCGCATCTACACCCTCCATCCCCATCCTCCTCTACACCATCCATCCCCATCCTCCTCTATACCACCCATCCCTACCCTCCTCCGCATCATCCATCCCCATCCGCATCTACACCATCCATCCCCATCCTACTCTACATCATTCAACCCCATCCTCATCTACAACACCTAACTCCCTCCTCATCTACACCACCTATCCCCATCCTCATCTACACCATCCATCCCTGCCCTCCTCCGCACCATCCATCCCCATCCGCATCTACACCATCCATCCCCATCTTCCTCTACATCATCAATCTCCATCTTCCTCAGCACCATCCATCCCCATCCTCCTCTACATCATCAATCCCCATCTTCCTCTACACAATCCATCCCCATCCTCCGCTACACCATCCATCTCCATCCTCCTCTACACAATCAATCCCCATCCCGCTACACCATCCATCCCCATCCTCCTCTACATCATCCATTCACATCCTCTTCTACCCCATTCATCCCCATCCTCCTCTACACCATTCATCCCCATCCTCCTCTGCACCATCCATCCCCATCCTCCTCTACACAATCCATTCCCATCCTCCTCTACACCATCCATCCCCATCCTCCTTTACACCATCCATCCCCATCCTCCTTTACCCATCCATCCCCATCCTCCTCTACATCATCCATCCACATCCTCTTCTACACCATTCATCCCCATCCTCATCTATGCCATCCATCCCCATCCTCCTCTGCACCATCCATCCCCATCCTCCTCTACCTCATCCATCCCCATCCTCCTTTACACCATCCATCCCCATCCTTATCTACACCATCCACCCCCATCCTCCTCTACACCATTCATCCCCATCCTCCTCTACACCATCAATCCCCATCCTCCTCTACACCATCCATCACCATCCTCTTCTGCACCACCCATCCCTACCCTCCTCCGCATCATTCATCCCCATCCGCATCTACACCATCCATCCCCATCCTCCTCTACACCAGCAATCCCCATCCTCCTCTACACCATCAATCCCCATCCTCCTCTACACAATCTATCCCCACCTCCTCTGCATCATCCATACCCATCCTACTCTAGATCACTCATCTCCATCCTTATCAGCACCACCCATCCTCATCCTCCTCTACACCATCCATCCCGGCCCACCTGCGCATCATTCATCCCCTTCCTCCTCTACACAATCCATCCCCATCCTCCTCTAGACCATCCATCTCCATCCTCCTCTACACCATCCATCCTCATCCTCCGCTACACCATCCATCTCCATCCTCCTCTACATCATCCATCCACATCCTCTTCTACACCATTCATCCCCATCCTCCTCTACACCATCCATCCCGATCCTCCTCTACCCCATCCATCCACATCCTCCTTTACACCATCCATCCCGATCCTCGTCTACATCATCGATCCACATCCTCTTCTACACCATCCATCCCTATCCTCGTCTACACCATCCATTCCCATCCTCCTCTACACCATCCATCTCCATCCTCCTCTAAACCATCCATCTCCATCCTCCGCTACACCATCCATCCCCATCCTCCTCTGCATCATCCATCCCCATCCTCCTCTACCCCATCCCTCCCCATCCTCCTTTACACCATCCATCCCCATCCTCCTCTACATCATCCATCCACATCCTCTTCTACACCATCCATCCCTATCCTCGTCTACACCATCCATCCCCATCCTCCTCTACACCACCCATCTCCATCCTCCTCTACACCATCCATCCCCATCCTCCTCTACACCATCACTCCGCATCCTCCTCTACACCATCCATCCACATCCTCTTCTGCACCATCCATCCACATCCTTCTCTACACCATCAATCCCCATCCACCTCTACACCATCCATCCCCATCCTCCTCTACACCATCCATCCCCATCCTCAACTACACCACCCAGCCCCACCTCCGCAACACTACCCATCCTCATCCTCCTCTACACCATCCATCCAAATCCTCTTCTGCACCACCCATCCACATCCTTCGCTACACCATCAATCCCCATCCTCCTCTACACCATCCATCCCCATCCTCCTCTACACCATCCATACCCATCCTCCTCTAGACCACTCATCCCCATCCTCCTCAGCACCACCCATCTCCATCCTCCTCTACACCATCCATCCCCATGCTCTTCTGCACCAGCCATCCCCATCCTCCTGTACACCATCCATACCTGCCCTCCTCCGCATCATCCATCCCCATCCGCATCTACACCATCCATCCCAATCCTCCTCTACATCATCAATCCCCATCCTCCTCTGCACCACCCATCCCCATCCTCCTCTACACCATCCATCCCCATCCTCCTTTACACCATCCATCCCCACCTCCGCAACACTACCCATCCTCATCCTCCTCTACACCATCCATCCACATCCTCTTCTGCACCATCCATCCCCATCCTCCTCTACCCCATCCCTCCCCATCCTCCTTTACACCATCCATCCCCATCCTCCTCTACATCATCCATCCACATCCTCTTCTACACCATCCATCCCTATCCTCGTCTACACCATCCATCCCCATCCTCCTCTACACCACCCATCTCCATCCTCCTCTACACCATCCATCCCCATCCTCCTCTACACCATCACTCCGCATCCTCCTCTACACCATCCATCCACATCCTCTTCTGCACCATCCATCCACATCCTTCTCTACACCATCAATCCCCATCCACCTCTACACCATCCATCCCCATCCTCCTCTACACCATCCATCCCCATCCTCAACTACACCACCCAGCCCCGCCGCCGCAACACTACCCATCCTCATCCTCCTCTACACCATCCATCCACATCCTCTTCTGCACCATCCATCCACATCCTTCGCTACACCATCAATCCCCATCCTCCTCTACACCATCCATCCCCATCCTCCTCTACACCATCCATACCCATCCTCCTCTACACCACTCATCCCCATCCTCCTCAGCACCACCCATCCCCATCCTCCGCTACACCATCCATCCCCATGCTCTTCTGCACCAGCCATCCCCATCCTCCTCTACACCATCCATCCCTGCCCTCCTCCGCATCATCCATCCCCATCCGCATCTACACCATCCATCCCAATCCTCCTCTACATCATCAATCACCATCCTCCTCTGCACCACCCATCCCCATCCTCCTCTACACCATCCATCCCCATCCTCCTTTACACCATCCATCCCCACGTCCGCAACACAACCCATCCTCATCCTCCTCTACACCATCCATCCACATCCTCTTCTGCACCATCCATCCACATCCTTCGCTACACCATCAATCCCCATCCTCCTCTACACCATCCATCCCCATCCTCCTCTACACCCTCCATACCCATCCTCCTCTACACCACCCATCCCCATCCTCCTCAGCCCCACCCATCCCCATCCTCCTCTACACCATCCATCCCCATGCTCTTCTGCACCAGCCATCCCCATCCTCCTCTACACCATCCATCCCCATCCTCCTTTACACCATCCATCCCCACGTCCGCAACACAACCCATCCTTATCCTCCTCTACACCATCCATCCACATCCTCTTCTGCACCATCCATCCACATCCTTCGCTACACCATCAATCCCCATCCTCCTCTACACCATCCATCCCCATCCTCCTCTACACCCTCCATACCCATCCTCCTCTACACCACCCATCCCCATCCTCCTCAGCCCCACCCATCCCCATCCTCCTCTACACCATCCATCCCCATGCTCTTCTGCACCAGCCATCCCCATCCTCCTCTACACCATCCATCCCTGCCCTCCTCCGTATCATCCATCCCCATCCGCATCTACACCATCCATCCCAATCCTCCTCTACATCATCAATCCCCATCCTCCTCTGCACCACCCATCCCCATCCTCCTCTACACCATCCATCCCCATCCTCCTTTACACCATCCATCCCCATCCTTATCTACACCATCCATCCCATCCTCCTCTACACCATCCATCCCCATCCTCATCTACACCACCTAGCTCCACCTCCTCTGTATCATCCAGACCCATCCACCTCTACACCACTCATCCCCATCCTCCTCAGCACCACCCATCCCCATCCTCCTCTACACCATCCATCCCCATCCTCTTCTGCACCAGCCATCCCCATCCTCCTCTACACCATCCATCCCCATCCTCCTCTACACCATCAATCTCCATCGCTCTCTACACCATCCATCCCCATTGTCTTCTGCACCATCCATCCCCATCCGTATCTACACCATCTATCCGCATCCTACTCTACACCATCCATCTTCATCCTCTTCTGCACCATCCATCCACATCCTCTTCTACACCATTCATCCACATCCTCATCTACACCACCTATACCCATACTCTTCTGCAGCATCCATCTCCATCCTCCTCTACACCAGCAATCCCCATCCTCCTCTACACCATCCATCCCCATCCTCTTCTGCATCATCTATCCACGTCCTCCTCTACACCATCAATTCCCATCATCCTCCTCTACACCATCTATCCCCATCCTGCTTTACACCATTCATCCCCATTCTCATTTACACCACCTATCCCCACCTCCTCTGCATCATCCATACCCATCCTACTCTACACCATCCATCCCCATTCTCATTTACACCACCTATCCCCACCCCCTCTGCATCATCCATACCCATCCTACTCTACACCATCCATCCCCATTCTCATTTACACCACCTATCCCCACCTCCTCTGCATCATCCATACCCATCCTACTCTACACCATCCATCCCCATTCTCATTTACACCACCTATCCCCACCCCCTCTGCATCATCCATACCCATCCTACTCTACACCACTCATCCCCATCCTCATCAGCACCACCCATCCCCATCATCCTCTACACCATCCATCCCTGCCCTCCTCCGCATCATCCATCCCCATCCGCATCTACACCATCCATCCCCATCCTCCTCTACATCATCAATCCCCATCTTCCTCTACACAATCCATCCCCATCCTCCTCTACACCATCCATCTCCATCCTCCTCTACACCATCCATACCCATCAACCGCTACACCATCCATCCCCATCCTCCTCTACATCATCCATCCACATCCTCTTCTACACCATTCATCCCCATCCTCCTCTACACCATCCATCCCCATCCTCCTTTATACCATCCATCGCCATCCTCCTCTACATCATCCATCCCCATCCTCTTCTACATCTTCCATCCCCATCCTCCTCTGCTCCATCCATCCCCATCCTCCTTTACACCATCTATCCCCATCCTCCTCTACATCATCCATCCACATCCTCTTCTACACCATTCATCCCCATCCTCCTCTATGCCATTCATCCCCATCCTCCTCTGCACCATCCATCCCCATCCTCCTCAACCTCATCCATCCCCATCCTCCTTTACACCATCCATCCCCATCCTTAACTACACCATCCACCCACATCCTCCTCTACACTATTCATCCCCATCCTCCTCTACACCATCAATCCCCATCCTCTACACCATCCATCACCATCCTCTTCTGCACCATCCATCCCTACCCTCCTCCGCATCATTCATCCCCATCCGCATCTACACCATCCATCCCCATACTCCTCTACACCATCCATCTCCATCCTCCTCTATGCCATCCATCCCTACCCTCCTCCGCATCATCCATCCCCATCCGCATCTACACCATCCTTCCCCATCCTACTCTACATCATTCAACCCCATCCTCATCTACAACACCTAACTCCCTCCTCATCTACACCACCTATCCCCATCCTAATCTGCACCATCCACCCCCATCCTCATCTACACCATCCATTCACATCCTCCTCTACACCATCCATCTCCATCCTCCTCTACATCATCAATCCCCATCCCCCCTCTACACCATCCATCCCCATCCTCCTCTACACCATCCATCCCCATCCTCCTCTACACCATCCATCTCCATCCTCTTCTGCACCATCAATCCCCATCCTCCTCTACACCATCCATCTCCATCCTCTTCTGCACCATCCATCACTATCCTCATCTACACCATCCATCCCCATCCTCCTCTACATCATCCATCCACATCCTCTTCTACACCATTCATCCCCATCCTCCTCTACACCATCCATCCCCATCCTCCTCTGCACCATCCATCTCCATCCTCCTCTACCCCATCCATCCCCATCCTCCTTTACACCATCCATCCCCATCCTTATCTACACCATCCATCCCTACCCTCCTCCGCATCATTCATCCCCATCCGCATCTACACCCTCCATCCCCATCCTCCTCTACACCATCCATCCCCATCCTCCTCTATACCACCCATCCCTACCCTCCTCCGCATCATCCATCCCCATCCGCATCTACACCATCCATCCCCATCCTACTCTACATCATTCAACCCCATCCTCATCTACAACACCTAACTCCCTCCTCATCTACACCACCTATCCCCATCCTCATCTACACCATCCATCCCTGCCCTCCTCCGCACCATCCATCCCCATCCGCATCTACACCATCCATCCCCATCTTCCTCTACATCATCAATCTCCATCTTCCTCAGCACCATCCATCCCCATCCTCCTCTACATCATCAATCCCCATCTTCCTCTACACAATCCATCCCCATCCTCCGCTACACCATCCATCTCCATCCTCCTCTACACCATCAATCCCCATCCCCGCTACACCATCCATCCCCATCCTCCTCTACATCATCCATTCACATCCTCTTCTACCCCATTCATCCCCATCCTCCTCTACACCATTCATCCCCATCCTCCTCTGCACCATTCATCCCCATCCTCCTCTACACAATCCATTCCCATCCTCCTCTACACCATCCATCCCCATCCTCCTTTACACCATCCATCCCCATCCTCCTTTACCCATCCATCCCCATCCTCCTCTACATCATCCATCCACATCCTCTTCTACACCATTCATCCCCATCCTCCTCTATGCCATCCATCCCCATCCTCCTCTGCACCATCCATCCCCATCCTCCTCTACCTCATCCATCCCCATCCTCCTTTACACCATCCATCCCCATCCTTATCTACACCATCCACCCCCATCCTCCTCTACACCATTCATCCCCATCCTCCTCTACACCATCAATCCCCATCCTCCTCTACACCATCCATCACCATCCTCTTCTGCACCACCCATCCCTACCCTCCTCCGCATCATTCATCCCCATCCGCATCTACACCATCCATCCCCATCCTCCTCTACACCATCCATCCCCATCCTCCTCTATGCCATCCATCTCTACCCTCGTCCGCATCATCCATCCCAATCCGCATCTACACCATCCATCCCCATCCTACTCTACATCATTCAACATCATCCTCATCTACAACACCTAACTCCCTCCTCATCTACACCACCTATCCCCATCCTCATCTGCACCATCCATCCCCATCCTCATCTACACCATCAATCCCCATCCTCCTCTACACCATCCATCCCCATCCTCCTCTACACCATCCATCCACATCCTCCTCTACACCATCCATCTCCATCCTCCTCAGCACCACCCATCTCCATCCTCCTCTACACCATCCATCCCCATGCTCTTCTGCACCAGCCATCCCCATCCTCCTGTACACCATCCATACCTGCCCTCCTCCGCATCATCCATCCCCATCCGCATCTACACCATCCATCCCAATCCTCCTCTACATCATCAATCCCCATCCTCCTCTGCACCACCCATCCCCATCCTCCTCTACACCATCCATCCCCATCCTCCTTTACACCATCCATCCCCACCTCCGCAACACTACCCATCCTCATCCTCCTCTACACCATCCATCCACATCCTCTTCTGCACCATCCATCCCCATCCTCCTCTACCCCATCCCTCCCCATCCTCCTTTACACCATCCATCCCCATCCTCCTCTACATCATCCATCCACATCCTCTTCTACACCATCCATCCCTATCCTCGTCTACACCATCCATCCCCATCCTCCTCTACACCACCCATCTCCATCCTCCTCTACACCATCCATCCCCATCCTCCTCTACACCATCACTCCGCATCCTCATCTACACCATCCATCCACATCCTCTTCTGCACCATCCATCCACATCCTTCTCTACACCATCAATCCCCATCCACCTCTACACCATCCATCCCCATCCTCCTCTACACCATCCATCCCCATCCTCAACTACACCAGCCAGCCCCGCCGCCGCAACACTACCCATCCTCATCCTCCTCTACACCATCCATCCACATCCTCTTCTGCACCATCCATCCACATCCTTCGCTACACCATCAATCCCCATCCTCCTCTACACCATCCATCCCCATCCTCCTCTACACCATACATACCCATCCTCCTCTACACCACTCATCCCCATCCTCCTCAGCACCACCCATCCCCATCCTCCGCTACACCATCCATCCCCATGCTCTTCTGCACCAGCCATCCCCATCCTCCTCTACACCATCCATCCCTGCCCTCCTCCGCATCATCCATCCCCATCCGCATCTACACCATCCATCCCAATCCTCCTCTACATCATCAATCACCATCCCCCTCTGCACCACCCATCCCCATCCTCCTCTACACCATCCATCCCCATCCTCCTTTACACCATCCATCCCCACGTCCGCAACACAACCCATCCTCATCCTCCTCTACACCATCCATCCACATCCTCTTCTGCACCATACATCCACATCCTTCGCTACACCATCAATCCCCATCCTCCTCTACACCATCCATCCCCATCCTCCTCTACACCCTCCATACCCATCCTCCTCTACACCACCCATCCCCATCCTCCTCAGCCCCACCCATCCCCATCCTCCTCTACACCATCCATCCCCATGCTCTTCTGCACCAGCCATCCCCATCCTCCTCTACACCATCCATCCCCATCCTCCTTTACACCATCCATCCCCACGTCCGCAACACAACCCATCCTTATCCTCCTCTACACCATCCATCCACATCCTCTTCTGCACCATCCATCCACATCCTTCGATACACCATCAATCCCCATCCTCCTCTACACCATCCATCCCCATCCTCCTCTACACGCTCCATACCCATCCTCCTCTACACCACCCATCCCCATCCTCCTCAGCCCCACCCATCCCCATCCTCCTCTACACCATCCATCCCCATGCTCTTCTGCACCAGCCATCCCCATCCTCCTCTACACCATCCATCCCTGCCCTCCTCCGTATCATCCATCCCCATCCGCATCTACACCATCCATCCCAATCCTCCTCTACATCATCAATCCCCATCCTCCTCTACACCATCCATCCCCATCCTCCTTTACACCATCCATCCCCATCCTTATCTACACCATCCATCCCATCCTCCTCTACACCATCCATCCCCATCCTCGTCTACACCACCTATCTCCACCTCCTCTGTATCATCCAGACCAATCCACCTCTACACCACTCATCCCCATCCTCCTCAGCACCACCCATCCCCATCCTCCTCTACACCATCCATCCCCATCCTCTTCTGCACCAGCCATCCTCATCCTCCTCTACACCATCCATCCCCATCCTCCTCTACACCATCAATCTCCATCGCTCTCTACACCATCCATCCCCATTGTCTTCTGCACCATCCATCCCCATCCGTATCTACACCATCTATCCGCATCCTACTCTACACCATCCATCTTCATCCTCTTCTGCACCATCCATCCACATCCTCTTCTACACCATTCATCCCCATCCCCATCTACACCACCTATACCCATACTCTTCTGCAGCATCCATCTCCATCCTCCTCTACACCAGCAATCCCCATCCTCCTCTACACCATCCATCCCCATCCTCTTCTGCATCATCTATCCACGTCCTCCTCTACACCATCAATTCCCGTCATCCTCCTCTACACCATCTATCCCCATCCTGCTTTACACCATTCATCCCCATTCTCATTTACACCACCTATCCCCACCCCCTCTGCATCATCCATACCCATCCTACTCTACACCATCCATCCCCATTCTCATTTACACCACCTATCCCCACCTCCTCTGCATCATCCATACCCATCCTACTCTACACCATCCATCCCCATTCTCATTTACACCACCTATCCCCACCCCCTCTGCATCATCCATACCCATCCTACTCTACACCATCCATCCCCATTCTCATTTACACCACCTATCCCCACCTCCTCTGCATCATCCATACCCATCCTACTCTACACCATCCATCCCCATTCTCACTTACACCACCTATCCCCAACCCCTCTGCATCATCCATACCCATCCTACTCTACACCACTCATCCCCACCCTCATCAGCACCACCCATCCCCATCATCCTCTACACCATCCATCCCTGCCCTCCTCCGCATCATCCATCCCCATCCGCATCTACACCATCCATCCCCATCCTCCTCTACATCATCAATCCCCATCTTCCTCTACACAATCCATCCCCATCCTCCTCTACACCATCCATCTCCATCCTCCTCTACACCATCCATACCCATCAACCGCTACACCATCCATCCCCATCCTCCTCTACATCATCCATCCACATCCTCTTCTACACCATTCATCCCCATCCTCCTCTACACCATCCATCCCCATCCTCCTTTATACCATCCATCGCCATCCTCCTCTACATCATCCATCCCCATCCTCTTCTACATCATACATCCCCATCCTCCTCTGCTCCATCCATCCCCATCCTCCTTTACACCATCCATCCCCATCCTCCTCTACATCATCCATCCACATCCTCTTCTACACCATTCATCCCCATCCTCCTCTATGCCATTGATCCCCATCCTCCTCTGCACCATCCATCCCCATCCTCCTCAACCTCATCCATCCCCATCCTCCTTTACACCATCCATCCCCATCCTTAACTACACCATCCACCCACATCCTCCTCTACACTATTCATCCCCATCCTCCTCTACACCATCAATCCCCATCCTCTACACCATCCATCACCATCCTCTTCTGCACCATCCATCCCTACCCTCCTCCGCATCATTCATCCCCATCCGCATCTACACCATCCATCCCCATACTCCTCTACACAATCCATCTCCATCCTCCTCTATGCCATCCATCCCTACCCTCCTCCGCATCATCCATCCCCATCCGCATCTACACCATCCATCCCCATCCTACTCTACATCATTCAACCCCATCCTCATCTACAACACCTAACTCCCTCCTCATCTACACCACCTATCCCCATCCTAATCTGCACCATCCACCCCCATCCTCATCTACACCATCCATTCACATCCTCCTCTACACCATCCATCTCCATCCTCCTCTACATCATCAATCCCCATCCCCCCTCTACACCATCCATCCCCATCCTCCTCTACACCATCCATCCCCATCCTCCTCTACACCATCCATCTCCATCCTCTTCTGCACCATCAATCCCCATCCTCCTCTACACCATCCATCTCCATCCTCTTCTGCACCATCCATCACTATCCTCATCTACACCATCCATCCCCATCCTCCTCTACATCATCCATCCGCATCCTCTTCTACACCATTCATCCCCATCCTCCTCTACACCATCCATTCCCATCCTCCTCTGCACCATCCATCTCCATCCTCCTCTACCCCATCCATCCCCATCCTCCTTTACACCATCCATCCCCATCCTTATCTACACCATCCATCCCTACCCTCCTCCGCATCATTCATCCCCATCCGCATCTACACCCTCCATCCCCATCCTCCTCTACACCATCCATCCCCATCCTCCTCTATACCACCCATCCCTACCCTCCTCCGCATCATCCATCCCCATCCGCATCTACACCATCCATCCCCATCCTACTCTACATCATTCAACCCCATCCTCATCTACAACACCTAACTCCCTCCTCATCTACACCACCTATCCCCATCCTCATCTACACCATCCATCCCTGCCCTCCTCCGCACCATCCATCCCCATCCGCATCTACACCATCCATCCCCATCTTCCTCTACATCATCAATCCCCATCTTCCTCAGCACCATCCATCCCCATCCTCCTCTACATCATCAATCCCCATCTTCCTCTACACAATCCATCTCCATCCTCCTCTACACCATCAATCCCCATCCCCGCTACACCATCCATCCCCATCCTCCTCTACATCATTCATCCCCATCCTCCTCTACACCATTCATCCCCATCCTCCTCTGCACCATCCATCCCCATCCTCCTCTACACAATCCATTCCCATCCTCCTCTACACCATCCATCCCCATCCTGCTTTACACCATCCATCCCCATCCTCCTTTACCCATCCATCCCCATCCTCCTCTACATCATCCATCCACATCCTCTTCTACACCATTCATCCCCATCCTCCTCTATGCCATCCATCCCCATCCTCCTCTGCACCATCCATCCCCATCCTCCTCTACCTCATCCATCCCCATCCTCCTTTACACCATCCATCCCCATCCTTATCTACACCATCCACCCCCATCCTCCTCTACACCATTCATCCCCATCCTCCTCTACACCATCAATCCCCATCCTCCTCTACACCATCCATCACCATCCTCTTCTGCACCACCCATCCCTACCCTCCTCCGCATCATTCATCCCCATCCGCATCTACACCATCCATCCCCATCCTCCTCTACACCATCCATCCCCATCCTCCTCTATGCCATCCATCTCTACCCTCGTCCGCATCATCCATCCCCATCCGCATCTACACCATCCATCCCCATCCTACTCTACATCATTCAACATCATCCTCATCTACAACACCTAACTCCCTCCTCATCTACACCACCTATCCCCATCCTCATCTACACCATCCATTCCCATCCTCCTCTACACCATCCATCCCCATCCTCATCTACACCATCCATCCACATCCTCCTCTACACCATCCATCTCCATCCTCCTCTACACCATCAATCCTCCATCCCCCCTCTACACCATCCATCCCCATCCTCTTCTGCACCATCCATCCCCATCCTCCTCTACACCACCTATCCCCACCTCCTCTGCATCATCCGTACCCTTCCTCCTCTACACCCCTCATCCCCATCCTCCTTAGCGCCACCCATCCCCATCCTCCTCTCCATCATCCATCCCCATCCTCCTTTACACCATCCATCCATACCTCCTCCGCATCATCCACCCCCCCCCCCTCCTCTACACCACATATCCCCATCCTCCTCTACACCACCCGTCTCCATCCTCCTCTACACCATCAATCCCCATCCTCCTCTACACCATCCATCCCATCCTCCTCTACACCATCCATCCACATCCTCCTCTGCACCATCCATCTCCATCCTGCTCTACACCATCCATCCCCATCATCCTCTGCACCATCCATCTCCATCCTCCTCTACACCATCCATCCCCATCATCCTCTACACCATCCATCTCCATCCTCCTCTGCACCATCCATCCCCACCATCCTATACACCATCCATCTCCATCCTCCTCTACACCACCCATCTCCATCCTCCTCTACACTATCCATCCCATCCTCCTCTACACCATCCATCTCCATTCTCCTCTACACCATCCATCCACATCCTCCTCTACACCATCCATCCCCATCCTCCACTACACCATCCATCCCCATCCTCCTCTGCACCATCCATCTCCATCCTCCTCTACACCATCCATCTCCATCCTCCTCCGCACCATCCATCCACACCATCCTATACACCATCCCTCCCCATCCTCCTCTACACTATCCATCCCTATCCTCCTATACACCACCCATCTCCATCCTCCTCTACACCATCCATCCCCATCCTCCTCTGCACCATCCATCCCCATCCTCCATTGCACCACCTCTCCCCACCTCCGTCTACACAACCTATCCATATCCACCTTTAAACCACCCACATCTCCATCCTCCTCTACCGCACCCATCACCACCCTCCTTTACTACACACATTCCTATCCTCCCCTACAAACTTCCACAGGCAGCAATAGTTTCCAGTCAAATTAATTTCAAAATATGCTTAATATTTTTATTTTTAATTCTAAATACACCAAAGCCATACAATTCAGACGATTACTGACGGAACTTTTATGACGTCAGCTAACAAGTCCATAATTTAATTATGACGCTAGAAACTTGAGGGACAGATCGGGTCCCTCAATTAGCATGGAACAGATTTCGTCTTTAATTATTTAACGAAATTGCTTGTGTGGTTAACGATTTAAATAGTCCTTGTCAGAGGGAATTAATTATGATTTAGTGAAGACTTGTGTTAGTGCCGAGATGTTTGCAAATAATACAGGTGTGAGCCATGATGAGCTGCTGGGAGTGTCGTAATTCATTTACGTAAATGCAAACTACACGACGATTATGTAACTGGTGATGCGCTGGTTAAGTTCAGGATCCAGCTAAATTAAGTGGGTATATAGTTCATTAGTAGGACAGACCAATGATAATGCAGGTTACTGGGATGCTACTGGACCAATAACGGACGGCATTAGCCTGGTATTGGTCCATTACTGGCCGCGTAACCGGGATTATCGGGGGAGTCATTGAAACCGACAAGTGTCTACGATATATTCACACATTAGGATAGTGAAGGCCTTGATGTTATACTCCGCATCAACGCCTTTTGAATTGATATTATTCAATAAAGAACTAAACAAACATCTTCTATGGCAAGCACTTGATCAATCAGCATGGGTCCAGTGACATAAGTAACTAACTCGGATAATTTATTACCCTCAGAAAAAACCCACATCTTTGACGAACATAATCTAATATCCGGATATGAGGGGTCATGGTTATAGGAGAATAAAATACGTATTCAGTTTACTATACGAGGCCCCTTGCTGGGAGATGAAGTCTGATGCGAAAACCTCCCACAAGATGAGTTTTACGCTCGCTTAACTGTCGTCAGACCATTATGGCGAACACGTTTGAAGTAGCTTCAGACAGGGAGAACCGATGACACAACTGCGTTAAAAAAACCATTTCACGTTTTACTTCTGCAAGGAAGTATCATAGATTCGCATGAGGATGCGCAAGGAAGAGTAAGGTACATTTTAAAACTCTCCTTGTTGAAATATGCCAGTGTTTCCCACAATTTCTTAGAACAAATCCAATTCTGAATATGATGCGGGCATACCTCAACGCCAGTACCTGTCGTTATGATGTGCGTGCGTGCGTGCGTGCGTGCGTGCGTGCGTGCGTGCGTGCGTGCGTGCGTGCGTGCGTGCGTGCGTGCGTACGTGAGTGCGTGCGTGCGTGCGTGCGTGTGAGCGTGTGCGCGCGTGCGAGCCTATGTGCGTGCAAGTCAGCGTGTGCGTACGTGCGTGTGTACGTTCGTGAGTGCTTGTGTGCGTGCGTGCGTGCGCGCGCATGCGTGTGTGAGTGAGGGTTGGAAAAGATTAGTTGCCTTTACTGCACTTTAGCAGCAACCGCTTTAATTCAAATTAATTTCTAAATATTTAATTCGATTAACTTTTGTCACATGGTAATGCATGCGTTGTATCTGGTCCGTATCAGACAGAATACTAATTTATTATCGTCTTAATCATTCTAATTTCTGTGCTAAATTCTGTCAGATTTAAGAAAGTACCGAATAAATTACATACCTGCTTTACAGAACGCACTTAGTTATGCTAGTAAGTACAGGTAAAACTATGAAAATCGTTTAGAAACTCGAGTCTTACGGAATAAATCCGTGTAATACTAGGACGTAATGCCAGTGACACCGAACCTAGAGACAGTTATGCATTTATTAAAGAGGGTATGTTGTATGGAGATAATCTCTCGGTATATGGGATTGATAGAATATAGCTAGAACGAATCGTCGGATGACAGTTCGCTTTTGGTGGTCCGAAAACAATTGCTCTAAATTGTATTAAGAAATAAACCTTCTGACAATGAAAGTTTAAAAGATCGTGTTTGTGCAAGACAAGAACCACCATCTTGAACACACACACACACCCACTTAGCCCCCACCCCAAATAAAAACCAATCACATTCCCTATGCCAGCGAAATTGCATAATTAAGTAATTAGTTTATCTGTCCTTTATGGTCACTGTTTAGCGCACCCTGATGCACCCTATCGTGATGATGGACTTGAGAGACAATTGTAAGAAAACAGAATAACGTGGCGGGATCCTATCGACCACTCAAGTATATGACGTCATCATCAATTACGTTACTGGTTACATGACGTCACAACCATAAAGACGTATATAGCTCTGTCACGAATTGATTCCAATATGCGTAACAAGTAGGCAACACTTAGCTAGAAATGGGCGGAACATAGCGTACATCATCCGATTTCACTTTCTGACAATTATTTTAAAGTTGCAACCATTTGTCTTATAAACTAATATTGCACACTCTCTTAACAGATCGGGTTGAATTAAATTTATTGTGACCAGCCGCTGACGAAAACGGTGGCATATTTCGTGACATTAGCGCGCGGGCGCTATAAGTATATACTTGTCTTCTTGGGCGTTACTGACAGGATTTACAATCTTAGTCAGTCTTCCGCCCGATCCCTTTGATGTGTAACGAGAAATTAACGGGAACGAGTCATCATCAATCTTGTATCACCACTTTGGGGCTCCAGTAACTTAATTTCAAAACAGCAATACAGCTGAGCTGTTGAAGATTTTGAAGATAATTCGATTATCCATAGGCAGCAACAGCCTTCAGTCGAATTACCTTGTATATATGATATTCAATAGACCATGCCTGACATTGTGCATAATTTGTCGTACATTTGATGGAAAGGGTTATTAATACGGATATGCAATAACGCACGTTCAATAACCGGGTTCGGTTACTAACACTCTTTTCAAGCAGTCCCCAACAATTAGTCCATTAGGAAATGTTTGATATGAATCTATATCCACTAACAGAGTCTAATCCTTTATAATAAACTGGTTTATGGTCAAACTAAGATGCCCTTTGATTGTGGCACTAAGATGACCTTGGCTTGTGGTCACTAACAGTCAGATGACCTTTGATTGCGATCACTAGCGGTAAGATGACCTTTGATGGTGGTCACTAGCAATAAGATGACCTTTGATTGTGATCACTAGCAGTACGATGACCTTTGATTGTGGTCACTAGCAGCAAGATGACCGTTGGTGGTGGTTACTGGCAGTAAAGTGACCTTTCATTGCGCTCACTAGCAGTAAGATGACCTTTGATTGTGATCACTAACAGTAAGATGACCTTTGATTGTGATCACTAGCAGTAAGATGACCGTTGATGGTGGTTACTAGCAATAAAGTGACCTTTCATTGCGATCACTAGCAGTAAGATGACCTTTGATTGCGGTCACTAACAGTAAGATGACCTTTGATTGTGATCACTGGCAGTACGATGACCTTTGAATGTGGTCATTAACAGTAAGATGACATTTGATTGTGGCACTAAGATAACCTTTGATTGTGATCACTAACAGTAAGATGACCTTTGATTGTGATCACTAGCATTAAGATGACCTTTTATTGTGATCACTAGCAGTAAGATAACCTTTGATTGCGTTCACTAACAGTAAGATGACCTTTGATTGTGGTCACTAGCAGTACGATGACCTCTGATTGTGATCACTAACAGTAAGATGACCTTTGATTGCGATCACTGGCAGTAAGATGACCTTTAATTGCGATTACTAACAGTAAGGTGACCTTTGATTGCGATCACCAATTTATAAGATGAACTTTGATTGTGGTCACTAGCAGTAAGATGACCTGTGAATGCGATCACTAACAGTAAGGTGACCTTTTGGTGTTGTTACTAGCAGTAAGATGACCTTTGATTGTGATCACTAGCGGTAAGGTGACCTTTGATTGTGATCACTAGCCGGAAGCTGACCTTTGATGGTGGTCACTAGCAATAATATGTCCTTTGATAGTGGTCACTGGCAGTATGATGACCTTTGATTGTGGTCACTAGCAGTTGGATGACCTTTGAGTGCGATCACTAACAGTAAGATAACCTTTGATTGTGATCACTAGCCGGAAGATAACCTTTGATTGCGATAACTAGCAGTAAGATTACCTTTGATTGTGGTCACTAGCAGTAAGATGACCTTTGATTGCGATAATTAGCAGTAAGATGACCTTTGATTGCGATCACTAACAGTAAGATGACCTTTGATTGTGATCACTAGCCGGAAGATGACCTTTGATGATGGTCACTAGCAGTAAGATAACCTTTAATTGTGATCACTAGCAGTAAGCTGACCTTTGATTGTGGTCACTAACAGTAAGATGACCTTTGATTCTGATCACTAGCAGTAGGATGACCTTTGATTGTGATCACTAGCAGTGAGATGCCCTTTGATTGTGATCACTAGCAGTGAGATGACCTTTGATTGTGATCACTAGCAGTGAGATGACCTTTGATTGGGATCACTAGCAGTAAGATGACCGTTGATGCTGGTTACTAGCAGTAAAGTGACCTTTCATTGCGATCACTAGCTGTAAGATGACCTTTGATTGCGGTCACTAACAGTAAGATGACCTTTGATTGTGATCACTGGCAGTACGATGACCTTTGAATGTGGTCATTAACAGTAAGATGCTCTTGGATTGTGGCACTAAGATGATCTTTGCTTGTGGTCACTAACAGTAAGATGACCGTTGATTGTGATTACTAGCAGTACGATGACCTTTGAATGTGGTCATTAACAGTAAGATGACTGTTGATTGTGGCAGGAAGATGACCTTTGATTGTCGTCAATAGCAGTAAGATGACCTTTGATTGTGGCCATTAACAGTAAGATGCCCTTTGATTGTGGCACTAAGATGACATTTGATGGTGATCACTAACAGTAAGATGACCTTTGATTGTGGCAGGAAGATGACATTTGATTGTGATCACTAGCAGTAAGATGACCTTTGATTGCGATCACTAACAGTAAGATGACCTTTGATTGTGGTCACTAACAGTAAGATGACCTTTGATTGTGATCACTAACAGTACGATGACCTTTGATTGCAATCACTAGCAGCAAGATGACCTTTGACTGTGGTCACTAACAGTAAGATGACCTTTGATTGTGGCACTAAGATGACCTTTGATTGTGGTCACTAACAGTAAGATGACCTTTGATTGCTATCACTAACAGTAAGATGACATTTGAGTGTTGTTACCAGCAGTTGGATGACATTTGGTTGCGATCACTAGCAGGAAGGTGACCTTTGATTGCGATCACTAGCAGTAAGATGACCTTTGATTGTGATCACTAGTCGGAAGATGACCTTTGATGGTGGTCACTGGCAGTACGATGACCTTTGATTGAGATCACTAACAGTAAGATGACCTTTGATTATGGTCACTAGCAGTTGGATGACCTTTGTTTGCGATAACTAGCAGTAAGATAACCTTTGATTATGATCACTAACAGTAAGATGACCTTTGATTGTGATCACTAGCCGGAAGATGACCTTTGATGGTGGTCACTAGCAGTAAGATGACCTTTGATTGCGATAACTAGCAGTAAGATGACCTTTGATTGCGATCACTAACAGTAAGATGACCTTTGATTGTGATCACTAGCCGGAAGATAACCTTTGATGGTGGTCGCCAGCAATAAGATGACCTTTGATTGTCATCACTAGCAGTAAGATGACCTTTGATTGTGGTCACTAGCACGAAGATGACCTTTGATTGTGGTCACTAGCAGTAAGATGACCTTTGGTTGCAATCACTAGCAGTAAGATGATCTTTGATGGTGGTCACAAGCAGTAAGATGACCTTTGATTGTGGTCACTAGCAGTAAGATGGCCTTTGATTGTGGTCACTAGCAGTAAGATGGCCTTTGATTGTGGTCACTAGCACGAAGATGACCTTTGATGATTGCGATCACTAGCACGAAGATGACCTTTGATTGCGATCACTAGCAGTAAGATGGCCTTTGATGGTGGTCACCATGGCAGCAACAGCGTCCAGTCAAATTAGTTTCAAACTACTCAACAGAATGCTTATTAAATGGTAAAGAGATTCAATTCGTACGTGTTGGACTGTTAAGCGTTAAAGACGGACTATTTCGAATCAGTCATGACGTCATGATTATGCGTCATTCTACACGTCACGTAGTTGATTATGACGTGATATGATTGAGTGAGGAAATGGATTAATGAATTCATCGCTAATGAATAATTTTACAATGGCTACGCGGTTCATCATAACTTCCATGATTCTGATTTCTCAAGGCCCTTCTTCACGCATTTGTTCCCGTCTTGTAAGTCTGCATTGGCTTTAACATCATCGACATTTTATCATATGGCAACATATTTCTGGAGAGGCGGCTTAACAATGGCCACGCGCCATCTGCACATATGCCTGATGACGAAGCTCACTGGGCCGGGAATGGGCCAATACCGGGCCAATTCGACCCGATGTTGTCCAGTACCAGCCCATTAACCTGCGTTATCAGAAGTATGATTGTTATCATTATAACATACGGTCCAGGTTTCAGCGTACACACTACCAGTTCATTGGAAGATCTGTGGATGCTGATTTTACCTTCGCCCTCCTTTGCAGCGCGACGAGTAAAGACTCATTGTTTATGATTCCCATAGCATTTTGATCGGGTGGTTGCAACACGAATGATGTCAGAGAGCAAATTGTGTGTGAGCCAACATCTGATTGCGCTTGTGTATGAGTTACCTTGCATTAAGTGGAGAACTCCTAAACATGGTTGTCCAGAAACTATCTAGACCACTTCCCTCCACAAGCGTGTAGCCCTCACTAAGCAAGGAAGGATTGGATAGCGACCGCCCATAGCTACGTACGTCTTCACAAACTATGGATTTTATTACCTTCGTAGATCCGTAACAAGCTAAGCAATGATAGATTGGCTGACAATCCCAGAGTCTTTAGTATATCATAATATGATCCAACTTATCTTCTTCTTCTTCTTTTCGATCGCTGGTATCACACTTGGAGAGCCGTTCTCAAGATGAAATCTGTGGTTTTCTGCAGTTCTTCCACAGGCCCATACAGCTTTTCAAGAAAAGAGGTTGACAAAGGCCATATCTCTTCTCTCGCCAGCTGATACGTACTGCAACATTGAAGTATGTGCTCTGTGGTCTGTTCTGCTTCTCCACAAGGACAAGCGGGCGATGTCGTAAGGTGGAACCGCCTGTACATGTGTTGGTTTAGTCTGTTATGTCCAGTTCTGAGACGAAAAATGGTCACTTGCTCTGGCTTCGAGAGATGATGGTAGGCATCTTCTGATTGAGGTGTTCTATAGAGTGACTTGATGATAGTCTTCATCTCTGTATGTGTAACCATGTTTTCTGTCTGATTCTCTTCTGCACCCACCTTTGCCATCTTGTCTGCTTCCTTATTTCCTTGGACTCCACAGTGTGAGGGGATCCACTGCAATGCTATCCGAAAGCATTTGATGGTTTATAGTGCTTCTTCAAGTTGTGGCAGCTTACCTTTGGTGATAGCCTCAAGGACGGAGCGAGCATCAGATAAAAAGACAATCTGTGCAATAGGGTCTGCTGTTCTGCTGATGGTATTAGCTGCATGGATGAGTGCTTCGACTTCAGCTCTGTAGTTTGTGCAGTGTTTGCCTGTCGGTATTGCAGCTGACTCATGTTGTCCGTTTGGATACTGTATGTGCAGTCCGAAACCTCCGCTCCTAATTGCATCTTTGGCTGATCCATCTGTGTAGATCCTTATCCATGTCTCCTGAGGGTACATTTCTTCCAGCATGGCTAGGGTCAGGGCCTTCTTGCTCACATCACTGTGTTCATCTTTGGTTGTGAGATGAGGTACTGTGGTGCGAATAGCTATGCTCTCTAGTTTGTTTTCCCAGGGTGGGGGATCAAGGGTTTGGGTCTTCTATTTGTGCTGGCAACATTTCTTGTTGTTTCCTTTGAAGTGCTTTTGTCTCTTTCACAAAACTTGATCTTTTAAGTCTTCCTGATGACAGCTGTGCTTGTCTGATCTTCATCGGGTGGTTGTTGAACCATTTGAACTTTGCAGCTTGGATCAGTGCTTTGCATTACTTTCCTTTGCTAAGTGGGGGGATGCCTGCTGTCTGCTCCATTTTTTCTATTGGTGTTGATCTCATTCCACCAGTGATGATGCGCAGTGCCTGGTTTTGTACTCTGTCGAGGTTCTGTTGATGGGATTTAGCTGCTGTCATCCATGAGCTGGATCCATACTCAAGGTGTGGTTGTACGGCACCTAGGTAGATGGTCTTGAGGATCCTTTCATTGGGACCCCACTTTGTTCCTGCCAGCTTCCTCATGATGTTTAGCTTTCTTCTGGCCTTTGCCTCTGCATTCTGGATGTGCTCCTTCCATGTTAATCTTCTGTCATAGGCGACTCCCATGTATGGCTGCTGGTCCTCGTACTCGAGTGGAGTACCGCCCAGTGTTAGATTGCCAACCTTGGTTTTGGTGGACAGTGAGAATAGCATGGCTGATGATTTTTCTTTGTTGATGGTAATACACCAGCGATTGGCCCACGCTGTAATTCTGTCCAAGGCGAGCTGCATTCTGTACGTGGCAGTCGTTGTGTACTCCTCGGTGCACCAGAGTACGAGGTCATCTGCATAGAGGGTTGCTTGGATCCCATTGGGCAGCTCTGCTACAATGTCATTAATGAAAAGTATGAACAGAGTTGGTGATAATACTCCGCCTTGCGGTACCCCTTGCCTCAGCAATACATTCTGTCCAGATTGTCCATCCACCAGCACCCTAGCTCTGCGATTGTGTAGGTATGACTTGGTCCATCGGAACATGTTGCCACCGATGCCTGCGCGCCGGAGCTTCACGAGGAGGCCATCCTTCCACACCTTGTCAAATGCCTTCTGCAGATCGATAAAGGCAGCTAGCATCACCTTCTTGGCTTGAAAACTGTCCTCTATGACCTGTGCAAGATGTGTTGTTTGATCTTCTGTGCTCCTGTATCTTCTGAAGCCAGCCTGCTCTGAAACTATAATGTTCTCCGACTCCAGGTACCACTGCAACCGCAGGTTGACGATGCGCTCCATGGTCCTGCATATGCAGCTTGTAAGACTGATAGGACGGTAGCTCAGCACTTTCGTCTTGTTCTTCCCTTTTTCAGAATAGGACTCATTCTGGCTTCCTTCCAGCACTGAGGAACCTCTCCATTGGTCCAACTGAGATTAAAGATGTCTAGCAACTTGCGGAGAGATGCATTACCAAGGTGTTGGATCATTTCATTCGTAATGCCATCTGGCCCGGGAGACTTCTTCTTCTTCAATTGGCGGATAGACTTCTTCAGTTCTGCTAAACTAATGTCAACTTTCATGCATCATGAGTGTTGGTGTCTGTTCTTTCCTTTTGCTCTTTTCTAACCTCTTTTTTACGCATTCGTGGTATAGAAATGTTGCTTTCTTTTGCATATGCCTTCGCAAAGGTATCTGCAGCCATCTTTCCTGACAGTGTTTGTCCATCTTCTTCAAGAGTAATCTTCTCTCCCCCGACACCCTCATCATTCAGTGCTTTAGTCAGTCTCCATAGCTTTGTGGTGTCTCTCTCTAAATTAAACCCTGCCGTCTTTTCCCTCCAGCTTCTTCTTTTGGTCTCCAGCTTGGTCTTTAGATAGCTGGCTTTAGTTTGTTGTAGTGTGAAGTGGTTTTCATGACAGGGATTACCCTCTGCATCTTCTCTGGCCTTGTCTAGTTTATCATGTGCTGCTTGCAGTTCTGTTGTCCAGTAGGGGCAGTAGTTTTTCCTGAACCCTCGAGGAATCGCTTCGTTGGCAGCCTTGAGGATACTTGAATTAAATTCCTTGACCGCATTGTTGATGTTTCTCCCTTCTACTGCTATATTTTGGGTAAGCTCATTGGAACGAATGCCGAACAGACTCCAATTTGCCTTTTTGTAGTCCCACCTTGGATGTTGAGGTGAACTTGTCAAATACTTCCAGAAAGAGAGAGGAGGACTGGACGGTCGTCGCTTCCTCCTACCTAACACTCTACTGAGGTTTCTGTGAATGTCTTCTGTACAAAATGCCAAGTCCGGCGTTGTTGTCGAGTGCCACCGGCGCGAGTAGAAGGTAGGCTGATCTGTGGGATCGTTGACAAGTAAAAGGTGCTTTTCATCTTGCCATGCTTCAATGTCTTCTCCTCGTTTGTCAAGTGTTCTGTATCCCCAGCTCTGAGACTGGCTATTAAAGTCTCCCGCAATGAGGAAGTGGCAGTCCGGGACCTGGATTGTGTCAAGTGAGAGATTCTTGTCATTAGGGCAGTAATAATTGACAATGTCAATCACAGAGTTGCTGGTTGTTACCTCGAACTTCATATATTCTGCCTCTTCCATAAAGGTTTTGATCTGGCTGGCGTTCACGCTGTTTCTGACCAAGGTGATCACCCCGCCTTTCTTTCTTCCTCTTCAATCACACCGGAAAATCTGGTAACCTCTGATCTTAAATGGTTTTCCTTCTTGCAGGTGTGTCTCTTGGATGCAGCAGATATCAATGTTGTTTTCGTACATGAACTGTTCGAGCTCTGATTTCTTGTTGGTAACCCTTTCTGCGTTCCAGTGCATGATGTTGATACTGGGGTTCTCTTTGGGTTTGGTCTTCTCTTTCGGTTGGCCATTAGCTCTCCATCCTCGTCCCCTGGCTCTACAAGACGAGTTGATGGGACCTCCAGTAGCTGAGGGTGGGCTCCTTCGAGGCATGGAGCCCGGCGCTGCACCTGCCTGGCGGATCCTCACAGGGCGAGCACAATTTCGGTTGATTCGATCTCCAAGTGTCATTCATTTGCGTTGTGCATAATGCTCTGGTTAGCCCCTCCAAATATCTGGATTGACATCCAGTGGGTTACACCCCTGCGCCACGTTGAGGCCGAGCATATAGTCTTAAACAGGGGAGATCCAACTTATGACCAACACGAAAAATAACAACTCTACGTATACTGGTCCAGATTGTCTTGTGTTAAACTTTGAGACAAACTGTATTAATAGTTTTATAGAAATTTGTATATTCTGAATTTATTCTAGTTCTGGATCCGCAACAAGGATGGCAAAGATAGTCAGTGGGAATAACATATTATGTGTTACAATGTGGGGCACATTCGATAAATAGTTTCTGATAAAATCTATGCAGTTTAATCCGGATCAAGGCCAGGGCTGAGAAATCATATTTTCCTGGAAGAACATTCCGTGTGTATGATTACTCTAGTAGTAGAAACATCCGTCAGCTTCAATCAGTCCGTCTTCGCTTTTTACCACTGTGTCTTGTTCAAAATCTTCAGCTTCCTCAAGCCCATTGAAGATGACCTTTGATTGCGATCACTAGCACGAAGATGACCTTTGATTGTACCGAGTCCTGCTTTCCGTAAGTCACCTCGTAACACGCTTAGCAGGTTTATGCAATGACGTCATCGCCTAGCTTTATATTTGCTGGCTTCCAGTAGGGCGAATTACAAGCTCTCTGTGTTGGTCTTTTGGCATCCTTAGCACATGGCCAAATATGGGCCATCTTTTGCTGGGCGACTTTTACAGACAGCGCGATGTATTACACATCTTGTATAGTGCATCGTTGACCGTTATGCTGTCTGGCCATCGGCGTCCAGTGATGAACATTCAATGGCATTATTAAAATATTCAATTGGATGGTTAATGTATTCAGTGGTAAGCAATATTAATATTAGCATATTCAGTGACATTTTAGCATATTCAGTGGCATTTTACATATCGAAGTTGACTTGAAGACAGCGGCTTTGAAAGTGTTAAGAAAAGGAACTTTGACAGATGGAGATATGTCCTAAATGTGCTAATGACTTAACGCCCAGGAGATGTCTGGCCTGGAACGGGGACAGTGTGGTGTCGGGTATGATGAGGTGGTGGTGTGGTGGGTTGGTGTAAGTTTGTGGCTACTAATGGCGCGAGTGCGGCTAATGTGTTGTACTGACGGTGCATGGTAATGCTTGTGATGATGCTGCTGATGATGGTGGTGGTAGTGATGCATGGTGGTGGTGGTGGTGGTGGTGGTGGTGGTGGTGGTGGTGCTGGTGGTGGTGCTGGTGATAGTGATGCATGGTGGTGGTGGTGGTGGTGGTGGTGGAGGTGGTGTGGTGGTGGTAGTGATGCATGGTGGTGGTGGTGGTGGTGGTGGTGGTGGTGGTGGTGGTGGTGGTGGTGGTGGAGGTGGTGGTGGTGGTGGTGAGAGAGGCAGTGGCGGTGGTGATAGCATGAGGCGGCGACGGTAGCAGATGGCGGCGGTGATGGTGGTTGTTGTGGTGGAGATTGTAAAGGCAGTGGCTGTTATTAGTTACACAATGCTTGTATGATCTG
>CM067371.1:64139303-64169303 GCA_034401795.1 Chaetoderma sp. LZ-2023a
TGAGCTTCAGACATTGACAGACGGTCGGACGGACTAAACGCCCAAACGTGAGCAAACGTACACGAACGAATGCAGGCACGCACGCACGCACGCACGCACGCACGCACGCACGCACGCACGCACGCACGCACGCACGCACGCACGCACGCACGCACGCAGGCAGGCAGGCAGGCAGGCACGCACGCACGCACGCACGCACGCACGCACGCACGCACGCACGCACGCACGCACGCACGCACGCACGCACGCACGCACGCACGCACGCACGCACGCACGCACGCACGCACGCACGCACGCACGCACGCACGCACGCACGCACGCACGCACGCACGCACGCACGCACGCACGCACGCACGCACGCACGCACGCACGCACGCACGCACGCACGCACGCACGCACGCACGCACGCACGCACGCACGCACGCACGCACGCACGCACGCACGCACGCACGCACGCACGCACGCACGCACGCACGCACGCACGCACGCACGCACGCACGCACATTCTCGTGAAATTTTGTATCCATACTAATAAAGCAATTCACATGACTGTATCGAAGGCACTAGCCTAAACATAAGTGTAGGAACAGGTGGTGGAGAAAGCGGGACGATAGCCTCACCCCGGGGTTTTCCTCTCCCATAGTGTATCCCTATGGCGCCCGCTAGCTTTGGCTTCAACCATAGTTTAGCCACGAGCCCACACCCCACCCCACCCACCCACCCACCCACCCTCAGGTCAAAGTACGTTCCTACACCCCTGCTAAATAAATAAATACATACATTTGTCTAGTAATGCAAATGGGTTAACATTCGGTAATCTCTGATTTCGTTTCAGCGGGTTCCTTATCCTTTCTCCCGCCGTTCGTTGATCTGTTCTAATTGTGGTTGGTTTTCAAAATAATCCCATAAAACGGCATCTGCTAACATTTTGTTATTTTATTTGAGGGACTATTAGAAAAAATTCAAAATGCCGTAATAAAAACACTTTCGTTTTAGACATGGCTGCCGATTATTTACGGAAATGATAGAGAGGCGCCGATGAACCTGGCGTAAAAATTCAACAAATCTCAGTAAACTTTGAGAAAATCCAGACAGATTATCATGCGGCACGCGCACGCAATGACAACTGAGCGTGTGCACATGCCGTAAGCACGACGTCGTATTAAACCAAATGTTGAGGCTAGAATAACATTGTAACTAATGTGCCTGGTAGAACGATGTATTTGCTTTGAGAGCGAGACAGAGATAGTTAAATTCATACCTACTAGTTCAGCTGTACTTAATAAGCATTTTCTATTTGATTTAAATTTTATCTTTGACAAAGGCACGCACTTCTACTCCCACACAGACTTTCTTCAAGATTCGTCTCCTCTGTCAACTTTTCCCCAAGACCCGGGGACTGGGGACCTGGTGCTGGTTGACCACCTCTCCTCCGTCAACTTCTTTCTCAAATATTCGTCTCATCCGTCAATTTCTTTCTTTCTTCACGATATATATTTCTAGTATGGTGCTGGCGGTGACATCTGCGTAGTGATTCCGGGTTTCCCTTCTGCCGGGGTTGCAATTTCCCGGGGTTTCTAAGGACGCCCGGCAGGCAGTCGTAACTTGGAGCCCGAATAGTGCACAGATTTATGCGAGATTCATCGGTTTTCATTGAATGTTACATTCTATTTTAACTTCCACATGCTATTTCTGTTGAATTCCAATTAGGATTAATTCCAATTTCTTTCTTCAAGATTCGCCCCCTCCATCAATTTCTTCCTTCAAGATTCATCTCTTCTGTAAATTTCTTTTTTCAAGATGCGTCTGCTCAGTAGAACAGAGGCGGGGTGGGTACGCTTCTGATTGAGCCAGAGCTTTGTGACGTCGTCTCATTTGCACATTAGACCACACGCTCATGCCCATATATGGTCATGGGACGGAGCTTCACATTTTTAAAGCTTTTAAAAACCCCACCACCATGACCATATTACGGGCATCGGGAATAACCTAATATGAAAATGAGATGATGTCACAAAACTCTGGACCAATCAGAAGTGCGCCCACTCCCATCTCTAGCTTTTGAGATGTAGATTTAATGATGATTGACAAATGCAACGAGACAATTAAATGGAAGGGGGAGTATACAAATGAGGTCCTTGACCAGCTGTAGACCAATCAGAATTGCAGCTATATCGCTGCAGCCATTCAGTATGTAGAATATTGTAGCTCTATTGATGATTGGCATGTGTATCGATGTGTGAAATGGCTGATGGGCGGTTAGGGTGTGTGTACATAGACCTATTGTTACCTTGATGATGAGACAACAGGATGGTGGGAGCCGAGGGTGCTGTGACCATTCCGTACATAGATCTATTGTTCCCAGACGAATATCACAACCAAGTGCTAAAAGTCTTATCAATCAATCCCTTGTAGTTACTGGATTCTTCAGTATGATGTATGATTACTGTATTCTGCGGCTGTAGTAGTATAAACATCCTACAGCTGCAATCAGTCCGTCGCTTTTGCCCACGGTGTCTTGTCCTCAACCGAAATACTTAGCTTCCTCAGGTCCATTCTTGACTTGAGTGCACCGAGTCCTGCTTTCTTGAGGTCACCTCGTAACATGCTTAGCAGATTTATGCAATGACATTCTCTCATGGCTTTGTATTTTCTGGCTCCGAGTAGGGCGAATTCCAATGCTCTCTGTGCTGGTGTCTCTTCTGGCTTCCTTAGCACATGGCCAAACATGGACCATCTTTTCTGGGCCACTTTTACAGACAGCGGCGACGTATTACACATCTTGTATAGTGTATCGCTGGAAATTATTCTGTCTGGCCATTGGTGTCCAGTGATGGTGCATATGTGTTTGCAGTGGCAGGCATCGAGTTTGTCTAGAGCTGCCTTTGGAGCTGCCCAGCTGTTACAGTTATACAGCATCAAGGATACGCAGGTTGCATTGTATAAACGTAGCCTCTTTATCAAGGGCATCTTTGATCTACGAATCCATAGCTTCCAGAAGGACCATGACGCAGCGTGCAGAAATGTCAGCGGTACTGCAAAGCAGTGAGCCCAGGATTTTACATTTCCTCCATGGTTCGCCGCCACGAAGTGGATCGTCATTTTCTATAGCTTCATGCTTTGTCGATAGGTATATGTGGGTGAACTCTGCTTTGGATTCATTCATAAAGAGAGTCTCAATTTTTAGTTTGCTTGCAGCTATTGGGAGAAGTTCGTCAAGGGGTTTCTTTTCCTCATCTATGAGGTCTGCATCGTCAGCATTTTCCATTTCTAGCAGCATGCCCAGTATTGACACTGGGGGGGGGGGGGGGGCGGAGGGGTTGTGGTGTGGTGGGGTTAGTCTTGTGGAACTTTCCTGCACAGATTTCAATGCAGCAGCAAGGTAGCAGGTGAAAAGCACCGGAGATAGACCATCTCCCTGTGGGGAGCCGATTGATGTCTCAAAATCGACAGACTTCACTGACTTGACTCGTACTCTCAGCTTGGTGTCTGCAAGCAGTAGTCTCACTAGTCGTAGCTCATCTTTATTGCAACTGGCCTGGCGCAGTACATATAGGCTCTTTGAGCATTTAATTGTGCCGAAGTCTCGTGACATGTTATTGCCCATTTTGTGAAAGTCTCAGTGTTTGGACATGACTACCGATACAAGCATGCATTGAGCCCATACAATGTCTGCACAGCTGCGTCCATGTTTTAAGCCACTTTGACATGATCCAGTGAAGTAATCGATCTTGTCTCGGATGCGGCATAGAGTAACATTAGATAGGATAATCCATATGCTGTTGAGGAGCACAATGGGTGCTCAGGTGGCTTCTTGGGCATGGGTAGTGCGATAAGCGTGCCTTGGCCTACAGCATCGATGGGAAGGTGGTGCATAAAAGCTGAATTGATTAGGTGCATGACCGGTTTTAAGATAATGTCAATTGCATATTTGAATAGTTTATTGCTCATGCGATCAGGTCCAGATGCACGTACATTTTTCAGGACTTTACGTGCCTTCTCAACTTCTGCTGTTTCTTCTTCTTTTCGTTCGCTGATCATACGGCCAGTCCTGTAAATGACTATCGACATGATCATAAGCGTTAAGTGCGTGGATCCATGGTTTATTAGAGTGCCCCGTGCGGCCTGGAACCTCCGTCTTCAGCACTCGAGGTTTCTGTCAGGATTACCTCACCCTTACCTCCTTTAGTCGCCTCTTACGACACGCAGAGGATACGGGAGGTGTATTCTCAGCCCCACCTACAGAGCAATTCTGCTGTTTTAATTGGTGTTAGTAATGGCCTGGGGTCGCCTGAGAATGGGTGCAAAGGCTCATCATTGTTATCAGTGAACTGTTCCTTGAACCATTTTTGGATCGCCTCGGCTTTTCCCTGGTCAGTCCCGATAAAGTGTCCTTCAGAGTTGTGTACAGTGAGTGGTGGTGTATAGTCAGTAACTCTCACGGCTCTGGTTGCTCAAAACATTTTGTGACAGTCATCCACGGCAGTGATTTCATCTGCTAGGGAGTCTGCCTGTTGAATAACAAGATCTTTTAAGCATTTGCTAATGTGGCGCAGAATAATATTGCACTCCCGGCGTAGTTTTGTGCGGTCTTCACTTTGGCCACTTTGATAGATGCGCAGCCATAATGCTTTCTGCTCTGCTGACAGTTTTACTACTAGAGGGTCGTCAGTATACCTAGTTTGGTTGTTTTTAAGAACACCTATGGTGCTGGTAGCGGATGATTCCATAGATTTCAGTATTTTGGTTAGGGCTTCGTTTGAATCGGAGCTGACATCGATGTTAATTATCTTCTCGACGAGGGCTTTTTTATATGACATTTGAGTGTCAGTGTCCCTGATGAGCTTGGGTAGGTTGTAGGTGACTCTACCCTCTTGCTCGACATGGTGTTTATATATTAGGTAGAGATCGTTCATCTGAAGGCGTGTAATGACTAGCTTATGGTCAGAATTGAGGCCTGTACCTCCATACGAATGAGCATTCCGGAGTAAGGGTTTTGCTTCTGTCTTGCATAGTATGACGTCTATTTGGTTGATGACAGCTTTTGTAGCCTTAGAACCTTTTGGGGTCTTGCGATCAGTAATGTGTCCAGTCCATGTTGTCCGGTGATGGCATGGGTGTTTGAAAGCCATATTTGTGACAAATAGACCATTGGAACTAAGCAATGCCACCAGTGCATCTCCATTGTTGTTGTGTGTGCCCTCTCCATAAGATCACACGCATAGGCCAAGTCCTGAACCTTTGACCGCAACACCGAGTTTACCCAGCTTGGAGTTGAAATCTCCACACATGAACAGTTGCCATCTAGCTGGGATTGTAATGACGGAGCTCAGTTTTGAATAGAAGGAATCTAATATTGCTGGATTCTCTGTGGCTTTTTCGGTAGTTGGGCCGTATGCATTGACAATTCAACATGTGGTGGTGTGTTTTCGCATAGGCATAGCCAGGTCGATGAATGCAACGTGATCACTGATGTATCCAAAACTAATGACATGATCCAAGACCCTTGGTCCGATTATGAAGCCCAAGCCCCGGTATGTAGCTTATGGCTTGTCTGTAGTTGCTGCTCTGAGTGTTTAGCTACTTTAGTCTCTTTAATGCATGCAATATCGATGTTATAGTGTTCACAGTCTGCACCTAAGGTTTGCCTCTTTGATGTTGCACTCAGACCACGTACATTCCACGTAGCTATGGTAAGCTCCTGGGAAGATTGCGTCGTCTGAGGATGTCGAGCACAGTTTCCTGTTTGAAGAAGGGTAGACATAATCAGTGTTGCCTCTGTATGCGAATGTCAGCCCGCAATCCCTGATGAATTAGTTTCCCAATAAAGTTGGTACTTATGGAGGAGACCGGCGTGAAGGTGTCATCTTTCTCCCCCTTCAGTACATAGCTCTATTGTTACTGGCAGTAGTTGCAATGGGAAGGTTAATCCAAACAAATCGGGGCTTGGGGCTGGGAAGGCCAGGTGGGTGAGGAATTCAGCCAAGTTATAATGTGTTTGGACATGTTTGTTCCTGGCTGAAGAGATGCTGGGAAGTTTTGAGCTCGGCACATAGGTAAATTGTTACTGAACAAAGATCGTAGCTAAGTACTAAAAGCATTAACTTTCAATCCACATTGTAAATATGGGTTGGATTAGCTCTCCGACAGGGACCGTGGAAAATGACCGCCCGATCTGACAAACTTATTACGTCAGCTCGTCTATGAGTATTCATTAACATGGTCATCATCTTATCGCCATCATAGCATCATCAAATTGATCTATACTTAGATGGGGCTGACCTAATATAGTGGTATTTCCCCAGAGCCTATGTTCACGGTATTTCACAGGGAAATGTAAATGTCAAATGCTGACCAATTTATTGGAGTAAAAAATAGCACTGTATAGTTTCACAATGATTACGCAGTAGTGCTATATCGGTATGATATTTATGTATGCTATTGAAGATAACACTGTTAACTCTGTATGATTAATGTAATGTTAATTCGTCTAACTTTTTGTAGCTGGAGTCTAACCGATGTACAAGGTAGGGACAGGACGGACGTTTGTTCATCCATTATATTAATGCCATTCCTCTGGGCATAATTATCACATTTATCTATAAGCCATCTTGAATTGGAATCGATAGAAAATATTGATCGCTGCTGTGATTTGATTTCAAATTAGTTGCTAGATATTCAACAGTATTCAACAAGCTATGCACATACAGACGGAATAAACCCACAACTCGGTTATAATCAGGCTTAAGGCCTAGTAAACTGATATAAATGATCTATAGCAGTATTGATAGTCTTGTTAGGAAACTGGTTGTTTGACATCACCGATTTCGCGCTGTTGTTCAACAAGATTACGTTAGCAAATCAGCCAGAAATTTGTGATTAAATGTTGGTATAACTTAGGAAAGATGTTGCTGCACATTTAATCCATAATATCTTGTAAGACGGTGATCTAAGACATTATATTAAGTAGGGAATATGATACTCATCTTGGGACACGTAATATATGGCTAATTACACTAGTTCTTCATGACGTCAGATACAGTTACCGGATTTTGACTCGCATTGCCATATCGGTTCTGGGGGAAACCTGGAACTGGATATTCTCCGGGTCAAGGGTCGACCCTGTGATGGTGGTTGATGTGTGAAGAGTATTAGTTACCGTGGCCTGAGATGAGCATCTCTGTTACAATTAAATCATACAAGTTTAGGTAGAAATCTGTAAACAGCTTATCAGGAAAATGAATACATGGTTTCCCAAGTTGATACTGATGACAAAATAAAATTGTTAGTATAAAGCTATCAGAATGATAGGTGATCAGATGATCCTAAGATTCAGTTATTGTTTATGAGGTCGGTTAGGTATTCTTAGTTCATGTAGAATTGGCCATTTTAAAAATAGAATTTAATTTGCATTATTTGAAGCTTGTTTGAAGACTGCAGCGACTTAAATGTAAATTGCACATACTGATATATACAGTATTATACAGAGGCGTCATATTTAAATTACCTGTTAACTCATTTAATTATCTTGCATTATTTGAAAGCTATAAGTACGTAATAAATTTCTATCATTAAAGTTCTCGTGTCCCATTAAATATAGACCCTTTTGCAGGAGATATGAGATGCCTGCTGATTTATGTTCAATTTACTCAGCATGCGATGCTACCCAGTATGTATTGCTACCCAGCATGCAATTTCCTGACTCCATAGTCGTTGTAACTATTGGACGCCATATATGTTTAGTCTATTGTCTGTATAGCTCAGGATTTCTCAAACAAAACCAACCTGCCTGCACGTGCAAATAGTCATTTGCCTCCAGTTCTGGAAGCAGCAGCAGCAGCAGCAGCAGCAGCAGCAGCAGCAGCAGCAGCAGCAGCAGCAGCAGCAGCAGCAGCAGCAGCAGTAAGTAATAGGGGTAGTAGTTTTATAAAGCAGGAAATAGGGTTGTGTGTGCATGCATGCTTATGTGGATGCATGCATGCTTTGGTGCATGGGTGCATGCATGCGGGTGCACAGTCATGTGGGCGTATGAGTGTATGTACATGCGGGCGTCCGTGTGAGCGTGCATGCATGCATTCATGCATGTATGCTTGTGTGCATGCGGGAGTGTGCGCATCGTGCGTGCGACCATGCATGTGTTCATGTGTTCATGAGTGTGCGTGGGTGCGTGGGTGCGTGGGTGCGTGGGTGCGTGGGTGCGTGGGTGCGTGGGTGCGTGGGTGCGTGGGTGCGTGGGTGCGTGGGTGCGTGGGTGTGTGCGCGCGTGTGCACACGCGCGCATGTGTGTCGGGTGGGTGGGGTTTTGGGACATACCTACGATTGTCTATCACGTTTGATTTTTAATTTCTTCATCTACGAATTCGTTTGGCGCCTGGCCATGTATAAAAAGGTCACTTTCCTATCTACAGTGTTGGTTGGTTGTTTGTTTTCTTTTTGTGGGTGGGGGGTGGGCGGTGCGGGTGGGCGTGGGGTGGGGCGTGGGGTGGGGGTGGGGCGTGGGGTGGGGGTTCGGGTTGGTATCGATCGATCCCTGAACTCCTTGACTATCAATTTCCAGAAAGCTATTCAAGTAAGCTGTTGAATATTGTGAAGCTAATTTGACTAGGTGCTGCTGTTGACTATGGGAGCAACTGCACCCAGTTAAATTAGTTTCAAAATATTCAAGAGCATGTTTATTAAATAGTAAAGACATACAATTCATGCAACGTGTCGGACTATTAAGCGTTAAAGACGGGCTAAATAGAATCATTCTTGCTGTAATTGATTATGACGTCATCCTACACGCCACGTAGTTGATTATGATATCATATGCCGTCATATGATGGATGGATGGATAAAATGGAAAGGTCCATTGAGACACTGGCATATACTGGGCTAAAGAATTAATTGTCATTTGAATGGAACCTATTGCTGGTAGATATCTACCAGGAACATACACGGTTTACTACATTTACATTGACCACGTTTGGTTGTAAATCTGTTATTGAAGGTAGGTGGTGGTGGTTGTGGTGGTGGTGGGGTGGGTGGTGGGGGTGGTGGGGTGGTGGTGGTGGTTGTGTTGCGTGGGGTGGGTGTGGATGCTCGCGTGCGTGTCAGAGCGTATATGCCTACTACGAAGGATGCTATCGTGAAATAAATGTTTTAATGTCAGGCCAATCTCGTTCAATATTTGCAGCGTTCTTGAGTTTGGATCGCATTATCTGTAAATACCGTGCTTAGTGTGCAGCATATCTCGGTCAAGAGCGTGCATGTATGTTTGCACGCGTTGGTGCACGCGTACATGTGTGTGTGTGTGGGAGTCAAAGGAAGTAGTGCCTTACACTTCATAAATCTGTTGGTTTGATTTAAAATACCAATAATTAGTGATGTTGATAGAAGTACTAAGACGCGACCTTTAAAATAAGTGCCGCTTAAAGTGAGACCCGCCTGATATCGTAAAACAAATGCCAGACATGACGTGTTCACGTAAGGACATGAGGATATGACCTCAAAGGAACCCTGACCACAGCCGCATACGTCATGATTCAGAAGTATCGACCATACATACATACGGGTTAGCCCAATAAATTAATAGCGCGGGTGCTTTAAAATAAATTTCACTACCAAGAATAGTCACCCTAAGTACTAAAATGGCAATAGATAATCCGAGAATAACTTTGCAGAAAATCTATTCATTCCATCTATATGTGTGTCCAACTATTAAAGGTCATCATCAGAGCCAGTGTCTAGATATATTGACACGCATATAAAATATTGTATTTGTCTATTAATAATATTGATTTGCGCTTTTTTATTAACGATATTCTCCCCTAAAATTTCCAAAAGAAAATTTATAAAGAGTCAGAAAATGATAATTAAATCCATCAATTATCAGATCCACAGCGCACCCGTGTGAATGTACTCACTCGGTGACGATTCATTTCATTGGGCTTCAGATGGCATGTAAAGACATTTCTATTACTTCGTATCATAACCCCTGATATCATGGCTTGCTGGGCCGTCACTGGACCATTGCCGAAGATGTTGGCCCGGCATTGGTCGAGTACCGGTACAGTACGCGGGTTATTAGGGATGGAGATGTGCGTTCGATATTAAGAATGTATCAGTCGAAGCAAGGAAGACTATATTGGGGGTATTTTGAGATCATTTTGTAGCTGAGGAAACAACGTAGGCCTACAATTCTTTCCTGTCAAATTAACACGGGTTCCCATAAAATCTGTCACCAGTCGTAATCGATATGCGGCTACAGTAGGATACAGATTTTATGGGAACACAATTTTCAAATGTTGTATATTGTCACAAATAATCACCGTGGCAGAAAGAGGGAAAGTTGGACATGGTTCAATTTTCCCGATTTGTCCCAGATTACGTGCAATATGCGGCAATCTGCAGTGTTTTCCCGATGAGAGCACTCTCTCAGATTATTTGTAGCGCAATGGCTATCCCAGAATGCTCATATTAGAAAATGCTCCCGATTCAAATCGCATACTGCTTATGCAGACATTTGTCTTAAAGAGGTGTTGCAATCGTGAAGGAAATACAAACTAAGAAAAAATCGATTCCCCTTGTATTTTTTATAAAATAAACTGGTATAGTCATATGCATCATCTAAAAAGATAAATGTAAAAAAATTACCCCCCCCCCACTCCACCCCAACCCTTTCATTGGAATTCACCTTTCCGGAATATCCATCGGTGATTTGACGTCATATGACGCCATAATCAGCTAAGCGGAGTGCAAGATGACGTCATAATCATTGCGCCATAAATGATTCTATTAGGCCTGCCTTTAACTCTTAATAGTCAGACACGTTGTAAGAATTCTATGTCTCTACTATTTAATAAACATGCTGTTGAATATTTTGAAACTAATTTGGCTGGGCGCTGTTGCTGCCTATGGCAGCAACAGCACCCAGTCAAATTAGTTTCAAAATATTCACCAACTTACCAGTACAGTTTTCTGGAAATTGATAGTCAGGAAGTTCAGAGATCGACCGATCGATACCAGCACGAGCAAGGTGTGGGTTGAGCTTAAATAGAGATGGGCGGGTCATATCTAAAAACGAAAGGTCCATTAGCGATATAATACAGCCGCTTGACGCCTGCGTATATGTAGACTGTTAGCATTCAAACTGCACGACTATTATGGGTATACTCTGAATAATTCTTATATAAAACGTAGACGGTTTTATGCGAAATATATAATACTACTGCTACACGCCGATATAGAATACAAGTTGGACTTATCAACGGTGCAGGGACCAATATCGAATTGAATATCGATGCCGCCATTAGGCCTAGTCAATGGCGCAGAGGACCAATAGTGAATTCAATATTGGGGCACTCGTTGGTCAACGGCACAGGGACGAATATAGAATTCGGTATTGATCAACGGTGCATGTTCTATATTGGTCATTCGACCGTCTCTAACTTTTCTGTTTCTATATTTTACCTTTTTGTACATTCCGATCATTTTCGCTTGAGTACCCGGATTTCAAATTATAGAGTAGCGCGCACTTGCGCCGTATTTTGTAAATCAGGGATAGAATTGATAATGCGTTAAGCTTCGCCAGCCACAGCATAGAAGGATCCGTGTCTATCTATGCCACGCCCGTTTCTAGCTATGCACCGCCCACGCTTTGCAGGCGTTGGATCGGTTTATATAGGCTCCTTTTGAACACCGAATTCTTAGGATCCCAATTTCAAGGCAGCTATACAGGTAAGCTGTTGGATAATTTTAAACCAATTTGATCCTGTTGTGTTGCTGCCTATTTCCCAGCCAAATTAGTTTCAAAATATGCAACATAATGTTTATTAAATAGTAAATCCATCAGACATGAAATTCGTGCACAATCCAGCCCCATAGCGGAGTATAATTGTGACGTCAGCCTACATATGACGTAATTGATTACTTGCGTGTCAGATGGGATTCACCCATTGTTTTAAGTTTTAATACGTTTGGACATCCAAATATTGAATATATACCATGAGAATATAACTTAAGCCCATTAACGCTCAAGTTGGCAAAACACGGCTTCTGCAGTGGTCTTGAGGAATATTCATTTGTAGACCAAGAGTAGACTATTTTTGAAATTTTACCTCTTTAAAGTTGAATGGCTGGCTTGATCACCGACTCAGTCATTGCCGTGATAAAGTTACAAAAATAATCTCTTGGTCTGCAAATGGACATGTTCCCGTCGGCCACTTTGAGATCAACATGAGGTAGAATGATGTTTGCGAGCATGTGCATGCGTTCGTGCGCGCGCGTGTGTATGTCGCGCGCGCGTGCCTGCCCGCGTGAGTGTAGGCATGTGTCTGCGTGCGTGCGTGGGTACATGCGTGCGTACGTGCATGCGTGTACGTATGTGCATGTGGCACGTGTATGTGCATGTGTAGAGGCGAGTGTCTGAGTGGGTGGGATGCGTGTGCCATATGTGCCCGTGTGTATTTGGAGCTGCGACGTATAACGGATAACCTAGTAATGTTACGTGCTAGTTCAAGCGGGGTGGGCTATCCTCAATACTATCTATATAGCTTACACAATGCGTTCTTTATTACATATAATGACCTATGACCAACTGGCTTAGATAAAGTGTCAATAACTTCAAATCTTCATGCTCGACAACCCGGAAATTAGCATTTTATATCGCGAAGCCTACCACGCATCACACATGCATATGTATTACATGAGCATGCACGTACTCACACTCACGCGTAAATGCGAGCACACGCGCGCACGCACGCACGCGCGCGCGCGCGCGCACGCGCGCGCGCGCACGCACGCACGCACGCACGCACGCACGCACGCACGCACGCACGCACGCACGCACGCACGCACGCACGCACGCACGCACGCACGCACGCACGCACGCACGCACGCACGCACGCACGCACGCACGCACGCACGCACGCACGCACGCACGCACGCACACGTACACACACACACGCATAAGCACATGTACAAGCAGACGTGCACGCATTCGTGTGCAAAGGCACACACGCGCACCCGCCGCATACACGCGGATACGCATCGACGCACGTACACGAAACATATATTACAAAAGCGATCGTTCGATCAAGTAGACCTATATGACGTTATAAGCATTACACCTCTTCATCTCTATCATAATGCCGTATAGCTCCGTCACGAATATCGAAAAGTACGTCAGGAGTGCTGAAATTGTTTTGGAATTGTATGTCTTTGACGATTTTACAATTTAATAAACATTCAGTTGAATATTTTGAAACTAATTTGACTTGAAGCGGAGGCTTCCACAAGTATTGGTAGCAACACCCCCTAGTCAAATTGGTTTCAGAATAATCAAGATCTTACCTGCATAGTTACCGACACCTTGAAATTTAGATTCTGGGAATTCAAATCGATTCCATCACGCTTAAAGAGTGGACGGAGAAAAACGGGAGCTTAGGTAGACATGGGCAGTGGTCATAGCTGGAAATGGATTGGTCTATTTAGGTCTCTTATTGATTGTGATGCCGCGGTAGGTAGATGCTTCCGTTCTATATTAGGAACCTACAAGGGAGTAAGAAGACAATGCAGATTTAGAATCTTAGCACTTAGAGTACGCAAAATTACGCCATATTCCATAATGGACCTTACCACTTTTAGATATGCCCCGCCCATCTCAATCTAAGTTCCACCCACACCACGTCCGTGTTGGGATCGATCGATCTCGGAACTCCTAGACATCTATACATGTAAGCTGTTGAATATTTTGAAACTAATTTGACAGGCCCAATCAAATTAGTTTAAAAATATTCGGCAGAATGTTTATTAAATGGTAAAGACATACAATTCGTACAACGTGTCGGACTATTAAACGTTAAACACAGACTATATCGAATCATTCATGACGTAATGATTATGACGTTATCATACACGCCACTTAGTTAATTATGACGTCATATGACGTCAGATTATCGATGGATAAACTGGAAAGGTGAATTCGCATTACGAACTGAAAGTCTGGAACCCGAACAACATACATCTAATAAGCCGTTATCTAAATATAAATAGCACGGCTATTATATAAATATGAGGTATACTTAATAACAGGGGTAGCTATAATTGTAACTCCACAAATAATGATGTTTGTAAACATTTTATAAATATTGATTTAAACTTTATTACTGAGGTGAAAGTTGGAGCGCGCGTTTCCAGCATTTTATTGTACGGCGTGTTAACTGCATGGCCTTTTATGTATCTGACAACATAGTGCCTAGCAGACTCTATGCACAGGTTATAATAGGCTACCCGTTTTGCTTTTTTTTGCTTTTTTCACTTTATTGCGCTCAAGCCATACAAATGCCATATGAGGATAACAGTTATACAGTTTGTTAACATGCGGAATAGAAAGACAGTTTGCACTTTGCACATATGTATAAAAAATGGTTATTTTGTTTTCTTAGAGTTTAAGTGATAGGCTGTTTACAGAGTTTTGTTAGTACGCAGGCTTGTTTCATATCGGAAGGAATCTTTTTGCTTTTTCGATTTGATTGTTTGTAACACAATAATTAGGGATGTATATCTTTTTCTTTCAATATTGTGTTTTATACAGTTAAAAATAAAATGCAGTTCGTCGTCTAGGCAGTTGCAAATTTCGCATACCGTGTAGATAACTAGCCATTTCCAGAGTTTGAGACAGCAACCGCATTCAAAATGACACCCGTCTCGAAAGGCCGAATTAAGTGTATCATTTACAATTTAATAAAGTAATACATATTATGTATACTCCCAAAGGGAGTTGAGACTTGAGATTGTGCAGGAATGAAAAATGCCAAATGACAGGGGATAAAGTTGTAAAGTCGGCCGAGTACGCACGTGGAAGCAAACTATAAGCCATGACATATACCTATGCCTATACCTATATCTATACGACGACGACGACAGCGGCGGCCGCGGCGACGACGACGACGTTCTAATCCCATAATTCGTCCTGACCTCTCTCCAAACTAAGTCCAATCGTGATCGTGGACGGTATTAGAATAATTCCATCAAATAAGACCTTATTTGGTATCAGATATAAAATAGACAGAATTACAGGAAACTTTCCAACGCAGCTTTAACTCGTTCATGACAAAGCCGTCCAAAACCGTCTCTTCAGTGGTCTTGAGAAATGTCCATTTACAGACCAAGAGAATACAATTTTTGAAAATTTACCCCTGGAATGACTGGCTATGCTGTAAGCGAGCCAGTCATTCACACAGGCTAATCTCAGGCTCAGCGCGGTACAACTGTCCAACATGGCTCCACTCTCTGCGAGGGTAACGCAACAGAGATGGTCAATGTTTGGGTACACGTCCTCTACGCCAGAGAATACGACAGCTCCGAAAGCACTGGCATTTTCAGTTTTAGGTGCCAACATATACTAGTTCATAAGAGGACGTCATAACACCAAATCGTTAAGTGTTTTGTTATCAGAGCAGTAATTAGATCACAAAGAACGTAATCTAAGACGAAGAACCTAAAGGCGTTTAGGATGTTGTCAATGGAAAGACATAGTGGAGAAGGGTGTAGAAAACTGATTGTAGCTGAAAGAAGTTTTCACTCCTTTCAGCCGCAGAGAGTGGTGAAGCGCAGAACATTCTACATAATATTTCTTCCATCATAGACGATTCTTCATATGATGTCTTCCTGGGTAAACTGCTGATAAGATTTTTACTGCGACTTTGCTGATCACTGGAATGAGTGTGATTGCAATAGTCGTCGGAGTTTGCGTAATGGCCTTAACATTTAGCACCCTGATGTCAACATTCTATCTTTTACAGCGTCAATATCAAAGAAACTGGTGAATATTTTTTTCAACAATTTTGCTGGAAGATGTCGCTGTCTACGACAGCACCATCTCCCACCAAATTTGTTGAAAAATGAACGCCAGGTCATCTTTTAATTTAATTTGAAAATTTAAAATTTTGCGACCAGATTGGTAAGGGTTACGGTTGTTTAGTAGATTCTTTATATTAGGAGGCATTTATAATCGGTTTGCAAATAGCATGTGTGCTTTGGTCGAAAATAGTTTGGAATGCGTGTCTTAGCATACCATAGGTCAACAGCTGTCCAACAATGCTGCTTATGCAAGGAAGAAAATAAGTATACGTCTTTCTTGCATGGTAAAACTGAACATGTCCAATCGTTGAAATGCTAGGACCACTAATCAAAGTGTAGGCCTCCCTCTCATATCAGATATGTAATTTTGGTACTCGCTATCTTATGAGCGTCAGAATCCTCCACCAAATCAATGCGAGGGAGGATGGGTCAATGCTTTTGTTTGAATTCGCATTGAAAACAATAAAAAGAGAATTTGTTTAAATAATTTGTTAACCGCCTGACTGCTGAGTTTTTGCGGACGACATATTTCAGGGATTATATCTTTGGACCTGCTAACTATTTTGAAAACAATTAGAATGAATGTTGTTGGTTGCTATGCTACCGACAACTTTCAGTTAAATTGTCTTGAAAATATTCAACACGTCAAGAGTTTTTGCTCATTGAAATTATTGTCGGATGGCTTGCATCAACAAGACAGTTAAGTGATTAAGCATAGACTAGGTTTGCAATTCTATGTAACTGAGGATCCGTTCTGCTGACAATGTAGCTCTTCATGCGCGCACAAGTACGTACATGCACACGAGCGAACGGAGACACACAGATCGTTTAGTTACCATGTGGGGTTGATCATTATGTGTGAGTAATGACAATATCACGTCATGATAGCCACCATAAAAAATCAGGCACTAACCAAGGTATGAGAGTGCGACCCGGCATACACAGATATATTTGACTCACCAAGGTAGTCTGAGCTACCGCGATGGAGGTGTAACAAAGGCATCGGGTCTCAACGTGCATATGAAGCGCGTTCAGGAGGGACTAAAGGCAACCAGGACTGGATAGCGTGGGTATACTGCCACCCTTTGACGGATTGTGCACATATTCTTGTCATGAACCATTAATACCAGCACACTCTTAAGGCTTAACTGTCTGCTGCTGAATTTCTGCAGACTACATTTCAACGGGGTTTAACTCTGGATATGCTGAATATATTAAAAATAATTTGAAAAGGTGTTGGTGGTTTAGCAACCAACAGCCTTCAGACAAATTGTTTTCAAAACAATCAGTAGGCCCAACGTATTGCCCATTGAAGTTATTTTCAGGTGGCTTTCAGCAGCCAGGCAGTTAACGCGGGCGAAACCATGAAAATAGTTCTCCTGAGATACCGTAAGAGATGGCTATGCCTCTCTACCACAACAATAGATATGCATCTGACGTCATTATATAGGGAAAGCGGGAAAGATGGTTCCCAAAGACAACTTAACATAGAGCATCAGGAGGCCAAGCTATACTAACTACGCCAGTGATGGGAACAGTAGAAAACTGGCAAAAAGCAGGCGATGGTGGGAATACCTAAGAAAGTAAGTAAGTAAGCAAGCGAGCGAGCGCGCGAGCCAGCTAGCCAGCCAGCCAGCCAGCCAGCCAGCCAGCCAGCCAGCCAGCCAGCCAGCCAGCTAGCCAGCCAGCCAGCCAGCCAGCCAGCCAGCCAGCCAACCAGCCAGTAAGTAAGCATAAGTAAGTAAGTAAGTAAGTAAGCAAATAAGCAAGCAAGCAAGCAAGCACACGGGCGGGCGGGCGGACGGGCGAGCGAGCGAACAGACAGGCAGGCAGGCAGGCAGGTAGGCAGGCAGGCAGGCAGGCAGGCAGACAGGCATGCATGCAGGCAGGCAGGCAGGCAGGCAGGCAGGCAGGCAAGCAAGCAAGCAAGCAAGCAAGCAAACACGCACGCAAGCAATCAGGCAGGCAGGCAGGCAGGCATGCAGACAGGCAAGCAGGCAGGCAGGCAGACATGCATGCATGCAGGCAGGCAGGCAGGCAAGCAAGCAAGCAAGCAAGCAATCGAGCAAGCGAGCAATCAGGCAGGCAGGCAGGCAGGCAGGCAGGCAATCAAGCTAGCTAGCAAGCAAGCAAGCGATCACGCAGACCGACAGGCACGCAGGCAGGCAGGCACGCAGGCAGGCAGGCAGGCAGGCAAGCAAGCAAGCAAGCAAGCTTTTCGAAAACTGGATAAACTAAGAGGGAGACCGGCTGATAATTGATAAGATTTGATGTGTTTTTGATTGATGCAACACGCTTTTTAGCTTACACTACATTAAAGAACGATTACACGTCTGATTCCGAGGTGTTGACATAGATCCGTAATACTGTGGATACAATTTCCTTATGAAATAGTCACCATTGCACTGTTCGCTGGGCTAATATTTGGAAATGTGTTCATTTGTGTTTTAAAGGAGCGGTCAATGCAAAAGCAGCAACAGCACACAGCCAAATTAGTGTCAGCATATTCAACATAATATTCTTTACATGATAAAGAGTTAATGAATTAAATGATTGTTAAATAAAAAGCAGTTTAGTTGATCAACACCATAAACAAATAATGGATGAATCCAATCTGTCACTCAAGCACATGACGTCATGATGAATTACGTCACGTGTAGGCTGACGTCACAATCAGAATGCGGAATGAATGACCTAAGTTTGTCATAAACTTTTAAAAGTCCGTTAGTTGTAGGAATTGTGGGCATATGTCTTTACTATTTAATAAACATTTTGTTGAATATTTTGAAATTAATTTGGCTGGGCGTTAGTTGTTGCAATAACACCCAGTCACATTAGTTTCAAAGGAGTCGCTAGAAATGGCACCTCTCAAGCTGGCATACCAGCGGGATGACACCGCCTGCATTTTCTGAGCTCAGTTGGCTGTTAAATTATTCAATTTTTACCCATTTAATAATAATAATTTAAAAATCAAATTGTGTTAGAGCGAGGCTTTTCTCATTGATGCATCACTCGTGATACGCGGTACAGCGTATCCTTGATGCCGTATAACTGTAACAGCTGGGCGGCTCCAAAGGCAGCTCTAGACACACTTGATTCCTGCCACCGCAAACACCTACGCACCATCACTGGACACCGATGGCCAGACAGCATAATTTCCAAAGATGCACTATACAAGATGTGTAATACGTCGCCGCTGTCTGTAAAAGTCGCCCAGTAAAGATGGTCCACGTTTGTCCATGTGCTAAAGGTGCCAGAAGAAACGCCAGCACAGAGAGCCTTGGAATTCGACCTACTCGGAGCCAGCAAATACAAAGCCAGGAGATGGCGGCATTGCATAAATCTGCTACGCGTGCTACGAGGTGACCTCAAGAAAGCAGGACTCGGTACACTCAAGTCAAGAATGGACCTGAGGAAGCTAAGGATTTCGGCCGAGGACAAGACACAATGGGCAAAAGCGAAGAAGGACTGGTCGCAGCTGTATAGGATGTTTCTACTACTACAGCCGCAGAATACAGTAATCATACATACCCGTGACTCTCAGAATCTCAATTTCCAGAAAACTATACATGTAACCTGTTGGGTATCTTAAAACCAATTTGACTGGGTGCTGCTGTTGATTATGACAGCATCAGCGATCAGTCAAATTAGTTTCAAAATCAAAATATTTAGCAGAATGGTTATTAAATACCAAAAACATACAATTCGTACACATGACGGACTATGACATATCTAATGCTCAAGTGTTCCTGAATGATTTAACTACGCTATCCATGACATATGTTAACTGCGGCGTCAGCCTACCTGTAATGTTTTTGATTATGACATCATATACTTGACTGATTGATTGGATGCCTTTAACACCCATAAGCATTCAAAATCTGACAATAATTAATTTCCAACATTCACAGATGATTATTCTTTAGTCTAACTGGACTCATAATTGTTGCTGCCTTATGTTGAAAGCTATAGCTGCATAGATGCGCCGGTCAGCAATGGCTTTAGTCTATTGCTTACCTGGGGAGTTATGCCTTCCAGCATAAGACAACAACAACTTTCAGTCCAGTTAGTCTAAAATTATGAGTAACAGATTTCAATCCAAATACTGAAAAATATATGAGGAATGAATAAAATATATCCCGGCTGGACGTATATCTACGACGTATATTACTCGAAGCATGGATACGTGTCACATGATCCCAAATGCCCACACTTTAGTAGTCATTTCCAAATTATATAATACTATCACCCCAACCACCAACCACCCACTTCGTTATTGCCCCCCCCCCCACCCCGGGAATAGTCGATGGAATTAAACACGCCCGGTGTTTCTCCCAGGACGGTGCATGGGGTGATGCTGCCTGACTTTAAGTGTTTCTACAGAAATAGTCATGCTTCTTTCAGTCAACCAATTTGGCACAACATGACTGCATTAGCATTTTAGTTTTTATTAACTTTCGGAAATATGCTACAAGCACTTTAGAAACTCAGTTTTTAATTTCCGAAATACACGTAAAAATTTTCAGACGGTTCGGTATATAACATTCAAATGCTGATGATTTCGTTTGATAACAAATCCGTCTAATATCTATATACCAGTGATTTATGGTTGTTACTTTTAGCTATATTTCTCTGCTTGTAACGCCGTTTTCTGCCAAAAAAATAAATATACGGTTTCAATGAGCGAATTAATAGCAGTGTGTTGAGTTCAGTTACCTAACAAAACCCGAATTTACAAGGTAATGTAATAAAAATATTTAAAATTTGGAAACTTAATTTAGCCTGGCAGGTAATGTCTCTTTAATCTCGCTAGAGGAATCAATGTATACAAAAACTAATAAGGCAAATTAGATCAACACGTGGGCTCTTTGTATTGTGAGGGATCAAATGTACTAGTTCCCGATTTCAATCAGTTTCATAGATTAGTTTTGGGGTTGTGAACCAATACTATAATCACCCAAGCTTTCAGAAACAAACAGGTTATCACGGCACATTTCATTTTTCTTAAATGATCCATTTGTGCATAATAGTCAGATCTCGCTGCACAATGTAGAACGAACCTTCGCAAAAAAGCCGTCTGCATCAACATGGTAATATCGATGAGTTTGATAGTATGGCGTTAGGGGTAGACTGGTTCCCGGTTCCCTGTGATAAGCGGACTTATGTTTTAATGGACCATTCCAGTTTTAGATATGCTCCGCTCATCTCTAGCCATGTTCTGACCACACCTCGCTCGTGTTGGGATGGATCGATCCATGAACTCCCTGACAATCATTTTCCAGAAACCTATGCAGGTAAGCTGTTAAATATTTCGAAATTAATTTGACAGGGTGTTGTTGCTGCCTATGGCAGCAACAGCACCCAGTCAAATTAGTTTCAAAATATTTAACAAAATGTTTATCAAATGGTAAGGACATACAATTCGTACAACGTGTCGGTCTATTAAGCGTTAAAGACGGACTAAATCGAGTAATTCATGCCATAGTTAATTGTGACGTCGTACTACACGTCGCTTAGTTGATTATGACGTCATATGACGTCAGATAATGGATGGATAAACTGGAAAGGTCAATTACTTAACTGACGTCACCGGCTATCGAGACAACTCTGTCCATAGTTAAGATATGGGGATCAATACGCGGGCTATAGCTACGCGGCTATGCTTACAACATGGGCGTGGGTATTAGTGTATCAACTAACACGCTACATTCTACTTCTTGTTGTTTGTCACAATTTCCTCTATTACTGGGGGTACCCCAATCACTAATCGTTTTATGTTGTAAAAATAAAAATAAAAATTATCACCCTAAAGCTAAATAGCACGCTGTTATCAAGGCAGTGTTTAAAACCCTCCCCCCCACCCCACCCACCAACCCGCCACCCCACCCCGCAGACCACCGGATCAGCTTCTTCCCCTCCTGATGTTTGACGAGGTGGTGAACTCAGTATGAGTGATTAACGTCATGGCATATATATATATATATATGGAGGTGCCCGTGAGGAGGTTAAAGCTGAGCACCTATAGCGACTTCGTGCAGTACATGTATAGCTACTTGTCTGCGGATTGATACACTGCAGTAATGGATCAACCATTGACCACCGATCATTTGAGTCTCGCGAAATCCCCTTCGAAACGAGATCGGCAAATGTATCTCGTTGGCAACGAGTGGCTATTCGTATTGGCGTAGTAATTTCTCCACCTCAAGCACGCCACACCAACCCATACCGAATTGATGGGATAAAGAGAATTGAATCTTGAAAGGACACAAGAACTACACTAGTCGTACCATACCATATTACTTCACCTAAAAGGGTATGATATAAATGGCAAAGCCTTGTGTATGAAAAATAGTTAGCAGAAAAATAGTCCCTCTTAATTCGTGTTAATTTCAAAACGGCCGCGCAAAATATGCAGTCAATAATTAGGCAGGCATCGAGTATATGTTGATAACACGCCAAGCCAATGGATGACACTGGTTTGGTTTAATGCCGATATTAAGCAATTGGTACAAGGGTTAAGCTGATACCCAAAGCAACACGAGTCACTGTATTTCACGAGGTTCAAACATTTACACGATATCCGCGAATTCGTGTCCGAGTTTCATAGCTTCTGACAGGTGTAGTTCAGTCACTTTGATGACGTAACAAGATGGCCGACTGTTACGTTAGAGTCTCTATTTTTAAATTACCCACGGAGACAGATATTAATGGAGGGGCCTGATCTATCACTCAAGTATATGACGCCATAATCAAATACGTCAGCGAACCCCAAATGATCGGTGGGCAATGGTTGATCCATCAGACTCAACGGCAACCGTCGTATACAAATCCTCCACAAATTTATCGGCTATTCAGTACTGCGAAACACACCCAGAAAGAGAGTGACTGGGGAAAATATCAGATTATTCCCAGACAAAATCAGAAAGACTTGAAGAAGGCGCATAGGTAGTTCGCAAACACAGCACTAACTAATTGCCTAGAAAATGATGAGAGGAATAAATTCTGGAAATACATTAAGTCTAAACGCCAAGACTCAGTTGGAATCCCGCCCATAAAGAAGGACGGCATGCTCCATTCAGATAGTAAGGAAAAAGGCAAATATCCTCAACTTACAATTCCAATCAGTATTTACCCACGAAGATACCATTTCTTTATTTATACCGGACGTACGTAGATTTCCAAATGTTAGTGACATTAAGATAACCACCGAAGGGTATGATTGATTAGACTACTCACAAATCACAACGTGTGCAAGGCAAGTGACCCAATAGAATGGACCTTTCCATTTTTAGCTATGCCCCTCCCATCTCTAGTTAAGTTCCATCCACACCTCGCTCATGTTGGTATCGATCGATGTCTGAACTCTCTGACTATCAATTTCCAGAAAACTATACAGATATATTGAATATTTTGGAACTAATCTGAATGGGCGCTGTTGCTGTTTATGTTTATTACATATTAGAGACATGCAATTCGTACAACGTGTCGGGCTATTAAAGTTAAAATACGGACCAAATGGACTCATTTATGACGTAATGATTATGACGTCATCCTACACGCCACTTAGCTGATTATGACGTCATATGACGTCAGATGATAGATGGATACTCTGGAAAGGTGAAGTGGCCCGATAGAATTCCAACTACATATTGCAATAGTTAACAGAAGAACTAGGTCCCATCGTTCAGAAGATTTCCAATCAATCATTCTCGACAGGTGATATTCCAAAAGACTGGCTGAAAGAAAACATCACACCTATGTTCAAACAGGGCGACCGTGCAAATTACATACCTGTCTCTCTCATCTGTGTGTATGATTATTGTATTCTGCGCCTGTAGTAATAGAAACATCATACACCTACAATCAGCCCTTCTTCGCTTTTGCCCACCGTGTCTTGTCCTCAGCCGAAATCCTTAGCTTTCTCAGGTCCATTCTTGGCTTGAGTGTACCGAGTCATGCTTTCTTGAGGTTTCCTCGTAGCACACTTAGGAGATTTATGCAATGATGTCATATCCTGGCTTTGTATTTGCTGGCTCCGAGTAGGGCGAATTCCTAGACTCTCTCACCTGTGTACTAAGTAAAATTAGGGGACACACCCTCATGTCACACCCACACCATCATAGCATCTTGACATACATGCAGTACGGTTTTAAAACCAAACATTCATGCGAGACACAGTTGTTCCCAACCATACATGACCTTCTGTCCATGTATGGCTAGAAAAGGCATCATCATCTTAGATTTCACTAAAGCATTCGACACCGCATCATATGAGCGTCTCACGGCTCACACACATGGATCGTAGGTAAAATACATCAGTGGATACACAGCTTCTTGTCAAAGAAATTCCAAAGAGTAGTTGTGGAAGTGGAGTCTTTAGAGTAGGTGAAGGTCGAATCAGTCGTTCCCCAAGGCGTCCCCAATGTACGGTCCATGGGCCGATACTTCTCCTATGTTATATAAGCTTAGAGTAGAATCTCATTCCAGTTATTCGCAGACGATTGTCTTCTTCACAGACATATTAAAAACTACCCTCCAGAAATATTTGCACGCACTTTGACTGGGCCAAAAAATGGGGCACGTGTTTCAATGCAACTAAGTGCTACATCCTCAGAGTTAGTTACTCTAGATCACCACTAACCTGTTGCTATAGTCTAGCTAATCATATCCTAAAGGAAGTGCAAGATAACACTTATAGTCCAGGAGCTAAAGCTAGGTCAGAATCGTGACGTAGCACACCCAGTATTCGGAAGGTCTGACACTTGCTGTGGCTTGGGGGACATGCCCCACACATTTTAAGCCCTGCTGTACAAACAAATTGTGGTAGCACTAATTAGTTATCCTGATTTCTTTGCATAGGGGGGGGGGTCTAGGCTTTGGCTGTATCCACAGTGCACAACGATATAAGCATGATCGTGTCATAACTCAAAGTAATATCGTATTAGATTCACCATATATGATATTTAGACGGATATCGACCTAACATATATCCAACATACATTTTGCATGCATATACCAAAGGCGAGGGTGAAATGTGAAGGTTATATTTTATGTATGTATACTAACTCCATCATAGAATCTGTATATCCAGCTGTACCACTGTTGACAAAGCACCCAGGTAATGGTGGTTGGAATGAGACAAAGAAATTGTTTGCGGTAGATCTTGTACACATGATGACCACAGAAACACAAACAGTCCCTAGTTGGAGTGGATTTAATGCACTTGTATCATGTGCTAACGCACCTTTTACACAGATCGGTTACTGTCCAATGATTTCCGGATCACCAACTGAATTCAATACGGTGTATACGGTCATGAAACAAGTTCAAAGAATGATGACAACACTAGGACAGAATGACTCGGTCATTACATTCGACTTGGCCATATATGTCAAGGCAAAGGAGATACAGTGGCGATATAAAGAAGAGTTTAGTGACACTGTGATCAGACTGGGTGGATTCCACATTGCGCTAAACTACTTAGCTGTTATTGGAAAGATGTTTGATGACTCTGGCTTAGAAGATCTCCTCATAGAGGCCAACACATATGGTAGCAGCACGGCTGCTGCTCTACTTAAAGGGAAGTCATATACTCGAGGAGTGAGGGCTCACAAATTGGTTATGGAAGCGCTGCTGCGATTACAATGGCAGTCATTTTCCAAATGGGTTCAACAAAATGGACAACATGAAGACCACATTACTCCAACAGAATTGGAGAGTCTGGATGAGAAAATTAAGATGTGCCGAAGCAGCATTGATGACTTAGACGCACTGCAAGAAAATTTCAAAGAGGTGTGTATGTACGTGAATAAATTGCAACAGCTGTTCAAATCCTTTAAAGTTGAGTCAAGCTCGAAATCACACCTGTTCGCATTTTGGAACTCATATATTCATATGGTAGAGCTGCTGCTTGGATTCGTAAGAGCTGAGAGAACTGGAGATTGGTAGGCACACCTATCTGCTACTGCTGCTATGGCGCCATATTTCTACAGCATGGACAGAACCAATTATGCAAGATGGCTGCCAATATATCTTGCGGACATGAAGATGCTTCCAAGTACACATACCCATGTACATGAACAATTCTTGAATGGAAATCATTCCGTAAATCGCTCAGACCATCCATTCAATCAAGTATGGACAGATATGGCCTTAGAGCAATCGATTAATTTGGATTCCAAAAAGCGGGGTGGTATTATTGGAATAACACAAAAGCCAGGAGCTCTGGAGAGGTGGTTTTTAACTAGCCATGAGAGGGCAGCCATAACAACGGTCACAAAGCAAATGTGTGGGTTACAAGATAGTCTCATGTTTGGAGTACATAAGGAAATGGGGACTAATCGAATGAACAGGGATGAAACCGATGTGCAGAAGATACTTTCGATGTTCTCATCAGATATAATGACCAATCCCTTTAATATTGCGAACTATTTGGTCGATTAATTATTGCCGCAAGGTCCAGAGATGTTGATTTAAAATTAGTGATGACGTATGAACTGTCTGCTGTTCCACTATCATTGTCACATACGGATGGGACTCTAAGAAAGAATGTGAAAAGTGTTTTGGTAAGTGAACTAGAAAAGGAAGTAAATGTTGATGGACGGCTTCCACCTGTTGACAAGACAGGCGCAACAGCTTATGTAGTAGATGGCATGGCAATTGTGCAAATGGTTAAAACTGGAGGTACGTCTACATTTGGAGAATTGGCGGATAAATACTGGCACTTCTTTACAGTTCCACTGAATCAAGAAGACTGCAACAGAGTAGATATAGTTTTTGACAGATATGATAGACTGGAATCTCTCAAAGCGGAAGAGCGGCTAAAACGTGGGTCATCAACAGCATTGGAAGTAAAGATTGCTGGAGAAAATACTCCCGTTCCAAACCAATGGGCCAAGTACATCAGCAATCCAAGCAACAAAAGTAGCCTGGTTGCATTTCTCAGCAAGCGGTAGCGTGATACTGGTCCAAATATGCTATCTGCCGACAATTGCGTAATTCTTGCTGGTGGCTTTAACGATGGAATGGATGTTGTTGTCATTTCAGCGAACAATTCGTCGTATTTGGAAGAACTTCGATCAGATCACGAGGAAGCAGATACGCGTATGATGTTGCACGCGCTACACGCTTCAAAAGACCACATGCGTGTTGTTATACAGTCTCCTGATACAGACGTGGCAGTACTTAGTATATATATACGTATCGTTCGCTTCACTGTTCTGAACTATGGTTCCGTACGGGCACAAAGGACAAATTGCGATACATACCAATACATACAGTTGCTCAAGTACTGGGCCCAGCTATCTGCCTGTCTTTGCCTGGGTTTAATTCTCTTACAGGTTGTGATAGCACTAGTGCATTATTTGGAGTCGCTAAGAGAAAAGCATTCAATCTCTTAAAGTCATCTGAATGTCATCAGCTTAGCTTAGCCCAACTCGGCGAACATGTTGACTTATCACCGAATACTGCAATTCTATGTGAGAAATTTGTCTGTGAGTTGTATACCACCAGGGATGTGGGAAAGACAGCTGATGAAACCCGTTATTGGCTCTTTTGTCAAAAGAGACAAAGAAATGAAAATCTTCCAGCTACATCGAATAGTCTAAAGCATCACACCGAAAGGGCCAACTTTCAAGCTCTTGTTTGGAGACGTTCATTGCAAGCTGTTCAGAATCTTCCATCTCCAAATGGACATGGCTGGAGTATAGTGGATGGTCTACTCAAGCCTGTTCTAATGTCAAAGGATCCTGCTCCATTTGGATTAATTGAACTCACATCACGTAGATGTCAAAAGTCTGCCTGCAAAAGAACAGATCTCTGTCAATGCAAGGCTAACAATCTACTCTGCACTGAAGCATGCCTTTGTATGGGAGGTGAAATGTGTGACAATGTTCAGCATACAATTGTCGAAGATGACTCTGACACGGATGAGTAACATTCTCTCATTTGCTCACGTGATAAATATGTCCTGCCAGCTTGTGTAGACATGCACTGCATGTCAGTTAAAAGTTTAATTATGAAAAATGTAGAAAACATGGGCATTGTTGTAGCTAAGGTATTGCCAGTCACAAGAAGACCTAAGTGCCCCAATATGTACAAAGCAACATACGGGTGTCTTAAACGAAGTTGATTATGTATAAATCTGCGATATACGATCACTCCTTTCCATTTTGGTTAAGATTGTATTGATATAACATGCGCTTAAGTTTGTGAAAAATTTACCATTGTGAAAATTGTTTGAGAGCTTCATTCAACACCTATTGTAAATGGGCTTCTCACGGGTTAGTGATACCACAATTTTCTTGTACAACACGGCTCAGAATATACCCAAGACATCGGTCTAGCATAATAAAGAGACAAACCTTCTGAATACTGGGTGTGCTACGAAACCATTCTTCTAGACCCCTTTTGAAAATTGGCTCCCGGACTATTACACAGGCGTACAAATTAGCAACGACCTTCGACCAAGCACCCACATTAACAGCATATTCGTAAGAGCCAATCGTCCACTTGGATTCTTGCGACGGAAACTGAAACAGTGTCCGCGAAAACTGAAAGCAACTGTATTCCTTGGTGAGATCTGCCCTGAAATATGGGTGAACATGATGGTACCCCTATCTGGAGAAAGGCTTCACAGTATTAGAAATGGTCCAGTGTCAAGGAACGCATTTTGTATATCGTGGATATTCTTGCAATGCCATGTTAATTGGATTGAATTGGAGCCAGCTAAGTGACCGAAGACGTGAAGCAATGTTGGTGATGATGCATGAGATGGTCCATGGCCTGATGACCATTATCCCGACTGACTGTATTGAGCGAAGTACAAGAGGACGGGTGAGCAACAGCCGCAGCTTTAAAGTGACGTATGCCTAAACTGATGCATTCAAATATTCATTCTTCCCAAGAAATATAACCGATAGGAAATCTTTTCCAGAAGTAACAGTTTTCAGTTTCTTATTAAGAATAACTAGATCGACTCGATGCGCATTGCACCCCCCCCCCCCCCCCCCCCCCTCCCAACCACCACCACCACCACCACCACCACCACCACCACCACCACCACCACCCTGTGCGTGATACTCATAAGGAGGTTGAGCATAGTATAACACAGATGCAAATACAGATACGCCACATACTAGCTGATGTCACAATAAAGATTATGTCAGTCTTGAATGGAGAAAATTTCTGCCACAAAAGTGTCTCAATTTGATAAACTTACAACTAAATAAAAATTCGTTTGGAATATTTTGAAACTAATTTTATTTGAAGCTGTTGCTGCCATACCTTGAAATTAAGATTCTAGGAATTTAGACTTCAACGTTATAAAACTGATTCAAGCACATGTACAAAGTGGGTGGATCTTAGATAGACATAGGCGGGGCCTGGCTAGAAATGGATCCCTATATTCGTCATCAAATGGATGAGTTAACCATACACAGATAACAACAGTGTCTACCTTGTCTAGTCTCACATGCAGGATTTAACAGCGAGCATGAGGATATGTCAGGGAATGGATGAATCCGATCTATCAGTCAAGTATATGACATCATAATCAATTACGTTAGGCTAACGTCACACTGTTAATTGACAGAAATACTCTGTCGTGAACCTGGACGAGTCCTTCAGTAGTACGAACTGTATGTTGTTACAATTTAAATAAACATTCTGTTGAATATTTTGAAAATAATTTGACTGGACAGGTTGTTGGACAGGACCAGCCCCAGTCCAATTAGTTCCAAAATATTCAACAGGTTGGGTCTATAGTTGGCATAAAATTTGGATACTTTTTGTGCATGCTTCCCTCCTTTGCGATAAAACGTCGAGGGTCTTTGGAAAAGGAGAAAGCTGTCGGTCTGAAGCTCATCAGTGACAACAAGTTATTCCATTTTCAGGCCAATACTATTGCGAGGTGCGCAATCATCGAAAGATGAGATTATAGCGGCTGGTGAGAAGGCCGTGGTCATTTTGCATAAAGTATCGCAAAATGACAATCTTGACACGATGAGGCATTAGAGATTCCAGGAGCTTGTTACCATCAGCAAAAAGGCCCAAAGACTCAAACATGTTTCCACCAACTTAACAATAATGACACGAGTACACGCGGACTTGGACCCTGCCCCCACAGTCCCTTCTTGAACAAGTGAGATGCACACGCAA
>CM067371.1:64176803-64181897 GCA_034401795.1 Chaetoderma sp. LZ-2023a
ACTGATCAGTATTAAACAGAGATGCATCAAACGTTCGATTTCGATAAAAGGATGAACATTTATTAGATGGGAAAAAATTAATCATTATTTATGGTTTCATATCAGTTGATAAAACTTGTACCCCCCACCCCGCTCCCACCCCCTATTCGTAGGCGAAAGTAAACGTATGCGAAAGTGGAATAAACCATTTGAAAGGATACCGCTGGAATGACTTGATCAGGAGCCAGTCATTTCAGCCGGAAATTAAAAAAAAATTAAACAGTCTTCTCTTGGTCTGCAAATGGACATTTTTCAAAACCACGACAGAGGCCGCTTTGGCCAGCTTGACCATTGCAAGGTTAACTTGCCACAAGTAGGGTTAAAATAAAATTTCTCTGAAAATATTTCGATCTCGGTTTTAAACATAGACCCTACTTATTGTTATAATATTTACAGTGCATGCATTTACAACGATACTTTACTTATGCGTGTTTTGAAATAATTGAAACCTTGTTTCACTTATCATTCTAAAAAAGAACGATCTATTTGACCCTGAATGATAGCAGGTCACTATATTAGCACTCTGAGCGTTATCAACAATTGCACATGATCTTATGATGTCAGCTGACCAATTGCACGAGGTTCCACATCCCACTGATTACGCGGTCAGCTGAGTATTCGTGATGTTGCTGAGACAGGTACAGGCAGAGATATAGTAGGCCTTTGAGCCCTACAATCTGAGAGAAATTCCTTAAATAATGCAAAAGATTATGCTGCATATTTTGAATTTAATCTGACTGGAAGAAGTTACTGCCAAAGGCAGTAACGTCTTCTATTCAAATTAATTTCAAAATTTGCAACATTTTACTCCCACGCGTGTTTTGCATTTGAAATATTGTGAATTTATTATTAAAAGGGTTAGGCCGGTAGATTATCAGTCCACGCTCTATCGGTCATTATTATAGGGAGAGGTGTTTGTAAGTGATAAATGTGGGGCTTTTGACGACATGTTCAATACAATAGTTCATGTCAATATTGAGTATTGCTATTGAAAAAAATGAACGTGAAGGCATATGTAGCCCTACTCCCGTTCAAGCTCAATGTTTACGTTGACCAGGTCACTGTGCCACAATTGGGAATGCTGCAATTTGTGTAGACATACATATATTTTTGCTATGAACCAGGCCTATAGCAAATGGGTGATACATTTCTAGCTAAGCTCCGTCCAATTATTACGCGTGATAAAATCGATTTGAAACCGGAATTCCCAGAATCTAAATTTCAATGTAACTATACAGGTAAGCTTGTGAATATTTTGAAACTAATTTGAGTATTGTCTGTTGCTGTCATCGGCAGTCAAATTAGTTGCAAAAATATTCGACCGAATGTTTATTGATGTGTGGATTCATCTAAGACATACAATTTCGATTTTCACGACGAGGCTATACGTAATTATGATTGTGACGTCGGCTAACATGTGATGTATTGGATTATGACGTCAGATACTTGAGATCTGATCCTTCCATATAACATGAAGAGAAATTTTCACTTTAAGGCTTACCGGCGATGTCCTTAAGCGGGCTAAAAAAATGAATAGCATATCTCGCTTTACCTCACCGTAAGAGCACGTCACGGACGTTCCTAGAGGGCTCGGTAGAGAAACACTCAAGATAACCCAGGATATGCATCACTGGTGAGTGTTCGAATAGTCCATACCGTAAACGCATGGCTGGGACGTCACTGGAGGGAGCAAATACTCAATAGCAGCCCGGTCATGAAATCGCTAACTGACCCGTTGGGCTCGTGTCGTTCTGGGTAGAGATATGTAAACATCGGCTGCGTCTATTGGTACAATATTTCTATAGCTGACTTGAAGCCAGAATCCCGCTGCATATCCAGTTATACAAGTATTCGTGGCTTTACGGTGTCTAGCATCGTCGGGGAATCGAACCCACAACCGGTGGCAGTGCTAAGCATCATAGCCCACAAACCCATTTATACCATCATGGAATATCGTTTGATGGGACAAAAATGGCAACATAGTTCACTATCTTACACGGGGAGATCAGTTTTCGAGACAAACAAGGCTGTCGTCTGCATGGTCCAAGGCTCCCATATGCAACCTTTCCTGTAGTGACGTTGGTATGAGCCATATTTCGTTTTTAATTCGGGTAAGATTGATGCGGTCCTGTAGCACATGCTCAATAGACTATTCTGCTTGTCCACATGGGCACCTAGTGGAAAATATCAGATGAGGTTTCTTATGCATATGTTTATTAAGCCTATTATGACCAGTCCTTAAGCCAAAGATGACCACTTGCTCTGACCGGGATAGTTGATGATAATCATCCACTTGCTGACTGGTTCTGTAGAGACCGTTACTAATACGCCTTGCCTCTGCAAACGTTGCTGGAGTATCAACTTGTTGTATAGAAGATTCTTGCTTTGCCAGCGTGTCTGCATGTCCATTCCCAGGAACACTACAGTGAGAAGGAACCAGCTGCATCACAAGAGTCTTATAATCGCTGATAGGATGAAGTGAAATTGTGAGTTCATGTAGCTTACTGTTGTTGAGAGCCTCTAGTACCGACAATGCATCTGTTAGGAAGACATCCAGTGAACAATCATCGCCACTATTTTAAGTATGCTAGCAGTATCAATCAGTGCTTGAATTACGGTATTGTGGTTAGAACAGCGAATCCATGTTGCACACTGTACCATTACTTCTTACTGAGGGAAGACTACCGCTCCCCCATTCGTAAAAGCCCGGATCGTATGTAAACAGAGCTCTTCAAACCTGGACCAATGTATCATTACAATATTGTTTGTCAATCAATGTCATTGTCAATACTCGCTGCATTCAACTGCTGGGTGAGCTGCTGAACTGAGATGGATATCCTGACATTGACAAGCTGCGTTTCCCATGCTGGTCAGTCCATAATAAAAATAAGATCAGACATTTTCTGGAAGATTTCTTTGATGCTGTCTTAAGAGTATTTAGCTCTGTTTTACAAACTTAGATCTTTTAGTCTGTATGTTGAAACGTCTGCCATTTTCTTGCTCATGTGGTGTTTGGCATTGACTTAAACCGGATGGCTTGACTCGTGTCTTTGCATTCTCTGCGTTTGTCTATAGTGGTGATATTCCCGTGGGCATTTGCATTTTTTCGATCGATGTGGATGTCATTACCTCTGCAATTCATGAATCCATTTCTTCGCTCAGCCATGACGTCATGAATGATTCGATTAAGCCCTCTTTAACGCTTAATTGAATATTTTGAAACAAATTTGACTGGACGCTGCTGCTGTCATGGGCAGCAACAGCGCCCAGTCAACTTAGCTTCAACATATTTAACAGCTCACTTGTATAGTTTACTGGAAATTGATAGTCAGTGCGTTCAGTGATCGATCGATCCCAACACGATCGTGATGTGGGTGGAGCTTAGCTAGAGATGGAATGGGCATAGCTAAAATTGGAAATGTCAATTATTCTGAGTGCTTACTTCTCAACCAACTCCAAGAAGAGCTTATGTGTCGTGAGGACTGCTGTACATGCGCTAGAGGCAGATATTAAGTGAGGGCTGCCAGCATATTGGTAGACTTTCTTCAAGATGTTCTCATTGGCACCTCACTTCGTATTTGCAAGCCGTCTCATAATGCCAAGTCTTTTCTGGCCGTAGCCTCTGTCGTCTCCAGGTTTCTTCCATGTCTGTCCGCAATCAAATGTGAGCCCAATGTAGGCTATGTTTGATAATCCCCATGCAGTTTTAATGGGGCGTCTTCCAGTTTTATGCTTCCGCATTTCTTTTTGGTGGACGGGGTGAAGAGCATTGCAGATAACGTATCTCTATTAATGGCGACGCACCAGCTTTAAGCACATGCTGTAACTTTGTCAAGTGCACGCTGCATCCAATACGTTTCTGTTGTTGCATATTCCTCTGTACACCAAAGTACGAGATCATCGGCATAGAGTGCAGCGTGAATTCTCTTAGGCAATTCAGCGACAAGATCATTGATGAAGATATTGAAAAAGGTAGGTGACAAGACTCCTCCTTGTGGAACTCCATGGCGCTCGGGTATCGTCTGGCTGTTATGTCCATCCGCTACTACTACCTTGCTTTATACGATTGTACACATAAGACTTTGTCCATTAATGCATGTTGCACATCATAAAAGCTCATTGTATTTTGACCAGGAGTCGATCCTTCCACGATTTATTAAAGGAAAAGAAGTGGCAAATACCATCATCTGCATCGAGAAGTGAATGACATGGAATCAATGTACCCCTACCTATTAGCAGGGCATACAATACAGAAACATAGGAATCTAATCTGTCAGTCATAATGAATTACGTCACTTGCAGGGTAACGTGACAATCAATTACGTCATGAATGCCATAGACAGCAACAGCGCACAGTCAAAGTAGTTTTAAAATATTCAACAGTTTACCTATACAGTTTTCTGGAAATTGCCGTTCAGGGTTTTCAGGGTTCGATCGATCCCAACACGGGCAAGGCATGGGCGAAGCTTAGCTAGAGATGGGTGGAGCATAGCTACAACTGGATTAATCCATTGGGGAGGGGGTCCATTTCAAGCTATATACGCCTATTTCTATTTAAGCTCCACTCACTGTTTTACGCGTGTTGAAATCGATTTGCAACTTTAGAACCTAAATTCACAGAATCTACATTTAAAGCCAACTATACAAGTAAGTTGGTGAATATTTTGAAACTAATTTAACTGGTAACAGTGATAACGCGGGCCCAGCTAAAATAGTTTCAGATTCTTAAATTGTACATTCACCAAATATATAAAATTCAGCTACTTTCGTAACAGACTTTTCCGGTTTTATTATTATTATTGTGACATCAACAAACACGTGATTGCAACCATGGGCGTACTGGATACCAAAAATAATTTGCTCTCACTTTATATGGATGCGGAGCCAATTTCACAGCCAAACAAAGGTTCATTTTTCTATATTTCTATATTTCTAGATATTTAGCTCTAGAAATGGAGGAGATGGCCTCAGAGCGTGGCTAGATTTCAAAATTTTCCGGGGGATCTCCCCCCGAACACCATCCCCCGCTTTTGGAGAGGAACACTTCCTTCCAGA
>CM067371.1:64182397-64277450 GCA_034401795.1 Chaetoderma sp. LZ-2023a
CACGACACGACGATGTTATGAATGATATGGAATCTATAAACCATATTCTATCGGTACAATACAACATTTGAGATGAGATAGCATCGCTTTAAGGAGTACGTCCTGTTTATCTTCTGCGAACATTCAAACAGAGGGATCAATGTCTAGCTATTCCGTGTTCATTTCTAGCTAGGTTCCACCTACTTTGTACGCGTATTGGAACTGAGTAGATACATTGGATCCTGAATTCTCAGAATTTACATTCAAAAGTAAATACGAGTAGATATGTATACAGACAACAGCTCCAAGTCAAATTAGTTTCAAACTATTCAGCAGAATGTTTATTAAATTGTAAATTCACCCCAGACATGCAATTCATACATGATCATGACGGTCCTTTCGACTTTCGTGACAGTGACAATGTGACGTCAGGTAACACGTGATGTATGTAATCATGACATCAGATACTTTAGTGACAGATCGGATGCATTCATTGACATGTGTACGAAGACGACTCGGGTAGCATCTTTCTTTAATCATCATTTACCGTCAGAAGTACACTGCTTCTGTTTCACAGAAAATATTTTACTTCATGGTCAGTGAATCAGAGAGATAAAGAGACAAAAAAATCATCTGCTTATCATGTTCAATCTTTCTCGTTTCATTAGAAAACAATTTTTCGTAACTCGATAAATTATATACGGTTAGCATATATAGTCAAGCAAAACTACTATCAGGTATTGACATGATGCAGACGCATATTATCGCCATGTAATGTAGGCTTACAGAAATGAGCTCCGAGGTCTTAAGGTACATTAACCCCGAAACGCAGATCACACCATATAGTGGGAGATTCCATCCACCCACACCAAAAACACATACCATGAATATATAGAGGGTCTGAAATGAGGTCCCATTTCATATCACTATTATCAACGTCGTCGAAAATTATCGCAGTGCACGAGCTTTAGCGAAGACAATGTGATAATTTTCGAGGAGGTTGATAATAATGATATGAAATGGGACCGACTTTGAGATTCTTTTTGTTTTATAAACTGATATTGCGACAAATTTTCTATTAAAGTCGATCCATAAAACCCACATACTATACTGTGCTATTAATTTTCGTCGCGTGGACGCATCACTTGCTAAGAGTTCTGATCAATGCGCCACAAAAAATAATGACAAACAAAAGATAATTATTTCGGTCTTAAGATCACTTTTAATCCATCTGTTAAAATTTGTGCAACTGTCATCGAAATTTACAAACGTATTGCATAATTAGATTACATTTCCCCGTCGTCGTCGTTATGAAACAGTTGCGGTCTCGCGGGGCTTATTACGCGTTATCTAACCAATGGAAATCTTTGGTTCAGTAATAAATTATGAAACGGGCTGAAAGCCAAGTTTATATGATAAATCAGAATTAATACTGAAGACAATGGACCTTTCCGGTTTTAGCTATGCCCCCGCCCATATCTAGCTAAGCTCCACCCACACCTCGCTTGTGTTGGGATCGATCCATCTCTGAACACCCTGACTATAAATTTCCAAAAAAATACACAGGTAAGCTGTTGAATATTTTGAAAGTAATTTGACTGTTTGTTGTTGCTGCCTAAGGCAGCAACAGCGCCCAGTCAAATTAGTTTCAAAATATTCAATAGCATGTTTATTAAATAGCAAAGAGTTACAAAGACATACAATTCATACAACGTGTCGGACTTTGAGATTTGATGACGGTCTATACGGAACCCCTTGTGATGTAATGATTGTGACGTTATCATACGCGCGCTGAGCTAATTATGACGTCATACGAGGTCAGATGATGGATAGATCTCTGGAAAGGTGAATTGCATGCCTATTCATTCAACTCCATCTAATCATATATTTAACGACTAACAAAAATGAAGCCAAATATAGCCACGTTTTCTTCTCAAATGCCACATATTACTATAGTTGTTCGCTGTGACAACGCGGTAATACCAATAAATAGTTCCAATCACATTGCCACATTGTCAAATCACAGCATGCAAATGTGATATCGTTTCAGATGAAGTCTGTATGATTTGCAGTTAGCTTCCTAGCGGACCTGGTGAAGTGGATATATACACCTGTGCAAAAAGTTAAGCACCAGCAAAAAACAATAGAACGTAGAAACATGATGGTACAACTAGGCTGCCATACTTTTTGTCCCCGCGTTAGCTGACATAATTCCAAGTACGAAATGCACATGCATGCATGACTTCACGCCGCTTGATGTCCGTGCGTGGCGGGAAACAGCACACGTGTTCAGTTATGTAAAAGTCCAGTTTGAGGTGTAGAACATTACATACAGATTTAGGCGACAAGATTAGGAATTTTGTGTTCATGCCCGTGGTTTATTTGTACAGAGAGAATTAGCTCTTGATTGTGAACCGCTATGGCAAGACGAAGGTTAAGTAATCGTGTGAAATGGCAAATCATAGGCATGCATACCACTGGTATGTCATGCAGAGAGATTGGCAGACAGCTGAACATTAACCATACTGTAATCAGTCGTTTGATTGCAAAACATGGGCAAACTAACGAGGTGAAGGACAGGCCTAGATCTGGAAGACCGAAGAAGACTACTGCCCGTGATGATCGAGCCCTAGTACGCCTTGTTAGGAGATCTCCATTCACCAACAGCAGAGTGCTCAGCCAGCAATGGGAAACGCGCAATAGAGTGTCAATGTCTACCGTCAAAAGGAGACTGTATGCTGCTGGCATGAAAGCTAGGAGACCTGTCAGACGTCCTCTCCTCACTGCACACCACAAAGAGGAGCGTCTGAGGTGGTGCAACGAAAGAAGACACTGGAACATGAGATCCTGGAGACGGGTACACTGGTCCGATGAAAGTCGGTTCCTGCTTCATGCCACAGATGGTCGAACTCGTGTATGGAGGTCCAAACGCACGGCGTACGACCAACGTAACATCATGGAAGAAGTTCCATTTGGTGGAGGTTCCGTTATGATATGGGGGTGCATCTCATTTGATTGTAAGCTGGATCTGTTGACTGTACCTGGAACACTAAATGGACAAAGATATCAAGATTCCATACTGGATAGAGTTGTGATCCCCCATTTTGTAAATCATGCACCTGGAACCCACCCTATATTCATGGATGACAACGCCCGACCACATCGTGCTAGAGCTGTGCATGAATACCTCCGCCAGAATGCCATCGAAACCCTACCATGGCCAGCAAGGAGCCCTGACATGAACCCTATTGAGCATATCTGGGACATTCTGGGAAACATGGTCAGAAGGAGGGATCCTCCTGTGCAGAACCTACAGGAATTAACAGACGCACTCCATCTTGAATGGCAACGAATACCACAATGGCGTATCAGTCGGTTGGTGACCAGCATGAGACGTCGTGTCCAGGCCGTCATCCAGGCACAAGGTGGATATACCCGGTATTAATAATGGCAGTCTCAAACTCGTGCACAGATGTTAAACTTCGTTTTCAGACACCATTAATGACAATCTAGCCACGTGTGTCAACTGTAGGGCAATAGTTGTCAGTTGTGTCAACGTAACCATATTCAGGCCTCGTTTTAAAGTTCAAACAAAAACATACAGTGTTTCCCCACCATCATAATCAGCATTCCTCTAGTTGCATTATTACCTCTTGCACTAAGATGGATGGGTACATAAATGTTTATGCTATTGCTTTCTTCATAGCACATGAATATACCCTCGCATGTGCGTAAAAATAGGGTGGTGCTTAACTTTTGCACAGGTGTATATATAGGAAAGATATCAATCAACAAATTTATTTTGATTTAAACGTATTTCGTTTGTTCAACATGGAAATAGAGATTGGGTCACAAGTTGCCATTACCTTGTTTACACCCATCTCTCTCTCTCTCTCTCCCTCCTTCCGTCCATCCCTCTCTCTCTCTCCCCCTCTCTTTCACGCTCTCTCACGCTCTCTCTCTACCTTCATCTCTCGCTCTCCCTCCCTCCCTCCCTCCCTCCCTCCCTCTCTCTCTCTCTCTCTCTCTCTCTCTCTCTCTCTCTCTCTCTCTCTCTCTCTCTCTCTCTCTCTCTCCCCACGCGTGCTATACAATTATAATGGTGGTTTCCAGCAATGAATGAATTCGACTCTGTTTCTTACTTGAATCCATTGTAAGTAGAAGTGAGGGGATACGGGGCCGGATTTTCAGAACCTTTTTCCTTTGATCTTTTCCTTTGTTCTCTCCTTTGTTATTTTGACACCTTTTTTCCTTTGATCTCCGCCGCCTTTTGAAAAGGTGTGGAAATCCGACACCTATCTCCTCCACTTTGATTGGATGTTAGATGTGGAGTGTGACCATAAGCCTCTCCCCCCTCATTAAACACGTGACTCCTGTCATTCAATGAGGTGAGCTTAATGGGTAATTAGCGTAATGATTGACAAGGGTTAATGCATGGTGCAAGGATGATTGACAGGTTACATGTCTGGCCTCGTCTTTTACTGGGAACTCATTGAATCATGAAGCCAAGCCTCTCGTTAAATCACTTGTCTCCTGGCATCTGATGAGGTGAGCTTAAGGGTAATTAGCATATTGATTGACAAGGGTTAATGCATAGCGTAAGTATGATTCACAGGGTACATGTCTTTTGTGACTCCTGTCATCCAATCAGGTGAGCTTAAGGGGCATTAGCGCAATGACGCGTGGACAAGGGTTAATGTATAGCGTAAGTGTGATCGACAGATTACATGTTAGGACCCATCTTTTCCTGGGATCTCATTAAATCACGAAGCCCCTGCACTCCACCCCCACCTGTCAATAAATCACGCATTTCCTGGCATCCAATGGGGTGAGCTTACGGTTAATTAGTGCAATGACGCATGACAAGCATTAATCGATAGGCAAAAGCATATAAAAACTGTTTAAAAATCTGATCTGTTAAGCCTTAAAGTTTTGATTTTGCTTAAATGGCTTTTCAACAATTATTATAATTATGAATACTGCATATTTTATGGGTTGTGACATACCCGTTGTGCTCAGTAACAATATGCACACATGTGTTATGAAACGCAATGACAAATTTGTAGTAGACATATTTGAGTTTAGTGTTGGTAGTGTTCACCCCATCAAGCGAGGAGTGTTTATGTATGACCATACATTTTGAAAGTTCGTAGCCATGATTCCAGCATTCGAAGAAACTGTGCTTAGGGCTAGGTGTTCCGTAAGAGTGGAGCAGATTAATTACATATGTGAATAAGAACCTCAATTAAAAGTCACTATCAGCACTACATATCTGGACATCAAGCTAACTTGGTACTTTACTTCGCCAGGCCAAACTGAGATGAAACCATCATTCAGGAGCCTAAAATTCCCTAATAACGCATGGCGAATTCTGAAAGAGAACTTGCATGAAATTCTCAGAGCTATAACAAAAACTATGCTCATGTAACAGTTTTATACATGAAAACAGCGATACCAATCAATTTTAACGTATCTCGGTCTCCAATACTGAAATAAATTTCTACAGCTGATCGTCAATATCTAGATAAACTCGCTATCATTGAAACCATGCTCTCCAAAGATTCCAGAGCTCAGTTATTAAGCATTAGATTAATGTGTGATACATGTCGTTCAGATAATGAGCAGAGACAAATCAGGCTATGTCGTAATGCACCTTTACTCTCCAGCTATAGAGTCAACTTAAAGTTAATGGTTGATGAAGACGCTTGGGTTGAAATAGTCAGAACTCTAAGCAGCAGTGTAAACGTTAACTCAAAGTTAATATCGGATGGGTTATATATTACTACTATGCCTGAAGAGCGTAAACTAACTACAGTTTTAGATGGTGGTGTAGTAAAGACTAAGGATTACATATTTTCGAGAACCTGCATGACTCGATTACTGGGACTAATGTCTAACCAACCAGTTCACGTACTTGATGTCACTGATTCTGATTCTAAAATAGACCAAGACTTTCAGAACTGTATCCATCACGTGTCACTAAAGGATCTTGGGGCGTTATATTTTGCTATTCAACCGGGATCTACAGATGTAGAAGAAGAAGTGGATGAAGAACCCAAAGAAGATGAAATGCCTTTGGGATTTGAACCTTTGATGGATACATTGAGTTCTAATGATCAAATGGATTACGAAGACCAGTATTTTACATCACCCGACTCACCCAACAATGTTGAAATTTATCCTTAGCCAGACACTACAGAGCACTCCGCTAATATGTTCCATCAAGATATAAATGAACATGAATTTCTGAGTTTTGTCTCCAAAACTGTTCCCCAATCTACCAGAGACAATGCTAGGGCTATTTTAACAAACTTATTGAATTTAGTGATTCGTAAACTAGCAATAAGTGAATGTTATGGTTGTCAACGCGACAGACCATCTCAGCATGAACACCCATGTATGGGTATTGATTATTTCTTAAGATCCATCGACAATGTAGAATTACATTACTTAAACACATTAGAATGTGTACCTAAAATCGACTTCTTTTGTGCATTGTCTACTGATCCGAATTTATATTGGAATGTGTATGAGCTATGCAAAGCCTGTAAGCCTGAATTGCTAAACAATGTAATACATACTGTTTACAAGCTGCACAAATAATATAATTTTAGCCTAAAATTATTGATATAGTTATAATCTATGATTATTGAATTCGTTGTTTTTCTCAATCAAGTTTCACTCATATTACAGCTATTAAAATGATATAAATATAAGACTCAACCTAAACAGCGTTTCTGTATTCGCTAATGGCCTATGCCACCCCATCCAAGGCCCAGAGTGCCATTCGCCACGCCCATACCTCCACAACCCAACTCAGAATTATAATTTTGATGTAGTTCCTAGAGTTATACAGATGTCTGACGCAGTTAGCTAATGCACATCCCACCCACACCCAAGTACCATTTGCCACGCCCACAGACCAGGATTATGAATAGCTCTCAGCAAACATCTCAGATGAGCAGTTCATTCAGCCCTTTAATCTGGTATGTGTCATTAGCCAGCTGCGTCAGACATTGGTGTAACTCTAGGACCTATGTCAAAATTATAATTCTGGATAAAAAGGTGAAAATAGCCTTTGAAATGTATTTTAACCCAACTATGTTAAAAAAAGTTTAAACCATATTGTTAAAACATCTGCAGATGAATAACGTGTAAAAACAAACAAACAAAATTTAGGTGAGCAGCGTTTTTAATGCAACGTTCCATGTTGAAGCACTATAAGCATATAATAAAATAATTTATGGGCTTCGACGATTTAAATTTTTTTTGTTAAATCGAGCGATGACTCTATAAATGAAATCATTGTCAGTCCATGAATCCTATTGAAGATTTTCGGGGTGGGCGTGGCCTTCACTTGTTGAACCAGAATTTACTAAGATCATCGTCAATAGAGTTGGTCACTCCTGCTTCACTCCCGGAAACTTCGAAGTGTTGCTGCGACAACGTCGCCGGTAGTGAGGAGGGGCGAAGTAACTGCAGTCGGCTCGCCTCGTCTGACAGATGGTGATTAGACAATATTTATTTCTGACTGCCGGGCCTAATCTGACTGATCAAGATCCTGGTAAGGACAGGGTGTCTCTCCCAGCTCAACTAGATTCCTAACAAACTAACAAACGGTTGGTCTTACATATACGTAAGATGAAAACCTTATTTACACTATATAATATAAACTGTTTGAATGGTTGAGTAAGATCTCTCATACAAAGAATACTTAGTACAGTACGATGTACATAAAACTATCAGGCTAAACTAATCTAAGTCTATTCTACTTATCCTACAGCAAGCTTCATTAGGCATAACAGCCACATCTTAAACCAAGCAGCATTGTTTGTGATTGTTTGGTGAATCAGAGAGTAACTTATTCTGAGAGAAGTACCTTCTTTGGACTTTCCAATCTTCTATTCATTTCCCCAGAAATGTACAACTTCTCTCAGAACCTATTCTTACAACTCTTCTAGGTACTCAATAAGCACACCTTGAATGGCCAAACAATAAAGTCACCAATCAATTTCTGCTTATCTCTTCCAAGAAGTTCTGACCTGATAACTGATTGGTACTTTCAAACAATCAGTGATTCCTCCCTCACTTGCCTGGCGCACAACTCTATTCTTTATAATTCTTTACTGCAGAGTCTGATTGATCTTGATTGGTTATGACATCATTCCGACCAATCATACTCTGCCCAATTCTTCTGCGAAGATTGTGCCTCATATAATCAAAGCAGCGGGAGCCGGTTCTGGCTTGATATGATGTGTCAGCTAGCTAACAACATTCTGGTATGTGTTGTTGTTGCATACCATAAAATGAGTGGCATATAGTTTATCAATAAATTTCGACTCTGTTATGAATTCCTAAAGGACGCTACAATGTCCATGTCCTGTCCATTGCGTACTAATGGAGAAGTCTCGAGAATCCTAGGGTGCTAGGCACACGTGCTGGATGATTCATTACCAGATGGTGTTGTTCTAGCCCATGATCAAATACTAGAGTGCTTACGTCATCAACTGTGTCAGTTAGTCACGTTCAATTTATTCTCATAATTCATGATCCCAACACTTGCCACTAAACATTAATTAATTCCAAAACTATGACTACCAACAACTGCTGAATATAATAAAAGTGAATGCTGGCTAAGCAGCAACAATTTTATCTAAACCGTTCTCAAATACACATCAACTCAGAACCATAGAATCATTTCCAATTAAATCATCCATTTCTAACATTATCATATTAATCTCATCTGCTGGTTATGCAACGCCATAGACAGCATCCTATTCATTTATCATTAGTACACTTCTATTACATACAAAGAGATGACCTGGCTGACTCAACTCTCCACGTCCCAATGATTGACACATATTTATAAATAACAGGTGGCCGACTCAGCCACGGTACACTTAGTCATCATAACTTTCCCAACTCGAATTGTATGTATATAAATACTACTGATGCAATGCTACAGCATCCATCTTTAGCTCACCTGGACTTTTAGCTCACCTGGTATTTTCAAAACATAATTTCTTTTGGGTCTTATGTGAATTATAAGACATCCCGCGAGGTCATGACTTCCCACAAGACAATCCCATATTTACACTATGATACAGATAATATATGCCAAACTCTTCGCAACGAGACAATAATAGGGGTTGTACTGTAATGCCATTATTTGTCTTGCAAAAAACATTTAAAGTTATTTCTTAGCTGTACTGTAACATCTTTCAGCAGCATAATAATATACACTTTATTTAACCCTTTAAGAACTAATTTGTTTCAAAAGATTAACACAAATATTTACTTATTGAATGTCAATTTGCAGACCAAGAGAAGACTATCTTTAAATGTTTACCACTGGAATGATTGGCTTGGTTGTCTACCCAGTTATTCTAGCGGTAGATTTTCACCAAAAAAATAGTCTTCACTTGGCCTGCAAATGGTCATTCCCCAATAACCACTAAAGAGGCCGGTTTTTAGCAAGCTTCATCATAAAAAGGTTAATCAGAGCGCATAAAAACCCATTTTTAGAGAAAAACATGATACCGTTAAAACAATTTTTAATGAAATCGAAGGATGAGATTCCAAGACAGTTTTGAACACTTGTGAAGTCTAGGATATAATGCTAATTAACAAGGAAACTTTACGCAGGCATAATAGTCAGATGTAGAGATCTTAATTGGAATTGGTGTATCCTTGAGCTGTACACACAACCCACATGGCTAATGAACATGACCAAACTTAAAGCTCTGTAAGAAAAATCGATAACGCTTGTCCGGCTTAGGAATAAATTTCGAGTACAGCCCAGCACAGAAATAACCTAACACATTTACAAAACAAAATAAAATGTACTGTCGAATATTTTGAACATAACTGGATTGAAAGACATTATTGCCTAAGGCAGTGATTGTCTTCAAATCAAATTATGCCCAAAATACAGAAGAGAACAGTTCTTACTAACATGTTTTCTGTTCATGTTCATAGACATGTTATCTTACCCCTTAGCTGTACTGTATATAGGCAATAAATTAACCAATGACACAGATTGCTAATGACCCATCCAGAATTAAATTCCATTCATAACAATGGTTGGCATGGGTGTGTGGGGGTGTTAGCAAATAGAGGAACGGGCTACTAGCCCAGCTGTTGCAAATATTGCCTTAGGTGAATGCTAAGCTCGTGTATGTCTACTTGAGTCATTACGTTTTTAATAACTGGAATGTATGCACCATTATAGTGACCCAGACGCTTTACTTCAATAAACTTGAAACTATGTTAGCGAATATACCAATTTTTAATATCAGTAATATGTGTGCCTAGCAATTTCCAAAAGACTATGGGGTAATCTGTTGGATATTTTGAAAGTAAATTGACTGGGCGATGTTACTGCTTATGGCGGCAACAACGTCCAGTTAATTTAGTTTCAAAGTATTCTACATAGTGTTTATTAAATAGTAAAGCCATACAATTCACACAATTATGATGGTCTATTAAGTGATTATAATGGAATATCTGATTGCCCTCAGCATGCTAATGGATATTTCCATTTTTAGCTATGTCCCGCCCAGCTCTAGCTAAGCTCTACACACACCTCCATCATGTTGTGTTTGCAGGCCAAGAGAAGGCCAGCCACAGCCTTTTAACCATGACATGACTTGCTAGATAACCTAACCAGTTACTCCAGGGGCAATTCCCGAATATAATCCACTCCCTGTCTTCAGCCGCTCTCCATAACAGAATCGAAATATGCATATACGTATCTGAGTGCAAAAAAGTGTAAATATAAGCGGAATATGTTACAATTAAAAATAATCTTAACTAAACCTTATCACAAATTTACTAGCTGGTATGGTCATGCACTATACATCACATTAGACATTTCATTGTAGTGTGTGCATGCATGCATGCATGCATGCATACGTACAGCCGTGTGGGTGAACGTACGGGAATGCATATGTATGGACTTGCATGCATGCGGGCGTGTGGATGGCTTGTTGGCGTGTGTGCATGCATGTGTGTGGCCGTGCATGTGTGAGAGCTTGAGAGGATAGGTAGATGAAGTATGTGGAAGTTTGAGATATAAAATACTGTGGTAGAGTTCTTAGATCCTTTTCCGTATCATAATTTTAGGTTATGCAAACAGGAAAGCGGTTAATGTTTGGAATAGACCTGCACCATTCCATTTTAGCTATACAACGACCATCCCTAGCTAAGCTCCATCCACAGCTCCTCGATCGTGTTGTGATCAATCAATCTCTGAGCTCCCTGGCTAGCAATTTCCAGAAAATTATACAGAAAAACTGTTGAATATTTAGAAAATAATTTGACTATACGTTGTTACTGCTTATGCCTGCAACAATGCCCAGTCAATTTACTTTTCAAAGTATTCTACATAATGTTTATTAAATAGAAAAGACATATAATTTGTACAACTGGGCGGTTTATTGAGTGATTATAACAGAATATCCGATTGCCCTCAGCATGCTAATGGATCTGTCAACTTTTAGCTATGCCCCGCCAATCTCTAGCTAAGTTCCACCCACACATCTATCATGTTGGGATCGATCCATCTCTGAACTCCCTCACTAGCAATTTCCAGAAAACTATAAGGGTAAGCTGTTAAATATTTTGAAACTAATTTAACTGGGTGATGTTACTGCTTATGGCGGCAATTTTAATTGAAACCTGGAATTTTTTACCAATATTTTACAAATATTTCAGGCTCGTTGGAGACACATTAAAAATGTAATCGGTACTTATTTCCCTAACTTGATAGAAAATTGATTCGCTGAACTGTGTACAACTCTGATTGTCGTTACATGCGGTCGAAGTTGTTTTAAAGTTCAACTAGTTAATTTTAATCGGTTGGAGTAATAACTAACATATTGACCTTACGTGATAGATTGAGCATTTAGAATTAATCTCCCATGATTGAATGAGTTCCCAGAGTCAGAAAAAAGACGAGTCCAGACATGCAACCAGTCAATAACATCTAGCATCCAATCAAAACGCATGGGATAGGGGGCCAGATTTTCAGAACTAGGTGACAAAATCAATCATCACGACGTCATAGACGCGTAATTAGCATAACAAAGGGGAAAAGGTGTGAAAATCCGCCCCATATCGCCTCAACAGTGGTGGCACAGATCAAAGGGAAAAAGCTGTGAAAATCCGCCCCCAGCCCGATCGCCTCACTTCTACTATTGTAGGCCTATATCTGTTTATGGATATGCGTGTTATGAAGGCGTGTGTTTGATTCCTTGTTTTAAAAGTGTTTATATGTTAAAGATGTCCTTAACAAAAAAAGATTACGTTTGTACAACGCAAAATTTGTATCTTTGAAGCTGTGTAATTGTAACAGTTGGGCAGCTCCAACCGCATCTCCAGACACACTTTATGCCTGTCACCGCAAACACTTCCACATCATCACTGAACACATATGGCAGGACAGCATAATTTCCAATAAAGAACTATACAATATATGTAGGTTCATACATTGCCGTTTTCTGTAAGAGTCGCCCAGCAATAGTCGTCCATGTGCTAAGGCGCAGAGGACACGCCAGCAGACAGCCTTGGGATTCGCCCTATTGCGAGCCAGTGCATACAAAGCCGGGCGAGTAAGTCATTGCATAAATCTGTTAAGTGTGCTGCGAAGTTACCTCAAGAAAACGAGACTGCACACTCAAATCAAACATGGACCAGAAAAAGTTAAAGGTTTTGGCTGAGGACAAGACGCAGTGGACAAATGCGATGAAGGACTGATTGCAACTGTAGGATATAGGATATTTCAATTACTACAGGCGCCGAATACAACAATCAAACATATGGGTTCTTGGGTTCGAGATTGGGGGTCTCCATTTAGGCTCTTCAGGCTGCAATGCACGAGGACGTTCACATCTTCACAATGTTCGTAATCTTGGTATAACTCCATCTTCACAATGATTGACTTTGAAATGACAATAACTTCGCGGTGACAATAGTATAAGGGTGACACTGTGCATGTGAAAAGTTGCCGAGTATACTGGGTCCTGTAGAAGAATGGCTATTCTGACATATTTGAAACAGAAACTATTCGATTTCCCGTAAAATCTTCTACATCTTCGATATCGTGTATTAGAGACCAATTTCTCACATGATTTCGTAGCTTAGTACTTATCGTCTGTCCATTAAAATTGCTCGTAGACGTGCTAGGTTGTAAATAAGAATAGTGACAAAGTTTTAAGTTTTATGACTAATTTTGTTGATTTTTGACAATGCAGAAAACCACAATAGTTATCACCGTTGAATAATATTATCATTAACTATTCCCTCGCTCCCTCCCTCCCTGCCCCATGTATGTCTGTCTGTCTGCCTGCCTGCCTGCCTGCCTGCCTGCCTGCCTGCCTGCCTGCCTGCCTGCCTGCCTGCCTGCCTGCCTGCCTGTATGTCTGTCTGTCTGTCTGTCTGTCTGTCTGTCTGTCTGCCTCTCCCTCCATCCCCCCCTCTCTCTCTTCTTTATCTCTCTCTTTCCTCCCTCCCTCCCTCCCTCCCCTCTCTCTCTCTCTCTCTCTCTCTCTCTCTCTCTCTCTCTCTATCTCGCTCTCTCTCTCCCCCTCTCCCTCCCCCGCTCTCTCTCTCTCAATGGTTTCTTAGCACAGACATAAAGGTCTTATGGAGTACACACACATTTAATAATTAGGTGAGCTTAAACGAATTAGAGCATCTTTAAAATAAAACTGTCCGCAACGCATAATACCAACCCTTAATCAAATAACAAAGGATACTGTAACCTCTGTTTAAACATTCTCAGTCGTTTGTGCAATGATAAAATGAAAACTTATGAATGAAATCATTGATAACATTGTTAAAGTGATGTTTGATAAATGACTGTATCTTCAGGATTATCTAGATTTCTGTCAATCTATTGTTTACATTAGAACTGAGATCTGTCTTCATGTATACGGTGAGGGAAAGATAACGGACTTTACAGGAACGTGACCGGCGTTAACAATCATTCAAAGGATAATTTACCTGTATAATAGGCCTATATATCTGCGTATTGTTCCAAAAGGACATTCCATAGTTCATATATGTCTCCGAGCATTGGTGATACTTACAAAATGTCAAAGATCACCTGTTAAAAATATTGAAAACAATTTAACTGAGCCTTGTTGCCGCCTTAGACAGCAATAACACCCACACAGATCGTTTTCAACCTCTTTAACATGTATCGTGTGGCATACATATATTTAGCTAGGTTGACTTCAGCTCTATGCACATACAGGGTAGCATGGGATAAAACCATTTCTAGAGGATCAAAGGCTATATAAATCTACTCATACATCAAATAAGTTAAAATAAATGAATAAACGTTTGAAAATGGGACTAATTCTGGATAAGGGTCTGTTTAAGCACTGTCATAGCAAAAAGAGAACACATAAATAAAAAAAGAAAAAAATGACAAATAAATGAAAAGCCTATTACGAGATAATCTGCTAGAAACATATATAAGTTCTTAAGTCTATGACATGCATTCAAAAGCCGTTTATATCATAACAGATTGTTGATAAGCCTACTTAGAAGCAATATGTACAATGCCTTTCGTGACGAAACGCAATATTAAAAAGATCAAATATACAATTAAACAAACTTTTTTTCAAATGATTGGTAGATTAAATCCATCCTAAATTCTCTACGGCCACACTGTATTGACAGCAACTACAGACAGGCCATAAGCTAGTACTCATGGAGCAAAAACAGGCCACATACCGGGATTTAGACTTCGTAATCTGACCAAGGGTCTTGGACCATGTCATTAGTTTTGGATACGTCAGTGATCGCGTTGCGGGCATCGACCTGAATATACCTACGCGAAAACACACCACCACTAAGTGTCGCATTGGCAACGCATTATGGCCCAAATACCGAAAAAGCCAAAGAGAATCCAGCATTATTAGATTCCTTCTATGCAGAACTGAGCTCTGACATTACAATCCCAGCTAGATGGCAACTGTTCGTGTGTGGAGATTTCAATTCCAAGTTGGGTAAACTCGGAATTGCGGACAAAGGTTCAGCGCTTGGCTTATGCATGGGATCGTATGGATATGGGACACACAACAACAATGGAAATGCACTGGTGGCATTCCGTAGTTCCAATGGCCTATTTGCCACAAATACGGCGTTTATACACCCATGCCGTCACGGACAACATTGTGGATCGCAAGGCCCCAAAAGGTTCTAAGGCTACAACAGCCATCTTCACCCAAATCGACTTCATACTATGCAAGACAGAAGCAAAACCCCTACTTCGGAATGCGCGTTCCTATGGAGGCACAGACCTCAATTCGGACCATAAGCCAGAAATTACATGCGTTCCGAAGAACGATCTCTACCTAATGTACAAACGCCATACTAGGCAAGAGGGTAGAGTCACCTACAACCTACCCAAGCTCATCAGCGACACTGACACACAAATGTCATACAAAAAGGCTGTCGCGGAGCAGATAGCTATATATAACATCGACGTCAGCTCTGATCCAAACGAAGCTCTAACTAAAATACTGAAATCTATGGAATCATCGGCTACCAGCACAATAGGTGTTCTTAAAAACAACCGAACTAGGTATACTGACGCCCGTCTGATAAAAAAAACTGTCAGCAGAGCAGAAAGCGTTACGACTGTGCACTTTATCGGGATTGACCAGGGCAAAGCCAAGGCGATTCGAGAATGGTTCAAGGAACAGTTTACTGACCACGATGATGAGCACTTGCACCCGTTCTCAGGAGATCCCAGGCCATTACTAACACCAACTAAAACAGCAGAAGTTGAGAAGGCACTTAAAGGACAATTCCGGGATTGGTAAAAGTATACTTTATTTGAAAGACTATTATATGACTAACACATTGGATCCTAAATAAATACAATAGACAAATAATACGAGTAATTATACCATCGTAAACATGGGATTATTTTATCTCCCGGGCGGCGCCACCATTTTCTTGCAACGAGAGCGAGATGTCACGAGATCCTGACGCCATCCCCGCACCAACGCTATCTTTGCCGAGCACGAAGGCTGTACAGTAAATATGTATATGCATGGAGGCCTAACATGTGCTAATTTGTAATCGTTAGGACATTGTCCAGTTAAGCTAGTAAGTTTTTCAAGTACTTCTAGTATCCAAAGTCGGTAAGGAATCGTTAACCCCTAGACCGCCGAAGCGTAGATTCCATTTTCTCTATCCTATCAGAATGTGTTCATTTTGGTAACAATGCTGCTGTAAGTCATTGCTGTGCATGACAGCAACACGTTTCTGCAACATTTTTTTTCAAAATGTACCGGCACTCTCTCTGTAAGTAGGCTATTACGCATTTTACACCACGCGATAAGGGTTAAACGAAGTGGCACACTTGACACGTGCGTATTGTCAAATTAGTCAGCCGACTCAAGATACCGTTATAGAGTGTGTCGCATGCAGTGTAAATATATATTCCAAGAAAACATATGATATGATAATATTGCCGGAACTACAGAACCGATTGTAATAATTCTGATACCTACCTGTAGCTGCAAATTCGAAGATTTATCCAATGCTATGGATGTTGGAATCGGCCTAGTGGTTCAAAAGATACGCCCTGCGGGAAAAACTAAGCCAGCAAAATTTCCAACAAAAATTTCAGGATGCGCTCTATTCATCATCCCATATCAGAATGAGTATTACAGCTACAATGACAGAATTTGCTGTGCCGAAGCTGTACAATGTTATCACATAGCGAGAAAAATCCATCAAAATATCTTAATTATTGACATTACTACAGCTTGTCGGGAAATATTGATCGGCGATGAAAATTCCCAGATTTTATGTCAAAATGTTAATTCATTTGGTGATACTCAGATGAGCAAAATTATAATTGGTCAGGCAAATAGCCACTTCTTTCAGCTTAAAGCACACTCCAATTTAATGACAATACACAAAGATAGAGTCTGCGACACAAAAACCATCTCATGCTGTATTTTACTAAAACAAAGGATAGCTCATTCTCAGATCGTATCTTGGATGAATATATATATTTTTTTTTATATATTCCTGTCTTTTGAACCTCTTATCCGATATTAACATCCATTATGTCATATTAATCCCGACGTCGGCACCTATTTAGAGATCCTAGAATCATTGGAATCACTTCAGCGGTTCGTTTGCTATTATCATTTACGTATACTTCCTTAAAATATATACCCGCATCTATTGGCTTCGCTCCGCATGCTTATGTCGGGAGTCATGTCCAAACACTGAGATTTCCACAAAATTGACATTGACATGTCACGAGCCTTTGACACAATTAAATGCTCAAAGATCCTAGATGCACTGCCCCAGGCCCGTTGCAATGAAGATGAGCTATATATACGACTAGTGAGACTACTACTTGCAGACCCCAAGCTGAGAGTACGAGTCAAGTCAGTGAAGTCTGTAGAGTTTGAGACATCAATCGGCTCCCCACAGGGAGATGGTCTATCTCCGGTTCTCAACTGTTACTTTGCTGCTGCATTGAAATCTGTGCGGGAAAGTTCCACAAGACTAACCCCTCCCCCCTCCCCCCCCCCCCCCCACACACCCATACCACCCCTCACCCCCAGTGTCAATAATGGGTATACTGCTAGAGATTGAATATGCCGATGATGTGGACTTCATAGACGAGGAAAAGAAACCCCTTGACGAACTTCAATAGCTGCAAGCAAAATAAAGATTGAGAATCGCCTTATGAATGAATCCAAAAACAGAGTTCACCCACATATGCCTATCTACAAAGCATGAGAATAAAGAAAATGACGATCGACTTCGTGGCGGCGAACCATTGAGGAAAATAAAATCCTGGGCTCGCTGCTTTTCAGTACTGCTGACATTGATGCACGCTGCGTCAATGGGAACATAGCTTTCCAGTCCTTCTGGAAGCTATGGATTCGTAGATGAAAAATGCCCTTGATTAAAAGGCTACGTTTATAAAATGCAACATGTGTATCCATGATGCTATATAACTGTAACAGCTGGGCAGCTCCAAAGGTAGCTCTAGACAATCTCGATTCCTGCCACTGCAAACACCTACGCACCATGACTGGACACCGATTGCCAGACAACATAATTTCCAATAATGCGCTATACAAGATGTGTAATACGTCGATGCTGTCTGTAAGAGACGCCCAGCAAATATGGTCCATGTTTGGCCATGTGCTAAGGATGCCAGAAAAGACATCAGCACAGAGAGCCTGGAATTCGCCCTACTCGGAAGCAGCAACACAAAGCGAGAAGATAACGTCATTGCATAAATATGCTAAGCGTGCTGCGAGGTGACCTCAAGAAAGCAGAACTCAGTACACTCAAGTCAAGAATGAACCTGAAGAAGCTAAGGCTTTCTGATGAGAAAAGGACACGGTGGGTAAAAGCAAAGAAGGCCTGATTGCAGCTGTGGGGTGGTTCTACTACTACAGCCGCAGAATAAAGTAATCATACATACACTGTATTGATCACCAAACCGTGGGACTTAAAGACACGTGGAATGTTATTACAGGTGTAGTTCCTGGGGGTACGTACTGGTCCGCTATGATATTTCCGCCCATCGCAAGTGAAAGATGTGTGGGATTGCTGCTTAGCTGCGGATCTCGGGGTTGCGGATCCCGTATGACATCTCTCCGAGAAATACAAAGACCGACTTCTAGAGCCGGTGGAACACTGATGTTCCAGTAGGGCCGTGCGACCATTGCCGCCAAGATTGAACCACACAGTGTCATCCAAAGTATTTGTATCACCGGCGTGCCTATCCATACGAATTTAGAGCTATGGAACAATTATAATTAAGCAATATAAATATTAATACACTATACAAACAAGATGAATCGTTTGACAGTAAATGAGCACAACAATACACAACATAGATCCATCTGGTGTCCTTTCCATGTGGTGTCGCCGGAGGTACCACACAGGTCCGTGAATCCACAGAGATATCCCCGCAAGAGAAGCATCTGCAACGAAGTCACTAGGTAGCTTAATATAAGCTAATATACCCCTAACACACACACAAAGAAAATGTTGTTGTTGCGAGAGGAAAGCGCCTCGCGCTGGGCTCTGTCACAGGAAAGTGCCTTCAACGCCGAAGTGGAGGAAAAGAGCTAGCAAAAAGGGGCACTCTTTTGTTCAACAGAAAATGCTAGGTGAAGATCCTAGTGAAACCATAATTAACGTGATGCATACTGGTTTACGTGAAGACAGGACGAACGATTTCCGAAGAATCCCCAGGTCACCATCTTATGTAGTTCCAAAGATACTGTATTGGTAGCTGCTGCTTTATTTATGCGGGCCTTCTGCTACAGTCTAACCTATCATTTAGTTGTTAGAAACAGAAACTAGCTTTGGCCGCAATTGGAAGGGATTCCTACCCAACTTTAGATACAGTTGTCCCATGGCCGCAGATGCTCAGCTTCCCGTAGGTTGCCTTGCCTAGCATCTACCTCCGAGGACAGCATGCATGCATGTTATGACACAAGGTATCCAAATTCTATGAAAATCTGGCTAGCTTGCCCCGCAACCACATACAATTTCACCTGGACAATGGCTACATTTCACACAAGCAAGTTTTGATCACTAACATGTCGCTATGGTGGGGATAGAGAGACGAATATCCACCACGAGCGTCCTTTCCATGAGGGAGTGGCGGATTCCAAGATCTCACCCAGACACTGCAACGAGTTGGATGGAGATTCCCGTCCCATCCGTCACCGAGTCCTATGGATCTAACAGTTGACCTGTCGTTAGGATTAATTTCCAATATGCCCAGATATGCACTGCGGGCTGGTAAATAAACTAACTCACTCACATTTCTAACTAAATGTTTTTGCAGTGATTCCTTCATTGGCAGGGTTATCCAGCTAACAAGCATCCGAGGATACGGGTGGGGTGTGTGTGGAGATATATGTAAATCACCACTTTAACCATCACCGCTCGGAAACCTCCGATAGTTTCCCAGGGCCGGATCCGATCAACGTGCTGATGGGAGTCCAGACAATTAATAAGCCATGTGGCTGGTGGATCGTGGAAAGAGACAATAACTTAATATATATATATGAGGCATTATCGGTAACTGGCCAATTTAACACAGCCTTGCTGGAGTGCGGGTCTACATTACCGCAACAACCGCAAAAGAGGCGTACACTATATGTCTCCAAACGAGAGATTGCCCCTAACCACTTTAACCTATCCTATCGAGCTGAATAGTAAGGTTTAGTCGGTAACATGCTGGGCTCAAACAATTAGCGCACGGACAGCGACCTTCAGTGTAAAATTGATGTTGCCGGGAATAAAGTGATGCGGATATATGTGTTGCTGTATATTGTTTCCTAGCGTACTGCGGTCCAAGGTTTTTACAGATAAACAAAACATATTAACTGAATGGCTAACTGCCATATACAACTAACCAATGCAATAAGTAGAATGTAATGAATGATTTCAATAATTATCACAGAGTGATGAACTTAAATGGTGAGGATAGTTGAAAGCACCTACAGTAAACAAGGATAATATTCACAGTGAGACAAAAATTATAAATTGCGGTCCTAAGACCGGGAAGGTAACTATTAGTCATCAGTACCATATACGGAAATGATAATTAATTATACAATAGTATAGCTACTTGAGTACCTCATAGTCATCGGTAAGGAACAGGCTACTATGTTTCTGAAATTGAGACGCTAACGTATTCATAGCGCGGGCCGACACGTTCTCTGAAACTGGAAGGTTTTCCGCAGGCAGACTCTGCAGCTGATTTCTGCAGGCAGGTCTCCGCAAGATGACTTCTCCAGGCAGGGCAGACACGGTACATACTCAGGACAGTGAAACAGAGCAGTTCAGGAAATGTCTATTAGATAATCGCTCGGCTATATACAATTTATACGGAAGTTGGAAAGTTATCCGTTCGGTAATGGAAATGAGAAAGATATAGTTTGCCCATTAACAGATAGGGCTCTATATAATGTTAAGCAGTTACATAAACTGGCACACGGTGCGGGATGCGTCGCATAGCTGTTGCGGAGCACACAGCAAGGTTCCACCAGACCGTGTTAATTAAACACACACGGCATGCAGTGCGGAAATTGAAGTCAACTTTTCAGCGTGGTTGGCAGATCCCGCGAGTCATCCACCAAGAATCACCATCGGCTCTACATTCCTTAGAATTACATCCCGGGCCCGCATGGCCCGCTCTCGGAAAGGCTCCCGTAGGAAAGTCCGGATGTGGAAAGTATAACTTTAATTATTTTACTCCCAGATGGCCGTACGAGAGCATCCAATATTCTGTAACTGGAAAGTCTGGGGACCCCTCGCTAGTGCGGGTGAGCTGAAAGCCGTTAGGAACCACGGTGATGTTCTGTATCTTCCGTCGGTGTTCCGGTGCACTCGTCAAGTCTCGCACACTCCAGCCAATCCTCCAGACGGGTCAACCTCCACGCCGATGATGCTCGTGATTCTCGATTTTTCACCCCTTTTATACTACTCGTGATGTCAGAGGCAGATGCCTCAGCCAATCAGCGGCCGAACAGGAGCCAATCAGCGTGCAGCTAGATCAGTGACGTATTTATCACGTGCACAGATCATTCTAGATTTATTTATGCATACACGCAATTACGACGTCGAAAGCAATATTTTGAAGATAATTTAAGGGTTTTTTCGCGGATAACACAGGCAATTCTGGCCTGATTTTAAAATAGTAAACAGTTCTAGAAAGCTCGTTTTATTCTGGTCCTGATCGGTACCAAGAACAACGAGAACGGAGTAATTACAGATTTTTACGAGTACCAACTCTGTACACTGTAGGCATGCACTCGATTCCAATTCCATGACATGTTGTCAGGGAAGCTCTGATGAGCGCGTATGCGCACCACGCGTTTTATCGGACTCCTGAGTGGCCGTTCCGTACCCAGCTTCGCTGGGACGGTCAGTACCCGTCCGGTCGGTACGCGCTACATAGGTCAGCCGTTATAGGTAACGCCTATGCGGGCAAACAGCTTTTCCTTAATGAATGAACCCAGTTTTTTAGTCAATCCTGTGACGTCAGAAGCAACTACGTCACCTGCAGGACGCCGCCATAATCAATTACGTCGCGAATGACGACGTCAAGAACACTCAAGTGATGACGGACTAAGTGTTGTTGTATGAATTGTATGTCTTTACTAATTAATAAACATTCTGTTGAATATTTTGAAACTAATTTGGCAGAGCGATGTTGTTGCCATAGGCAGTATTAGCAACAGCACCCCGTCAAATTAGTTTCAAAATATTCAACGGTTTACCTGCATAGTTTTCTGAAAATTGAGTTTCAGATAGTGCAGTGATCGATCGATCCCAAAACTGGCAAGGCGTGGGTGGAGCTTAGTTAGAGATGGGAGGGGGGGCATAGCTAAAACTGGATTTCTTCATTAATGAATATGCTCAATGACGTCTTTACAGATAGGCTTGAACTGTGTCTTAATAAACAAATGGGCTGGTGATATCAAACAATTCCGCGTGACGTCATCAGACACTTGACCTAGTAATAACAATGTAAGTGAAGAAGCGTTTCCGTCGCAAACTAACCATAAAGCTAACATGGGAGAATATGGAACACACATTTGTCTTAACCCTTTAACCCACGAATTTGTTCGAAAAAATTTCAATTTTCTCATAGAAAATGGCTATTTGCAGATCAAGAGAAGACTAATTTTGAAAATTTATCAGTGGAATGACTGGCTCGGTTATCGAGCCAGTCATTCCAGTGATAAATTAAAAAAAAAAGTCTTCTCTTGGTCTGCAAATGGACATTCAAGACCACTGCCGAATCCGTTTTTGGCTGATATGAGTGTTAAAGGGTTACGAGAGCGCATTGCTACACTAATTTCCGTTACTGATACCCATAATGATATAATGGACTATGATAATTTATTCACAATAGGCCATCAGCCCTTGAGTGTACAACATATTATACATGTATGACGGATACCGTATAACACATACAATTAAATTAGGATATAGTTATAACAATAATTCATAGAGAAATTTCGTCCCTCGCTGCTATGTTTCTATTCATTAACCATTTACCAATAATCGCCAAGACAGCAAGAGAGGAATGATAAGTGAGACCAGGGGCGCGCACACGAACGGGTCGCAGCCCACACCCGGCGAAACCACGTTGGGAAATATCACGTCATAATTTTAATGACGCCATAGACTACAATGCAGCTATGCCAGGTGCAGGCTACGCCCCCCCCCCCCGCGAACACGGCAAAATAATCATCGACCCCTAGAGAAATTGATCAACAACCGTTCGTCCCATCTCCTTGTTTCCACGAAAGAAACGAAAGTGAAACAAGGGGTGAGACCAGGGCGACAAGAAAATCATCTACCAATAATCACATTGTAAAACAAAATGGTGCATGATAGGAATGAGGCGTAAGACCAGGGGCGTGCTCGCGAACGGGCAGCATCCCACACCCGGCACAACCACGTTAGAATATGACATAATAATCTATTATGACGTCATGATGACGCCAAGGCTGCTATGCCATGCGCAGGCTACAACCCCTCCGCGAACACGGTCCCAAGTCAACAAGATAATCGTCGACCCCTAGAGAAATCGATCAACAAACATTTGTCCTTTCTCCTTGTTTCCACGAAAGAAACGAAAATGAAACAAGGAGTGAGACCTGGTCGACAAGAAAATCATGTACCAAAAATCACATTGTAAAACAAAATGCTGCACGCCTTGGAACCAGCTTGACTGGCAGCCATTACAGCTCACTGCAACAACAGCTTTCAGTCAAACTGGGTCAAAGGCTGCCAACTTACACACTTGCACACACATACTGTATTACGATGATCTATATTTTAAGGTTAACCAGACAGGATGCTTGTTTTACCCCCGCGCACCCACCCCACCTCACCCCACCCCAACGTCTAGGTACATTTGGAGAAAGTGCTCATGTCATCAAATCCTTTCGCACATTAAAAGCCTCATAAACATAAACTGCCAATTTTTTCTGGACAGCTGTACTTGGACATTGTAATAATTCCGTAAATTTGTAGACACTTGGGCTTTTATAATAATAGGGTTTGATGAAGGATTTACGTAAGTTACTATACATGGGGCACATCAGGACAAAATGATACTCGTCTTCTATATCATTTTTACATAATAAACATATTCTTTCGGATAGTGGCGTGGGTGTCGGCTTATGCCATCTTCCCGTCTCTACATGCAGTCTATGACTCCCTGTCCTGATCTTACATAATGCTTGCCTATGTTTCGTTATTTTAACATTATCTAAGTATGTTTTATACATCAAATCATTAACAAAGTATTTATATAACCTAGTTTTACTACCCCTGTCTAATAATCCTATCCATTCTTGCATATAATTATCATAAGCTCTTTGTTTATATTGTACAATAAACATATTTTTGTCTACGTTGCTGCCTTGCGATACCCAAACGTCATTAAAACCGCACATGGACAACATATCTCTAAGCTTACTCACCCAGTTAATACGTGAATTATTTATACAATCATCATATAAAACATTACAAATATTTTTTATTAATTTTCTTGGTTCAGAATCCAATATTTTAAACCAATAGCTCAATATTCGCATTTCTCTGGTCAGATAGAGTGGTACTCATCCCAACTCCCCGTAAACTACACAATTCGAAATCCCTTGCCTCACATTTAATAACTGTTTGCAAAATTTTAAGTGACATTTTTCAACTTCATAACCTGCATTAAACCCCCATGTCTCACTGCCATAACAAAGAATGGGTAGGATTAGTTTGTCAAAGAGACTGCATAGATGCCTGGGTGTTAGGCCTACAAATTTGTGACAATATTTCTTTAGAGCAAAACGGCCTTGGTCAGCCAATCGTTTCTGTGCTAAAGAAAATGATTCCGATGTGTTGAAAACTATGCCTAAATATTTAAATTCATTAACAATTTCAATTTCTTGTGGGCCATACATAAATTTGACATCTGGGTGTAGTCGTCCTCCCCGCCTAAAAATCAGTGCCTTCGTCTTCTCTACATTTAACGTTAAACGCCATTTATTACACTATTCATATAAAATATCTAATGCTTGCTGTAATCCAGATATTGTCTCTGATAGTAGTACAATGTCATCTGCGTATAGAATTAAGAATGGCTTTAATAGTGTTATATCCAAACCTACCCCTCCCCTGGCCAATTCTTTTTCTAATTCATTTACATACATCGCGAATAAGAAGGGTGACAATCTTTCCCCTTGTCGTACCCCTGTTCTACACCAGAAGAAACTTGATAGTTGTCGATTTGCCTGAACATGTGTTTTGATGCTCGAGTATATTGACATTATTATATTTATTATGTTTCCTCTTACTCCAAGTTTCAAAAGTTTGTACCACAAGCAATCGCTTACAATATAATCAAAAGCGTTTGCTAAAATCGACAAAAACACAATATAATTTGTTCCCTTTACCCAATACATGGGAGATCAAACCACTTAAAACAAAAATATGATCAATAGTACCATATCCCTCCCTGAAGCCTGCTTGAGCCTCCACGTACACTTTATTTATTTCTGCCCATTTATTTAGCCTGTTATTTAATATCTTCGTAAATACCTTACCCAGCGTGCTCAGTAGCGTTATACCTCTATAATTATTAACATCATCTTCTTCTTCTTTTCGTTCGCTGATCATACCGCCAGTCCTGTAAGTGACTATCGACATGATCATAAGTGTTAAGTGCGTGGATCCATGGTTTATTAGAGTGCGCCGTGCGGCCTTAACATCATCAACGTTGCCTTTTTTATGGAGAGGTATCAATATTCCCTCCGACCAGTTTTCAGGGAAGTTTCCGCTACGAATATATATCTGGCGTGAAGGATAACAATGGCCCTTTACAGTTTTAAATATGCCCCGCCCATCTCTATCTAAGCTCCACCCACGCGTCGTGCTTGTTGAGATCGATCGATCGATCTCAGAACTCACTGACTACCAATTTCCAGAAAATTATAGTCATATTAGTTTCAAAATATTCAACCGAATGTTTATTAAATAGTAACTCCATCAAATACATAAAATTCGTATACTTGACGGACTATTCCAGCTTCGTAGCGGAGCATTATTTACCAATTATGATTGTGACCTCAAGTTACACGTGACGTAATTGATTATGACGTCATATATTGGGGTGAAACCCCGAACTCATCAATTTGTCATGTCATGTCTGGATGGATCGAAAGGTTAAACTATGCGTTGTATGTACACAGCTCGAAGAGCTGGTGTATGGAATAACTGTGGAAACATTGTCTATCCTAAAGGTAATGGTGTTGAAAAATTATACTGTGTTAGTCCGCAACAGATCTCACCGCAGAGCCATTTAGCATGGATACCAGTCGTTATGCTGAATAAAGGTTAATAAAATTACTGTCACCTTGTGGACCGCTTTCAGACCGAAGTATCTGATTATAGATAAAATATGGCGACCTACTTACGTATTGACAGATGACATATTTATTTACTATATATTGACAAAGACCTATTCATTTTACTATATATTGATAAGGATCTATTTACTTACTATATTTGGATCAAGCAGAAGGTACGCATTATAAGACAACGTTATCCTATTCATACTGGATTATGTCCACCGCTCCATTAGCCAAGTACGTTAGGATCTGTTTCAGAAGTAGGGCCTATCGGTTGGTGAGTTATTTGCCAACATATTAGGTGAATGAATATATGCTAAGTGGAAAGTAATTCACCTTTCCAGTTTATCCATCCATCATACGACGTCGTAATCAACTAAGTGACGTGTATGATGACGTCATGAATGATTCCAAATAGTCCGTCTTTAACGCTTAGTAGTCCGACACGTTGAACGAATCGTCTGTCTTTGCTATTTAATAAACATGCCGTTGAATATTTTGAAATAATTTGACAGGGCGCTGTTGCTGCCATAGACAGCAACAGCACCCAGTCGAATTGATTTCAAAATATTCAACAGCTTACCTGCATCGTTTTCTGGAAATTGATAGATAGGGAGGTCAGAGATCTATCAATCCCAACACGAGCGTGGTGTGGGTGGAGCTTAGATAGAGATGGGCGGGGCATAGCTAAAACTGGAAAGGTCCATTGATTCGCGCTTGCTTCACTCAATCCCTGAAGAAGCAGTGTCGTAGGCTAAGTGCGAGAAGGGCCACATCATGAATGCTTTCAGCAGGTGGAACTAACGACAATTGACGAATATCATTGCAAGAGAGCGAAAACAATGGCGGAATCCAGTTACGCTATGCTCCGCCCATCTTTCGCTAAGCTCCACCCCACACTTAGCCTGTGTTGGGATCGATCGATCCCTGACATCCCTGAGTCCAGAAAACTATACAGGTAAGCTGTTGAATATTTTAAAACTAATTTGACTGAATGTTGTTGCTGCCCAGGGCCGCAGCAGCGCCAAGACAAATTAGTTTCAAAATATTGAACAGCATGTTTATTAAATGGTAAAGCCATACAATTCTTATAACAACGCTTAGTCCGTCATCAATTAAGCGTCCGTGACGAACTTAGCTACGTCATTCATGATGTGATTGATTATGATGTCAGCCTATGCGGCACGTAGTTGATTATGACGTCAGATGATTGACTCAGAGACTGGATTCATGACTTGTCCTGCATGTACCACGCGCTATGTCTGGGAGGTAAATAGCTCTATCAATGCAGTTAGACCATTCAAGATAATCATCTTTACGACGTTAGGTATGCTTTTAAAATAAGATTTGACGACACCTCGACATAACTCTTCCTTATTAACATAATCAAGTCCAGGGGCAAACTATGTTATTTGTCACAAAGTGAAATGAACTGTGTAATTGACAAATTTCCAGGTAGGCGACTTACAAAGAAATATTATAATAATTACAGATTACCTGTAAAAAATAAATTAGATTTTCTCTCCAAATATCTCAAGTAAAATCATTTAACCAAAACTATGCGTATTTAAATAGTTGATTCAACCGCGAGATGACCAAATGTTTGACCCTTGCGATCGCGGTTTGTTCAAAGACAATGACCGGACCGGAAGCTCCGTCGAATACCAGTTGTCCGAAGTTGACCACAAATATTTTACGAATGTCTTAATCAGTGGCGCTAGGGGCTAGTTTACAATGATCGTCTACGGTCCATTGGCAATACAATCCAGAGTGCCCATAGTCCGAATCTGATGGAATCTGTAATCATTTTACCTTGACCACCCGCTGTCCACAGTATAGCCCGGATATAACTTAACATGTTTCCAAAACAAAATAAAACGTACTCTTGAATATTTTGGACTTAATATGATTAGAAGCCATTGCTGCCTAAGGCAGCAATGGCTTCTAATCATATTATGTCCAAAATATTCAACAGAACATTTCTCGCATCGTGTTCAAAATTGTACTACCTAACATGTTTATGTTTTCGTTTTGGAAATATTCTAACTTATGTATGGCCTGTCCTCTACGTCCTATACACGCAAAGATAACGATCGCAGTACAAATTCTGATGATAGTTATTTTGAAGAGCAATTTGATTGAAGGACGTTTATGCATTAGACAGAAACGACTTTCAGTTAAATTTCTTTTCAAGATATTCGACATCTCTTAAAAATTCTCGCTCTTCTACATACAAGATTTCGTGAAATTCAGAATGAATAAATAAATGAACGATAATCGTTGTCGAGCTAGACACGCTTAGTTCTTGAGTCTAAAGCAGACTTTGCACACTAGAGGTATACCTCGGGGGCATAAACAAATTGACAACAACAGCCAGGAATGAGAATGGTCAAGTTATGTACAGACTAACTATAGCCTTGATGCAATATCTATCTCTGATTGCCTGCCAGATAATGGGCCTTGTTGTAAATGGGGGCAGCGATATAAACCCTCTTTTAATCGTAATCGACTTAATTTCAATGTTATTTCGTCAAATATGTAGCTTTGTCAGAAAATACGTGGGTGGCTATTACAAAAGGTGAGGGATACGCCTTAAACCCGGGGATAATGATTACGCCCACGCGTCCACGGCACACCCACGCACGCGCCTAGACGAATATTCTGTGACAGACTAAATGACAAAGATCTGGAATCGACTGAATAAACGAAACACGCTAATTCTTTGGAACACGCTTAAATTTGCTACAGGTATTTTGGTTAATGGAGTTACCTGGTATTGTTGATAATGCGTGCGTGGGCGGTGTCACATGAATGTGGGACGCGGCTCAGCTTATTTCATTGGTATCTTATGCAACACCACTAAGCGATTTACTAAGTCGATGGCGTAAGGATCTTTTTGATTGATTTGCATTTAATTCACGCGCCTTGTTTGACAATAAATAATCAACCATCGTACTTCTGATTGTCTTAATGCAGTATAGTTTTCGGCGCACTCTTGATGCAAATCGTTGCTTATTTTGTAAACCGTGTTCCTGCAAGCCGTTGTTATCTATGGTAGGAACAGTTGGCAACAACGTGATTTCCAAAATACATATCAAACATGCGTTAATCAGTTTAATATATAATCATCAAGAGGTACAAATCATTCCCAAGAATGTCATGTAATAACTGCAAGAATGCGTGAAATGCAAATGACGTCATAATGGAATGCGTGCACATTCCACGTTTCCATGAATGAATGAATCAATAAATAAATAAACAGATTACAGATAGGCCTCTAGCGCCGTGAACAGAAATCTACCCAATTGGAGATAAATAATAAATAATAAGCTACCGATTAATAAATATTGCTTATTGATCGCGCCGCTAGACTGGATCAGACATTAGCAATGCCACTCTATAGGCGCAGCAGGCCAGACATAACGCACATTGAAACCGCAGTAGATTTATATTCGGTTTAGGAAGTTAGCTAACCCATATAGAACAAATGTCATATGAACGGCTATGCCCCCACCTATCTGTAGCTAAGCTCCACCCACACTTCATCGTGTTGGGATCTGCCGATTCCTGACCTGCCTGACTATCAATTTCCAGAAAACCATACAGGTAAGCTGATGAACATTTTGAAACTAATTCGACTGGGTGCTGTTACTGTAAGTATAACGGCGCCCAATCAAATTAGTTCCAAAATATTTAACAGCATCTTTATTAAATAGTAATGATCCGGCAAGCAATACGTACAACAACGCCTAGTCCGTCATCAGTTAAGCATTCGTGACGAACTTAGATACGTCATTCATGTCGTAACTGATTATGGCGTCAGCCTGTATGTCACATGTTTGATGGATAAACTGGAAAGGTCCATTGACGGATGGACGGAAAGATGGTCAGATTGAAGGATCGTCACAGATGGCGATATAGCTTGCCATGCCCACCGCGTATCCAGCACCACTCTCTTTGCAGCTAGGTTATACACAATCAATAACGTCCTGAGCTTTTCAACACCCCGGATATCACAAATCTTAATTTCAAAGCAACAGTTGAGATTGTAAATTGTTGACTATATTGACACACTGTCCGGCCGTGGTAGCAAACTCGAATATAGTTATATAATTATGTAGAATGGCACGCATTGTTGCGAAACAATGGTTCTGAAACATTTGGTGCATCAAGGATGTGAAGAAACATTTCTGAAGCATTTGGTGTATCAGGGTCTATTGTCATCTCCGACTATATTGTCTGGTTGGCAAACGTGCGTCAGCATAATGGATCAATCACTATTGATGCCTACCAGTAACATACATCACGCCCTTGTGACGTACCGGTTATGTGTGAACAATCATTGTGTCAGCATCTGCACCACAGCACCTGCCTTCTCTTACCCGTACCCAACTTGTTCCATCTGCACATCCGGTAATCATATTGAGCAGTTGCATGTCATTCACTGGAATGAGGCTGACTTCCTTATGCACTTTCACCAAGATGCTGCCGGTTGCCAGTGGAAGGTTCAAATATTTTTATTTGAAGCTGGAGACCTCTGATTCTGCATATTCTGACGTCCATTAATTTCTTCATTTCCTCGGTGCCAATCTCCATTGCACCACCGCAGTTAATTGTATCACCTATCTGTAACAACAGAATCAATGGAACTTTCCAATTTATCCACCCATACAGCGATCTTATCAAAAGATATCTCAATTTTCGTTATCCCTACCACTTAATACGGTATGCTTCACTGTGGGTATTAACTCTAATATAACCCATCAAAAACCATATTGAGTCCCAGTTTATCACATGTTAACATACATAATCTCAATGAAAACATCGAAAGCTGTTAGAAAAATATAGTCTTGTCAATTAGTGGGGGTGGGGGGGGGGGGGGGTGAGGGGGAGGAGTATCCAGGCGGGCTCCTCCAGCCCACGGACTAAATTAACATTGTGACATAAAGTCAGGGAATTTTCCTCCAGCGATCAACATTGCGCCGCAAGCTGTAGAAAATTCAATAATTAAGATATTTTGATGAAACTTTCTCAGTTAAGAGATGGCATGATGAAGCATAGGCACGGCAAACTTGGTTATTGCGGGTCTAATACTCATTTTAATATGGGATGATGGATTGAGTACATCCTGAAATAATTTGTTTGAAATTTTGCTGGCTTAGTTGTCGCGCAGAGCTTATCTTTTGAACCACTACGATGATTCTGACATCCATAGCATCGGATAAATCTATGAATTTGCAGCTACAGGTAGGTACCGGAATTATTACAATCGGTTCGGTGGTTCCGGAAATATTGTCATGTGTTTTCTCAGAATATTTATTTACACTCCCTGCGCCGTGATATAACGGTACGTGTCAAGCGTGCCACTTCATTTAACCTTTATCACTCTGGTGCAAAATGCGCAATAGCCTACTTGCAGAGATAGTGTCGGCATACATTTTGAAAGAAAACTGTTGCTGAAACGTGATGCTGTCGTGCACAGCAATGGCTTACAGCAGCATTGTTTGCAAAATGAACACATATTGATAGGATAGATAAAATGGAATCTATGAAATATAGACTTCAGCGGCCTATGGGTAAACTCCCGGTCTTCGTATACATCTTAGCATCCTCTAATTACTTGAACAACTTACTAGCTTAACTGTACAATGGCCCAACAATTACAGATTAGCACATGCTATGGCTCCATGCATATGCATATTTACTGTACAGTTTTCATGCTCGGCAAAGATAGTGCTGGTGCTGTGATGACGTCACAATCTCGTGAAATCTCGCTCTCTTTGCTAGAAAATGGCTCCGCCCGGGAGACGAAATAATCCCATGTTTATGTTCGTATAATGCTTCGTATTATTTGTCTGTTGTAGTTATTTAAGATCCAATATGCTAGTCATATAATAGTCTTTCAAATAAAGTTCACTTTTACCCATCCCGGAATTGGCCTTTAACTCAAAGGTCTTCAGAGTAGCAAAGCGTGTCCATGACATACACTGCAGAAACCTATCACCAACGTTATAGGCAAGATTTTGGACGGACCATCCATCACACACGCCCGTGACAATACCTGATAAATTGTATTTGATACCGCCTTCAATAAAAATCTTGTTATGTATTTTATAAATAATTTGGTTGAACATCGATAATGTTGAAAGACAAATTATTTTCAAACATAAGGCAATGTGTTTCAGATAAATTAACACACCCGAAGGCAGGGTTTCTTCCGATGTCAGAATGAATAAACTGATTCTTGGTACATCTACGCTAAACAGTCTTTTATATCGTTGCTGGCACTACGCTGTCTCTAAAGCTTGGTTGATAGATCGATCTGGATCTATGCTAACATACAGGTAACGCTACTAGCTGTCACGGTCATGTTATTGCTTTGTGCATAGATACTGATTGATTTCCAACAGATTTTTATTATATCAACTTTAATAGGTCGATACATTCAGATGTGTATATGGTGTCATTGTTGTCGTTATTGTGGTTAGCGTGGTCAGTGGTATAGACATTGTCATAGGTGAGGAGGTTTGAGATAAGACAGGGGTGGGGGGAACACATATTGAGAGAGGGGTGGGGGCTACAGAGTGAGCAGATGTGACAAAACGTATGAGGAGTAGGGTGAGAAGTAAGAGGATCAAAATTGACTGTGAACAGAGGAGGGGGTAAGATGAGGGGGGATGAGGATGAGGATGAGGAGGAGGAGGAGGAGGAGGAGGAGGAGGATGGGGAGGAGGAAAAGGCGGCGAAGGAGGAGGAGGAAGAAGAGGAGGAGGGAGAGGAGGAGGAGGGGGAGGGGAGGAGGAGGAAGAAGAAGAGGAGGATAGGGATGATGATGATGATGAGGAGGAGGAGGAGGAGGAGGAGGATCGGAAACACAGTATGGAATAAGACATCCTGGGAAAAGAGCATGGAGTAGATTACGGACAACATGGCGAGAAGGAAATAGGAGGAGAAAGGTGTATATCCGGACTGGGAACCGAGCATTGTCCGGGGATACGGGACAGGATGGTCAGACTCGTGAGTAAAAAGAAAGATTATGAGGCGGATGACCATTAATATGTGTGTGTATTGGGGCCAGTCATACATTAGCACTGTGAACCCAAAGGTAAGGTCAGACTTAATAGCAGCTGTTATCCACAACACATTTATTAATCGTGTTTGACAAAGTTTAGTCGCAAAGGATAGTAACCTTTTCAATTTTGCATATATTTCCACCGGAATGACAACACAACTTAAAATGTCATAACTCTTTTGCATTTGGAGGCGTTAATAGTATGTAGATGCGAATAAAACAAAGAGAAACAAAACTTAAAACGATAAACGGGTTTGCGTTTAGAGACGATAATAGTGGGCAAATGCAAATATAACCGGCTATGCCGTCATTATTAATCGTTTACTCGTAATGCACTAGGCTGCGGTTATGGAGGCCGCCATCTTGAAAGGTAGATAGCATATCATTTTGCATTGAGGTGGAGGTTTGCAGACTAAAAGACTACTCCTTACATGTATTATATATGTGGGTGTATGTATGAATAAGACCTGAGAAATACATTTATAACACAGCACGTGAGAATTCACACTTGACATGCTTGAACGGCAAAACATCGTATTAATAACACTGAGCAGTGACTATCATGCATCCATGCAGACTATCATTGCGCAATGTGGGACATTTTGTGACATGTGGAAATGGATAAAATTGCTCATGTTCTTCGAATGCCAGAAAATATACCAGCTCAGAAAGCATTGGAGTTTTTACTACTGTGTGCCAACTAGTGTTCGCAAAAGACAAGACACCGTGCAGTGGAGAATGTTGACGAAAACTGGTTGCTGCGGGAAAAACTTTCTACACCTCCCAGCGGCTGACAGCAGTCACTCAACATCGTCGATGTCGTCGCCCCCGCTGTCGTCGCCGTCGTTATCATCATCATCATCATCATCATCATCATCATCATCATCATCATCAACACCATGCTACATCACCATCACTTCATTGTCCAGCAAAATGGTATAATTTATAAAGAGAACATGTTAACTCTAGCTAAGCTACACGTGTTTGTGAAATCTAAGACGCTAACCGTTAGTTGTCTGCAATCAAACAGCAGCTTTCACCAGCGTATGCATAACAGAGGGATGGATCCATGTCTAGGTATGCCCCGCCCAATCTCTAGCTTCAACAGAATATTGATTAAATCGTACATTCACAAAAATTTCGGAGACTTATGCGACGGATTGTTCCAGTTTTATGACAGATATACGTCATTTTGATTGTGACGTCAGCTAACAAGTGATGCATTTAAATATGATGTTAGATACTTGAGTGACAGATCGGACCCCTTCATTGTCAATGCAAACAGCAGCTAAATGGGACTTTCCAATTTATCCATCCATCATATGATGCCCTAATCATGTACGTGACGTGTAGGATGACGTCATAAGCTATGACGTCACGAATGACGTAGATAAGTACGTCACGAACGCATAATTAGTGACGGATTAAGCGTTGTTGTACGAATTGTCTTTATTATTTAATAAAGATGCTGTTGAATATTTTGTCAAATTAGTTTCAAAACATTCAACAGATTACCTGTAAAATTTTTTGGAAATTCATAGTCAGGGAGTTCAGGGATCGATCCATCACAACATGAGGGAGGTGTGTGTGTGATGCTTAGCTAGAGATGGGTGGGGAATAGAACTGGGAAGGTCCATAATAACGCAATGATTAAATGGCTAATCAACAATTACCGAAGACAAAAACAAGTTCCGTTAACAAAAACAGGAAGATAGATATTAATATTGACGCAATAGTGTAGCGGATAGCTTCCGTCCGACGTGTAAATAACTGGAGTGGGTAACCGCACGTTTTGATAGCGGTGTGAAGATCAACCGTATAGGGCTCGCACGGGTAAACTATCTGATGAGAGAGTATAGTAGCTTACGTGCGCCGCATACTGAGATGGAATGCGGATTGCCACTCCAAAAGCTCTTTAATGTGTCATCAAATGTTTTATTAAACTAACCACAAAGTACCTCGCGATGCGTGCACATGCACCCGCACATACATTTGGTCATTTACGTGGACAATTCAAATTTAATCAAGCCTGCTGATGGGTGGTACATGTACGTGACATACAACCGGATATTCTCAAGGGATGTACCCTATGGTGTAACAATGGAGGGTTCCGGTCTGTTACTTATGTATCTGACGTCATAATCAAATACGTCCCATGTTAACTCACGTCACAATCCAATGGATGGATAGGTCGGTTATGAAAATCGATAAGTCCGTCACAAAGTGTACGAATTGTAGCCTGTATGTTTTATGAATTTACAATTTAATGAATATGGGTAGCAATAGCCCCTAGACAAATGAGTTCCAACCTCCAAGGTAGCTACCTTGAAACTTAGATTCTGAATGGACCTTTCCATTTTTAGCTATGCCCCGCCCATCACTAGCTAAGCTCCACCCACACCTCGCCGTGTTGGGATTGATCGATCACCAAATGCCCTAGCTATCAATTTCCTGAAAACTACACAGGGAAGCTGTTGAATATTTTGTAACTAATTTGACTGGGTGCTGTTGCTGCCTATGGCAGCAACAGCGCCCAGTCAAATTAGTTTCAAAATATTCAACAGAATATTTATTGAATAGTAAAAGCAAACAATTTGTACAACAACACATAGACCGTCTTCAAATATGCGTTCGTGACGTACTTATCGACGTCATTCATCATGATGTCATTGTACACATCACACAGTTAATTTTGACGTCATATGACTGGTATTACGCCTATAACCTAATAGGAATGGACATAGGGAAAATATGGACAGCGTAACAGTCAACCAGGCAGCGAGTAACTGTCTTGTATCCCAATATGTTGCTTTGCGCTGTCTTTGTTGAGATTGTTGAGGGGTGGGGGTAATTTTGTGGAGGGGTGATGGTAAATGATATATTTTGACCGGGCGAGGTAGCTGTTATATTTTATATAGTGGTCATTCATTCACGCGAGAATACGTGCAAACGTAACTCGGTGGTCCCCCTTCGTATAGTGACGTATTTTATCAAGGTCATAAAATCTCCCGTCTAAAATGGATACACCGACTAAGTTGCATGAATAGCCAAGCGTGAGATGTGCTTATGAGTGAATCAATGAATAGTGGAATTTGACATATTATAAGTTCTTTATTTGGTTGATATATAGGCCTATATGGTCCCTATTTTAGATCCCATTTATACAAGGTCTACATTTCCATCAGAGTGGCAACTACTTGTAGGCAACTACCTCGGCTTTGACAAAGTATGCATTTATGCTTCTGGGCTGTGACTGGAGAGGTGGTGGGGGCGTGGGTGGGCAAGACACGATAAGCAACAATGATTCAGTGAGATTGCCCGCGTTTCCAACAACGATGAGGTGGTCCACCGCATACACACGAACCAGGTTCGCCGGTTAAGTAGTGTTGACCACGACAGTTAATGTATTTTATGTACAACAAGGGCAGTCCAAAAGCAAGCCGTATTCCCTAGTTGTACATAAACAGACGTTTAGGTGATTAATTTTTAAAATTTGTGTCAAAATATTCAGCAGGTTAGATACCTATCACACAGACACAGCTGTCAGACAGTTTAATAGTTACAGAAACAGTAAACCCCGTGACTACTGACTTGGTCTATTTCTTATGCTGTATTTGACTTTTAACGCGACTCTTCACGAAAATGTGACTGCAAATGCAAGCTACGTCCTCGCAGGGTTAAGCTGGCCGATATGACTACCACGACGGTTAGAGGCGAGGCCATTCAAAACGCCTTTTATCATGGTCAACTATCGAGCTATTTATACATACGTTCGCGATTTACCTCCCTTGAATCGATCTGAGAAAATGTACAACTGATTGTGAAATCAAAACAAAGTAACGTTCAGAGGCTCGCGTGTATAGAGCTAAAGTGAATTTACCCAGACGTCAGTAATAATATTGTCTGTACCACGGTACCGTAATCTCTGACTTGCGCGCTCACCACTTCCTCTCTGGCAGCTCTACAGTATCGCTAAGAAATAAAGTCTTCTAATCCAATTATGTTAAAAATAATCAACAGAACATTTCCTATATCGTGTTCAAAATTGTTTTGTCTTGGAAACATCCTAAGTTATTCCTGAGCTATACTGTACCAACTGATACGTTCTTAACTTCCTATAACGTTCCTATAATGTCGGTAATGTTACATAGGAAGCAATGCTAGTCACCCGATACGATATGTCTATCACCGACAGCCGCCAAACAAAAACTGATTTCATTCATCTAATTTTAGCCTCTGCTGTCCACAGATCAATGCAGTACTATCAGTTAGAAGTATGGGAACTCTTAACGTACAATCCACGAATGAGAAGGTACTCTCTGTCGGTCGGTAGACGATCTGCGCGGCGCCAGACGGCGGCAGGCCGATACTACAACTACAACAATCGCAAAGCTCAGTGTAGTAACGATAGTGGGACTCGTAGTAAAACTTGGCCTTACTTGGCATGCGTAGGAAAATTTCATTCATAACTTTATTCACGCGTCAGATAATTTCCGCACCGGACACGCCTACTCGGAGCGGTGTCGACCAATGAGGCGTAGGAGTACTCTCAAACGAGTATATAAAATGAACGGGAAATGGTATTCCCAAACTCACACTCTGGTGAAACAGGTGGACGCTGAGAAGTCTGATTAAAGGTGAGTAATACGTATATATATAGGTAATAATGTAACAAAAATAATATTTAAGATATTTTAATAGTAGCGTATTCGTGGATATGTATAGGTATGTAGCTATCAACGAGTCATTTACTTCTAAATTGCAAATCCATTAATCAATTCCATCCATTCAGAAAACTTGTTTTAAGTCATTGAAAAAGTCATATTGGAAGCTGTTGCCGCATTAGACCCCGGCAACCTTTAGTAAAACATTTAAAAATAAACAACAATTCGGCCTATAAAGTCTATTTTGGTTACCGTGCGTTACAGTAGCATTTATGTATAATGGTTACAGAGTAATTCAACCTTATACAGGCTATACAATCGATTGAATAATGACGAATCATTTTATTTCTAGAGGTTGATGAAATCTGGAGCCAGCCACGTGCAATCACGGTGTCAGTATGATTATGAATCATAGATTATCGATCTGTATCGATAACCTGACCGAGGCCGTAACTCCAACAAATTGACGAGCTTAGCAAATTGATCACAAGGATTCATAACGAACTATTAAGTCGATTAACGACCAATGCAGTATTTCGCAATTTACGACGCATAAGAGATCCCTGCCCCAATATTATATATTCTTTAGGAAGAATTATGTGGCCTGAAAGTGTTATGAAGCGCAGTAACTTGGTACGGTTTTGATTATCTCGACAACGATTTGACTGAAAGCTGTTGCTGCCTCCGGCATCACAATCGTCCAGACAATCGTCCAGTCAAATTGCTTTCTTAAAAATTCAACATAGTGCGTCAAAATATTTGTTTCACTTGATATTCAGGACTTAATTTTGTACTTCCAAAGAGATTCCACGACACAGGACGAAAAAACTGAGATTGTCAGGCGGCGACGATGATGGTGTGAGGGTGGAGGTGTTAGACGGCGATGGTTGGTACAATGTAGTATATAGTAATCCCTAAGGTAGCCCAGTTCCAAATTCTGGCAGAGGTTATATCCCATATAGGGCCTAGGTCAATATGAGTACCGCATAATGGGCAATAAATACGTGTATTGAATAGTCTAGAAACGTCGGGTCAAGTAAAGTACACGCCGTTTGAAAAAAATCTATTTTCTTCTTCAAAATGTCACAAATTTCTTTCGAGCAACCATAATTAACAAGTCTTGTCAAATTTAACTGCGCTGGTTCTCGGTTTCCCAATTGTATTTTAATGCGTTTGTGTTTTATCATTAAAAACCCGTAGCGTAATCAACCAGTTCAAAGGCAAGTCCACAAGCCTATATTTTCGTTAAAATCCTAACGGAGTAATCGGGGTTTTGGTCGAAGCTATCGGATTTTAAGATCGCCGGTTATAATAAAACAGTCATAACATATACTGAATCCAATTACGATACTTCAAAACTGTAAATGAGCTGATGACTTATGGGCTTAGACGTAAATCAAAATACTTATATTATATACCGTCGGTGTTGCGACTAAAAAAACTAGGTAGTTTATTCATTTCTGCAATCGTCTTAATCGGAAACCATACTCATTGTTCAGAGGCAGCTGGATCGTCGGTAAATAATTGGACTGAAAGTTGTCGTTACCAGAGGCAGCAGCAACACATTTCAGTCAAACAATTTGTGGTATGTCTGGAAGGAATTACACATGCTTTAATCTATCGCTTACCCGGTAACGGTACCGGTTATCTTGTCCTAAGTCAATGCTCCAGCTAATTTTAAGTATTATATATATAACTCCGCGGCGGCTTATCGACAGATTGTTACCCTTCTTGGTCTGGTGACGGCGATAGTAGGCCTAAACGTCTCGAACAATCGACGACTTAACCAGAAATGGTGGGAGGGATGGAGGCACTGGCGGGGTGGGGGGGGATTATGAAGAGACTTATACCCTCCAACGATCCTGAAAACGCAGGTTAATGGACCGGCACTGGACCAATATCAGGCCTATACGGCCCGGTATTGGTCCAGTACCGAGCCAGTAACCTGCGTTGTCATGGGAGATATATGAGTTCGGGGGGTTCTGCCCGAAAATTTGTTTAATTGAATTCTCTGAGAAGCGATTCCATGCATTCTAGGTCGTGAAAAGTAAAAAAACCAGTTCTACATCAATTATAAGAAACTACCGTTCGATTGATGTATCTCAAAAGATCAAGGTCGAAATGTCATTTCCTGTCTACATTATAAATGTATGCCTATAGACTATCATTGTTGTTATTATTAGTAGTACCATGCTCTTAGTTGATGGATCAAATTAAACTCTGCATGAGGTCATTTTCAAGAAGATCCGACGGATTTCACTCTATCTGATTGAATATTAGTAATACGACGACGTACTATTAACATAGCCTGCGGCCCGGCCACCACGCACCTGCTTTGAAACGCGCGTTGCAATTTACCCTTTTGCGGTTTGGAACGTATTTATTTAATATTTATGTACATAGCAAATTCACCTGGCTCAACAATAGTACCAAGTGCTGATTGTATCAGGAACAACATTACGCATATCGGACTTTGTTCCTCTGCCATAAAAACTGCTGCAAGTTTATAATGTTTTATCATTTTCACATGGTTAACCTGGGAAATCATCAAGGCCATTGGCCTATTACAACAGGCATATTGGCAGAAATAACTTTCAGCATATTATTTTCGAAATATTCAACAACTCAAAACAATAGAGGGATTCGCTCCGTCAGTCAAATATCTGGAAGTATAATCAAAGACGTGCCTTGTTACCTGGCGTTATAATCACTGACGTCTTATGTTAGCTGACGTCATAATCAAATAAGTCAATGTTAGCTGACGTCACAATCAAAATGAAATATCTCCGTCACTAAATTTGATGAATTTACAATTTAATAAATATTCTGCAGAATATTTTGGAATTAATTTGTCTTGGAGCTGTTGCTGCCATATGCAGCCACAGCCCACACTCAAATTACTTTCAAAATGTCCAGCAGCTTACATGGATAGTTACCTTGAAAATTTAGATTACGGGAATTCAGGTTTCAATGCTTCAAATCGAGCCCAGCACGTGTAAAACATGTAGGTGGGTCTTAGTTAAAATGGGCGGGGCATTGCTAGAATGGACCCCTCTATAGTACTCCGATTTTTCTAGCCACCATCTGCCGTATCCGGTAATAAAGGACCAGCGCCCGTAATAGACGTACCTGGCTCATTTTGCGGTAAACCGGGCTGATCAAGGCTGATAATCGGTTTATTAGGGTCGTTCGACGTTCGCTTTTAAATCAAGATTAATTCACACCTCAAGTTTAAGTTTAAACAATATATGGTCTGATCGACCACAGGGACTGTTTTAATCAAGCGCCCCAACCCCCACCCCAGCCTTACTTTACTTAGTAACAACGCAGCCATTTATAACGCTCTGATGCAAAGTTGCTATGCATGTCCACCCGTCCGTCGGTGCGTATCTCCGTCAACATGTCATAAATTATAAGAGGAGATACGAGGTATTAGACCCAGCCTCACTCGCTTTAGATTGTGTGTGTGTACGCGCGCGCGTGCGTGCGTGCGTGCGTGCGTGCGTGCGTGCGAGCGGGCGGGAGTGCGTGCGGGCGTGCGTGCGGTCGGATGAATGAATGGCAGTATGTGTTCGGGTTGATATCAGCGCCAAGGGCTACCCACAGAACCCATGATCGTACGAACGAATATACATCATCCATTGAATAAGCAACGCATATGGACTTGGCCCAGGGGCCGTGTTGCATGGTTACCTGTGCCAATCACCACCCTACAAAGTTACAATTATATTTCGCATGTCTGTCTGTAAATCTGTCTGCCAATCGTTCTACAGTCACGTGTCTATTGTATGGCATCTACAGTACAAGATGCTTGGCGCTAGGTGCTCATCGCCATTTCCGCATTGTCTCATCTTTGAAATTATTAACATTAAATTGTTTAACTTTGACGTAGGCCTAGGTGTATTACATCCTGAAGTAAATTCCATTGATTATCACACTACTAAAAGGATCGTGTATATACACGGTATAAGCTTATAACTCTATACATGCTGAGACCCCCTTTTCATTTAGAGTCGAGGACAACGCAATGATGTTGCATGGGCTTACTTTGAAATTAATTTACCTGGAAGCTCTTCCTTTCTTAGACAACAGCAGCTATCCATCAAATGAATCACAATACGTTCAAATGGGTACATAGTAGCGAAAATGGCATGTCTGGTCTCTAGGGGTAAATGGGTTAAGGCATGCGGAAATCTCAAAACACGCTTCTTACTGACTAGACACGCCTGGTGGCGATATTTTCCTAGTAACCCAGAGACCCATTTTAGCACGAATTTTGAAATCACGATATAAATTTTAACCACGATGATAATAAATACGCAGGTTAGCGATAGGTATTTACTACACACCCTTCCACTCAGTCAGCGAGACTGCTGTTACCCCAGGGCTTTCTATTTTTTGCTTGGTTTAGGCCGTACATATTACTAAAATAGCTGCTCGACAGGCGTTATAATATAACGGCTATATTATTAAATTATTAGGAATGTTTACTATTACATTGCCGATACATTGCTATCGTGTAGCGGTTTATTTGAACTGAACATATATAATATATAATGTTGTTCCCCGAGAGACTGAGTAGGCTAGCCTTCCATGACCATTCGCATGTTCGCCGGCCCGTCCGCCCGGCCGCCCACCCGCCTGCCTGCATCCGTCCCTCTGGCTCTCCGTCCGTCCATCCGTCCGTCCATCCATCACTCCTCCCTTCCCCCGTACTCTCCCTCTCTCCCTCCATCCCGCCATCGGTCCGCCCCCCCCCCCCTCCCTTCATCCTCCCTCCTCCCCCTCTCTCACACACTCTCTCGCTCCCTCTCCCACTCTCTTCCCCTCCCTCTCGCTCTCTCTTTCTCTCTATCTCCTTCACCGCTCCCTGCCGTCCTTCCCGCCTTCTCTCATCCCTTTCTCGCCTTCCCTCCATTCCCCCTTCATCCACCACCAACCCTCCCTCCTACCCGTCTTTATCTCTTTCTCGCTCGTTGTAATGTACACTTATACGGTTCTTCCATTATGTTTTCCAATAGATCTTGCTCTCTACCCGTCTGTATGCCCGTGTCTCTCTCCAGCTCTTTCCCTCTCCCTCTCGCCTCATCGTCAACCACACTCACCACCTACCGTTCCCTTCCTCTCTCTCGCCCCTCTCTCTCCCCCCCCCCCCTCTCTCTCTCTCTCTCTCTCTCTCTCTCTCTCTCTCGCACGAATTACCTGTCTGCAGGTCCTATTGCATGCAGTGAAACATGTGTTCAATATAAGGGTGACAGAGCGGGGTGGGGTGGGGGGGGGAGAGGGTGTGTGGGGGGGGGGTGTGGAGGTGGAAAAAGTTAACATACGGGTATGAATGGCTGACCGAGTGATAGGACATGCTGACAGACTGATAGTAGCAGACAAACATAACGGAAGTAGCGTTCGATTCACGTATATGTATTCTGTGGTCCAGAGGGTCAAGTCAAGAGCAAGCACGTACTTATCGAACTGTACATTGACGTACCAATGCATTGTGTTGTCAGGATCAATAGGTGATAGCAGGGCCAGTGGCCACTGGGCACATTAAGAAACTGGTGTTAAGGCTTAATAGTAGCATATATCCCTATGCGTGTTGATTCTCTTAGTGTGAGAGAAAGGGGACGACGACGACGACGACGACGACGACGACGACGACGATAAACGTTATTCAAAATAACGTGTGATTTGTGTGCATCTACGGATGTGTGCGTGCGTGTGTATGCCTATATGCGTTAACACATATTAAAGGATTGCGACACTATTAGACGTAATGTAGCCTAGATAAACGAGCGCTCTGTATCTGCTAACCTTCGATCTTGCGGGTTTTGTAGTTTTTTTCTCGAATCTTTTATTTTAGGTCAGTTTCCAACCAAAATATATAAATTCTAGGAACTTTTTCAAGGTTAAAATGCGTTAACCAGAACACATGTACCCATAACGGGTGACTCTAATTAACATAGATTTACTTGCCACTTGTCAATAATATCCAGAATTCAATCTAACTGATAAAATACCCCAGTCCTTAAAAAAGTTGTGATAAATTTAACAATGAGTCAACGCTTTAACACTCGAGCTGGCCAACACGATTTATTTATAGTCGTTTTGATAAATGTCCATTTGCAGACCATGAGGACACTATTTTCGAAAATGTATCATTGGAATTACTGGCTCGATAAGCGAGCCAGTCATTCCAGTGATATATTAAAAAGAAAATCATCTTTTGGTTTGCAAATGGACATTTTCTATGAGAAAATAAAAAATTTAAAACGAAGTTGAAGGTTAAAGAGTCAATCTCATATTGTTAGTCACTTTTTGCGATTAACGTGAAAAAAATTATGTCTGGGATTAAAGTTAACGGTTACCTCGTTTTGGCTAAATGATGCGATTGTTGGAACGACAGTGCGGTGAACATTCTGAAAATGGTACTGCTGGACGTAGTTGCTGTTTAAGACAGTATCAGCGCCACGCGATAACGTTTTCAAAATAAACACCGACACAAGTTCTGCCTGGATTTGGAACATGAAAACTGTACGTAAAACGGATGGCAAGGAAGAAAACTTTAGATGAAATATGTTTGGCAATTTGAGATAAAGTCACTTAAATTGTGTTTGATTTTGTCCTAATCCAGTTACGGTCTATATAAAAACGGAAAAGCCAACAGACTTAATGCTAGGGCAGCGGGTCAAATACATTTTGCGGAGATAGTTTTCGATACGGTGTTGGCTCTCAGCATTGGCTCTAATACATGTGTAATTGTATTAATACGGCCTATGGAGGGATCCAATACGTCACTCTTGAAGTATATTACGTCATAATGAAAATACATCTCATAAAAGCAGACGTCACTATCAAATGACGTAGGTCCAGCAAAGGTTTGACAATATCCGTCTCAATGGAGAAATCCAGTTTTTGCTATGCCCCGCCCATCTCTAGCTGAGCTACACCTACACTTCGCCCATGTTGGGATCGATCGATCGATCCTTGAACTCTCTGACTATCAACTTCCAGAAAACGATACAGGGAAGCTGTTAAATATTATGAAACTAATTTGACTGGGTGATGTTGCTGCCTAAGGCAGCAACGGCGCCCAGTCCAATTAGCTTCAAAATAGTCAACAGCTTACTTGTATAGGTTTCTGGAAATTGATAGTCAAGGCTTTCGGGGATCGATCGATCCCAACACGGGTGAAGCTTTGGTAGAGCTTAGCTAGAGATGGGCGGGGAATAGCTAAAACTGGAAAATTCCATTCAATATGGAGAGCCGATGGGTGACGTCATGTCAATGGTATTTTCCACCTGTTGTTAGATTAATGTTGTGATCGTATTCTTACAACCGATGACAATCAGATCCAGACATTCCTAGTCTTTAGCAACAACAGGTCTTGATCAGATTACTAACATTATTCTCAGAATATTTAACATAATATTCGCTAGCGTGGATAATTCGTTTTACACATATAATCAATGTGTGAATTATATCATATCCTATAAACTAACATCTAGAACGCTTCCTGGTATGCATGACGCATATATAAGTCCATTCATCTAATGACTAAGTTTGTTTGCCGTCGCTATTGGCTACAGCCGTGATTCCAATGATGTAACCAGTAATTGATTACCCCGGCCCCGACCTGCCAATCAATATCGATCCAGGCTGATATATCTAGTAGCGCTTTGGTTAGCGATTCCTGCCTGTGGCGGGTCCAAGGTAAAGCATGCAGACTGCGTTGCCAGATATTTCTTCTACGTTAATCCAGCTTTTAGCGATTATTAGGATTTACGACTCTTTTTAATTCATGAAATGAATCCCGCTCTATTTGATGGAAACAGTCGTGTTAAACGGCACTACTGCCTTTGATGACAACAGATTAGAGCAAAAACGTCGTTTTAAAATTAACACATACTTGATAACTCAGGTTACTGGGTCGATACTTTGCCAATGTCGGACCGTATTGGCCTGGTATTGGCCCGGTATTGGCCCAATACCTGCCCAGTAACCTTCGTTATCACGGATCTTTGACGAACCTAGATTCATATAAACCGCGCATGAGTACGATTCATTTTCCTAGCTCACCAATCAATGGTAAAAATACACGTTAAAACATGCGATAGAGATAGATATTGGGGAGGGCCTATGTACACATAGGGCCTATATGTGAATTATTACCCAGATAACGCGGCATACTGGGCCGATGCTGGGCCGATACCGTGCCGATACTTCCGGTATCGGCCCAGCACCGGCCCAGTAAGCCACGTTATCAGGGTAAGGTGTCCTATTTGCATTAAAAAATCAGTATATTAATGTTTTATACACATATAAATACAATATGTTGTAGCCTACGCGCAATCGCAGTCATTTCTCGGAGTTCTCTCCCCTGCAATGTTTTTAAATCATTAAAATACATTATCTTTCTAGACATCTAAGTCCCATATTGCATAATTTGAAAGAAAATTTGACAAAAAGTTGTTGCTGCCGTAAGCAGCAACAATTTTCAATCAAATTGTTTTCAAAATATTCAACAGTTTCGCCGGAAAATGCGGGAGTGGATAAATAGGCTTTCTGGAGCCTTTTGAGCGTGACTCAAATTCTTTTGGCTGACAAAATACAGTATAGCTCATAAGTAGTTTAAAACGCGTCCATGAAAAAATAAAACGTACTGTTGAATAGTTTGAACCTAATTGGATTGGAAATCCAAGTATATAAGCTATGTTCAAAATATTCAACAGAACATTTCTTACTAACTAACATGTTTCTGTCTTTGTTTTAGAAACAAGTTGGCTTATTTATTAGCTGTATTGTACATATTGTTAGCAAATGAATTTGTGTGGTTGACGATTTTCATTGAATTGGAGAGTGGAATGTTGTCGAAAATTTATGAATGAACAGCTTCTCGCCGACGCGTTCGCATACAGTAGTTTGTTGATCGCCGTTGTTGCGATAAAAAATCAACAAACAAGGGATTATTTACCTCACGTTAAACAAAACTTTCCAATGGTGTTTTTATCGTTTCAGTGTTGGTCGTGAAGTACAGCAGCTAACGCAACAACAAACGAGAAGCTACAGAAGTATTTCAACATTACTATTAATAATACTATTATTTTGAAGTGACGAACTAACGATCTAAGTAAATTTAATTGAAATTTAATAACTTAGGAAAGTAGTGGAGAAAAACGACATATCGTAATAAGAAGAAAAAATTACCGCTATTTGCTGTCAAGATTAATAATAACAGTGAAAGTTTGAGAACATTTCACAGTTTAACTTTAAGTTTTGAGAGTTTCAAAGCAGATTATTAATATATTTTTAAAAACCAAAGTTTACATTGAAAAAAAATTAGTGGACAATTTATTTGAGTAGATTGTAGCAAGTGTTAATCGAATTCAGGTCGTATTCTCGTCGAAGTTGACAATCCAGAACGCTTGGAAGCCATCATGATTACGCTAATTCTATTCGTGCTTGTGGTAGCAGCTTCTACAGTCTACTTGTATATGCGTTTCTTCTATCGCGGAAGGTGAGTAAACTACTTATATACTGTTACCTGTCTTAAGTGATTACCTTAACCCTTTGCCACTCAAATTTGTTCAAGAAAATTCAAGCTTTCTCATAGAAAATGTCCATTTACAGACCACGAGAAGACTGTTTTTAAAATTTTACCACAGTCATTCCAGTGGTAAATTTTCAAAAAGAGTCTTCTCTTGGTCTGCAAATGGATATTTCTGAAGACCACTGCAGAAGCAGTTTTTGGCTGATATGAGGGTTATAGGGTTAAAGAACACAGGAGAATTAGTCGCTATATACAGGCGGTTTCCTAAGACAGGTGACTTAATTGGTATAGAATATGGCTTTGGAGCAAACCGACTTTGGTTCTTTAAGACACTTAGAACCCCGAATTACCATAATCCCAATTTCAAGGTAACTTTATAGTAAAGCTGTTGAATATTTTGAAACTAATTTGACTGGGAACAACGCCCAGCCAAATTAGTTTCAAAATATTCAATAAAATATTTATTAAATTGTAAATCCATCAAAGACGTACAATTCGTACACTTGGCGGACTTTTCGATGTTCATGACGGAGCTAGATGGGTCATTGCGATTGTGTCGTCAGCTAACTAGTAACGTATTTGATTATGACGTCAGATATTTGAGCAACAGATCTGATGTCTCCATTCAATAAGCGTTCATATGCATTGCCGTATACCCCGTCTTACGTACGCATTTTACACATGATCCCTCCTCCACCCCACCCCATCTCGAGACGATGACGGAGCAAAAACGGTTGCTGTATTAAACTACAATAACTTATGCATCAACCTCATTTTCTAACGAACGAAACACCAGTAGAATAACAAAATCTTCAAACTATTTCATGAAAACATTCTCTTTACTTTAAGTTTCTCAAAATAGAGAGAATGCCGATAACAACAACCCCCCTGTCAATAACGACCACCTTGTCAATAATTATTACCTACTATATACCTATGCTTAATCAAAAGAGGTGTGTTCTTATTGAAAATGGTCTCTTCTGCGCCACAAGATGATGATTCGTTTGCGGTTGTGGTGGTCCAAAGGCCACATGTCTTAAGAAACTGCCATCTAGCTGGCTCCAAACCACAGGTGGTCTGTATAGACAGGTGTATTGTACATATCGATATGTCGATATGATATTGTTTTTATTTGATAAACAAGGTACTAGCGATGCACATGCGTTGTTTGTTTCTGTGAACCACTGCAAGCATTTAGGTTGGACGTCCGCTCTGGTTAGTTAACCAACGTAGTTATACCGGACAGCGTGTGCAAACCTAGGGCTTATAAACACGAAGCTGCGGTAACTTCTGACAAATAAAATATATCGGTTCCGCGCATCTTCAGCTTAATATCTAGGCCTAGATGTCAAAGTGTTCATGTTGTAGGTGTTTATGCACAATGTTAGTACTGCTACAATTACTACAAACGACGACGACAACGACCATGACCACCATGACGACAACCATCACGACGCCGACGATGACCCGACGACCACCACCACCACCACCACCACCACCACCCCAATCATCACCCACCACCACCACCACCACCACCACCACCACCACCACCGACGACGACGACGACGACGACGACGACGACGACGACGACGACGACGACGACAATACAGGGCAGTATCACCTCAATCTTAAGATCTGCTTAGGATAACAAGGCCACGCTGTACTGACTGTATGCCTCGCTGAGCCCACGTCGAGACCTTGCTACTACAGATGTTAATTACCTTATCACCTATTGCGCATCTATCCAGGTAGAGCAACATTTTAACAAACAGTGTTTCCAAAACAAACTAAAATACCTTGTTGAATATACATGTATTCAACATAATTGGATTGGAAGACATTGCTGTTGCCTTAGGCAGCAATGTCTTCCAATCCAATTATGTTCAAAATATTCAACATAACATTTCTTACTAACTAACGTGTTTGGTTTAAACAGAATTTTATTTTGTTCAATGGGAGCACAGTAAGACATAAGTCTTATACACGTGTCTCCCATACATACAAATACAATACATTAATAAATACATCAAGATGGGGTGTAATAAAACATAATTAAATAGTAACGTATGTATAACTAATTAAATGATATTTTATATCAACCACTGATTATAATTGTCTAGGTAGTTCGCACGCTTACGTAAGTGTACGTGAATATGTGCGTGTGTGCGTACGTATTGGCATGCGTGTGTGCATAATGCGAGAGAGAGAGAGAGCGAGCGAGAGAGCGAGAGAGCGAGAGAGAGAGAGAGAGAGGGAGAGAGAGAGGGAGAGCGGGAGAGAGAGAGGGAGAGCGGGAGAGAGAGAGAGAGAGAGATAAGGAGAGAGCGGGGGAGAGAGAGAGGGGGGGGGGGGAGGGAGGGAAGTAGAGAGAGAGAGGGAGAGAGAGAGAGAGAGAGAGAGAGAGATTGGGATGGAGTGTGTATGTGTGTGGGGTGGGGGAGAGTTAGGGAAAGAGAGACAAAAAGAGAGGAGAGGGGAAAATGAGAAACAGGGTATAAACTAAGAATTTGACAAGAGTGAGAAAGGTAAGGTGAGGATCTCTTAATGCTGCGTTCACCATGCTTGTATATGTTGGGCTGTTTGCATTTGGCTCTTATAGTTGCGAATTTAACAAATAGGAAGTTACTTAAATCGGTTGGTATTGACTATGTATTGGCATACGGCGTTACCTATTGTAATATTCTTTTCCAAGTCGACATTGTTAATGCCGTATAGAAGTTGATTAGCTGTCAGTGTGGCAAGAGAGATATTCTTTAGGACGAGCTGATTTTGGAGAGACTCTTTGGTCGTTAAAAAGAGGGCAGTGGAGGAGATAGTGATTTGTGGATTCATCAGTGAATCCACATGGGCAGCTAGCTGAATCTGACAGAATATTTTCAAATAGATGCCGATCTAACGTGTTTCTGTTTGTATTAGAAACATTTAAAGTTATTTCCGAGCAGTACTGTGCCACACATTCTCCCCTACGGACGACACTGTCGAGATTTTAGTCAGAAAAACTTCAGAGACAAAATCTTGATCAAATTTATTCAAGAAAATATTTTCATCGCAGTCATTCTGTAAACTGATTCATGACTGTGAAATGCATTCCTTGAATACTCGATGCAGACAGACATAAAATTTCCTAAACATTCTGAAAACCATTTGACTGATAGTTATTGATAGATAAGCAACAGCGACCTGCAGCCAAATTGGTTTCAAATTACCCAAAAACAAAATTGCAGTTCAAAAGTATAACATTCCCAAAATCACTGTATCGGATAGAATGATATGGGTTAAATAGCCATGTTGCGCTTAGTATCTATTCCCGCGGTAATACCAACATTATTGATAAAATATTTGTGTTTGTTTATTGATTTAAAAAAGACAAAAACTCGTCTAACATTCCCAGCTGGTAGCGTACTCATCTTAAACCCAACAACTCCAACTGGCAGTATGTTGACTGCGTTAACTTTAATTATGAATTACTGTCCCGGTATCTCTTAGCTACTCAAAAGTATGCGCATTTGGAGTATACAGCTCATAAATATGTTAACGTGTTTTCCAAAATAAATACGGGAACATGTTAGTTAGTACAATTTCTAACCCGATGTAAGAAATGTTCTGTTGAATATTTTGGACTTAATTTGATTCTAAAGCATTCCTGGGCAGCATTGTCTTCCAGTCAATTTAAGTACACGATATTCGACAGTAGGGGGGTAATGCCACATTATTATGTAAATTATGCGCCATGGCAATGACGTCATCTAATTTCCATCTGGGTTCAAAATGATAAAACGAGCCATTTACATTGGGGACTTTGTTCTCTTGCAAAATTCTTTAATACAGTAATTTTTCTCTATATATTTACAGGCGCCCAAATGAGCCACCGATTGTAGCAGGGCATTTGTTGTGGGGAAGCGGAGCGGAGTTCTCAGAACACGCTGTGAACTTCCTACACAAGGCGCAGAAAGAGTACGGAGATATTTTCACGATTCGTCTTCTGCATCAACACCTTACCATCCTCATGGATCCACACAATGTCGACACCTTCAGTCGCGAGAAGAAGTTCGATTTTGACGTTATACAAAAGCAGGTCAACATGAACGTGTTCAGTTTTGAATTGGTCGATGCCCGAAGAATGATCAAAGAAGCGGGGAGAACGGTGCGAGGAAACTCTATGTTGAAAGGTATGCGAGCTTTCTCTCAACACCTGGATGAAGCTCTGGAGACTGCAGCGTGCACAGACCAAAACGCCAACTGTTCACCTGTGGAGAACAACCACGAATGGCGCACAGACAATCTGAGACATTTTACGTCCAGGACAATCTTTGCAGCTATATTCTACACAATTTTTGGCCGAGACGGCCACAACCACTTCGAACCAATGGCAATTTATAAGAACTTTGACATGTACCATAAATACTTCAATTACCTGTGGTTGGGCGTTCCAGTGAAACTGTTCCCAAAAGCACTGGAAGCTCTCCGAGTCCTCGTTCAACAGCCTAGCTCAGATGAACTTCTCCGCCGCGAGGACCTATCCGACTATATCCGATATTCGCTAGAGTTTATGAAATCACACGGACAACAGGAAGCGGAGATGATCGGTCACAATCTCGTGTTCCTACATGTCAACTATAACACATTTCGTCTGGCATTCTGGGCAATCTATAAGCTTATGGAACATCCAGAAGCGTGGGAGGCGCTCAGGGCTGAAGTACAGCAATCTATCGACATAAAGCGACGCGACAATCCAGCATGGGCTGACGATGATGAAATAATCTACAACATTGACGATATTGAAGACCTACCCATATTAGGTATTTATCAGATTAATTCTTCTGAAAGAATAAATTAAATATTCAACTACTACTACTACTACTACTACTACTACTACTACTACTACTACTACTACTACTACTACTACTACTACTACTACTACTACTACTGCTACTACTACTACTGCTACTACTACTACTACTACTACTACTACTACTACTACTACTACTACTACTACCGGCGGCGGCGCCCGCCACTGCCACAATTTACACCTACCGCTACAACCGCTGCCACAATTTACACCTACCGCTACAAAAACAGTTAAATATACACCTACCGCTACAACCGCTGCCACAATTGACACCTATCGCTACAAAAACAGTTACATATAACAACGACAACGGTAACGGTAACGACAACGACAACGACAACGACAACGACAACGACAACGACAACGACAATGACAACGACAACGACAACGACAACGACAACGACAATAACAACAATAACAAATAATATCATAATTCTAATCATGTTGCCATTCTCTTGTGTGAACAGACAGCGTCGTGAACGAGACGATACGGCTGAGCAGTGGAGTATTCATGGTGCGCTACGTTACAGAAGACTGCGAGTTCACCATGTCAAATGGGAAAACTTACAACCTCCGGGAAGGCGACCGCGTCGCGATGTACCCACCCGCCATCCACAAAGATCCTGAAATCTATGAAGATCCAACGGTAAGCCACGTTAATATTACTCACCATAATACAGGTGAACCTGTGTACTACGGTCATCGATTTTATGGTCCAAAAGATGGTGCTTCTTTAAGAAGGGTGTTCATAGGAGACGACACACGTTTAGATACAGATGTTATTTACTATATAGCACATAGTGTCCGTTACAGACAAGTTTTACTGCGCAACTATGTACTAACTGATGATGCAATCAGTCCTTCTGGTTTGGCTACCGGTTTTTTTGTTCTACCAAGAGTCCTTAGGTGAAGCAGGTTATTCTTGGTCTGCAAAGTACCTAGTCCTGCATCATTTATGTCAGTACGTGCCACATATGGTAATTTTGTGCAATCGCGTCCTCAACGAGTTCTTTTGGAGTTGGCGAAGAGTACAGTGAATTCCAACTCTCTCCGCACTGGGGTGTCTGATTGGGGGTGGGGGTGGGTGGGGGTTGGGAGTTGGGGTGGGTAGGGTGGGGTGGAGTTGGGGGAGAGGTGGGGTGGGGGAGGGTTCCACAACAGCTAAGAAGTACTAAATACCACTAATAATAGAAAGTTTCAAGGGAATAAGTACGCTAGAAAACCTGACTATTTTTCAGAAATTCGCTTGTGTGGGATATATCAGATTATAAAAATATATTGCTGACCAGAGTATATCAAAGTCTCAAGATCCTAGTTTCTCAATCCCCCCTCCACGACCTCTCCCTCCACCCGACTAGAGATATTCCGCTGAAGTTAATCTGACTGGAAATTACTGCTGAATTATTGCTGCCTAAGGAAGCTAGAAACAACTTCGAGTCACATGAGCTTCAAAATGTAAAATATCAACTTATTTGTATATAATTATTTGAGTTTCACCGATAAAATGTTCAAATTTGCATGTTTCATTTTATATTACAGGCATTCAAATACGACCGCTTTGTTAATCAGAAGTTCTACAAAAATGGCGAACAGCTAAAGCACCCTGTGATGGGTTTTGGTACCATATGCCCCGGAAAGCGATTCGCCATGTTACAAGCGAAATGGTTCCTCTTCGTACTAACGCACAGGTTTGAGCTTAAACTCCAGAAAGGTGAACATACAGAGCTTGACATTCGTTACCATGGTCACGAGATTCTCCCGCCAACAGGCGAAGTACAAATCGACTACCGAACACGTGACACGGACAAACTTCGATTGTGTCTCGTCTGAGGCGAGAGTTTAACGAGAGTTTGACTCTTTCTTGTTGAGCCACCGAAAGATGGCTAATGACGGAGAAAACAATCAAACAAGCGATTCTGAATTCTAGTCTTACGAGGGTCATTTTGCAGCTGTTTGTAACATAGATTGTTGTTATTTATTTATTTATTTATTTCCTACAACAAGAAGAAAACACTGCTGAAAACTACTCTATCCGTCGTGTCGTCGTGGCAACATGGAACCACGTGATTGGAGGAGAATCTCGCTTGAAATACTGTGATAGTCTCGAACAAAGACAAACATCGCCCTAGGCGGCACGGTGTGACTGTACTGGCCGCGTTTATTCCTAGGTGGCGCTTTTATGTGTGTACTGTTAAAGCTTATAATTCATAGCTTTGCTCTGCATTTATAATCACGCATTCTACCAGCGCTTGTCACTAGATGGCGGTACATGTATGTACTGGTCGCACTTACCTCTAGATGGCGAGCAAACTCTGTAAGTACAGATAAAAGCAATGAGTAGAGACGAATGTGAGAAGTGGAGCTAAGCATTAACACTGCCAATTTAACTTTATATCGATGTAACTGTATCTAAAACAAAGTATAGCACAATTAATGGGTGCACATTTACTTTGTACGCCCCGCGTGTTCATGCACGCACGCCCTCACGCCCTACCGCACGCACGCACGCACGTACGCACGCACGCACGCACACACCACAAACACAAACACACACACGCTACTATGATATTGTTTCGAATGTAATCAATTATCGTTGATCTGTAAAACCTGTGCTCTCATAGAATCTTTCAATATCTCTCATATCCCCGATCACCGGCTTACGGGGCAGGTAGCGGACAAATTCCTGGCCATACTGGTCCGGTATTTGTCCAGTACCGCCCCAGTAAGCCGTGTTATCACTTATCAGGCTATAATATAGTCATAGATCAACGTAATTTACACATTGACTTTTCTGCAAATGAGTTATGATTATAATATTATAAATGTTGACACCAAAGTCTATCGCTGGAGAAACTACCGCAGATTTTATTAAAATTGTAGGGCCTAGTGTTGTAGGCTAATCGTAATACGCTGACTATCGAATCGAGGCATTCCGATTAGAACCTTCAACCCTTTAGTGACGAAATTTTGTCAAAAAATTAAAAGATCTCCTCCTCATCGAATGTCTACTTGCAGGCCAAGTGAAGATTATTTTGGAAAATTGACCACCGGAATGCCTGGCTCGGTTACCGAGCCAGTCATTCCAGTGGTCAATTTTCAAAAATAGTCTTCATTTACCCTACCAATGGACATTTCTCAAGACTACTGCAGGGGACGGTTTGGGCCGGTTTCGTCATAAAAGGGATAAAGACACTTGTCGTTGGTTCGTAGATTGTTGGTGTCCAAATCTCTTATTCTGATACTGAGACGCGGATATATGAATATTGTCAAATTACGTCTAAATACGGTTGTTAAAGTTCTCATAAATTGATAAAAGATGTGTATCCTAAATAAATTTCGAAAAATTTGTTACTTTATGGACACTTTAATTAATTAGGAATGTAGCTGCCATTTTATGAAGGCTAAACTCGTAATTAGTTAAAGTGTCCATAATGCATCAAATAGTTCTAAAGTTATTTAGATACACATGCTTTATCAAGTTATGAGAATTTTAAGTGCCAATCAGACTAGTTTCAAAATAGTCAACACGACAATCCTTTTATAATAAAGAATTTGTCATTTCTGGCCTCGGTGTTGTTGGTCAGCAATAAATGATGGCGCCATAAACAAACAATTATGACTTAACAATAAGAGCCAAATGCTACACTTCTGTGTCCATTAAATGTGAATGGCGTGAGACATATCAAGACTAGGTCTATATATGCCAACACAAATACACAAAGCAATTAAGTATAGGCTCCTATATGTGATATTTTGCGTTTTTCTCCGACACAACTGCTACTGAAACCTGGGCTTGATTGGCATGTCCGAGCTATGTTTGTGACATTAAAAGAAATCATGTTTTCATGTCCTACAACGCAGACCAGTCAAATGGTTGACATTTGAAATGTACAGGTATTTCTGAGATAAATAACAGTCCCATATAGATAGATGTCTCGTTAAATCTCGCGTACAACGACGAGATCCATAATATATATGTAGTATTACGTACAAATGATGCGTTCTATATCATTATGTTGATGTTAAACTCGAGAAACAAATCTGCCTTCATAAGTATTCCTGATAACGCCGGATACTGCGTCGGTACTGGGCCACTACCGGGTAGTATTGGCCCAGTGTTGTCATGGTACCCGTCCAGTAGCATGCATTATCAGGGTATTGTTCTGTATTAAACTTTCATATGTGTAAAATGTTGTAGATGAAAAATAGTCAATGCACATCTTGTCCATCATGCTAATTTATTAACTAATTAATAATAATAATAATAATAATAAGAATAAGAATAAGAATAAGAATAATAAGAATTCTGTCAATCGCGCTTGTCTTGCCTTCTGTGTTGAGCATCAGCAGGACTGGCAGTTCACATCGTCCATATTAGTGTATAAAGCTTGTAAATATACAAAATTCACTCGATGGCACGTGCTGGCACGTGACCTAGCATACGCACACATGCACTATATTTTTGTGTACTTTGTCTATGAGCGTTGAAGTCATACTCATACATTTTTGAACTCCTTGTATCTCAAACCCATACCTATCATAGCTGAGAGTTGGTGTGTATTTGCTGGATTAAATGATTTGAACGTTACTGCTGCCTTAACAAGCATTGATTTCCAATCAAATATGTCTCAAATTGTTCAACAATTCAGCTTTCCAGAGTATTCATCCATCATCTGACCTCGTATGATGTCATAATCATCCTAGCACGTGTATAATAACGTCACAATCATTACGTCACAAAAGGTTCCATATAGACCGTCATCAAATCTCAAAATGTCCGACACGTTGTATGAATTGTATGTTTGTGTAATTCTTTGCTATTTAATAAACATGCTGTTGAATATTTTGAAACTAATTTCACTGGTCGCTGTTGCTGCCTTAGGCAAGCAATAGCACCCAGTCAAATTAGTTTCAAAATATGCAACAGCTTACCTCTGTATTTCTTTTGGCAATTGACAGCCAGGGTGTTCAGAGATCGATCGATCCCAACACGAGCGAGGTGTTGGTGGAGCCTAGCTAGAGATGGGTGGGGAATAGCTAAAGCCGGAAAGGTCCATTCTTTGGCGGGGCCATGATGGTCTTGTATTACGCATCTTTGGTCTGAGTTGTAGATACGAAAGAGTTAAGTTTAATATTAACATTTTAAATAAATGAACAAAGTAAATGTTATCTCTACATCTTTATTGATGTTATTATTGTATTATGTTTCTATTTTAAGTTATTTCTGACGCATATATGTTTGTATATTGCGTGCTACTAAGAAGCGTTATGTTGAATATGTTGAAACTAATTTGGCTTCCAATAAATAGAATTTCAGAATAGGCTTTATTGTATTTATGTCTTGAGATTGAGCAAGTCGAGATTCAGTCGGAATTTTTTTATTGAAATGAAAATGCTTACTAACAATTTGCACACTGATTTCCCAGAATCTCAGTTTCAAGGTCGCTATATGCGTGAGCTGGTGAATAATTTGAAACTACATTGACAGGAGCCTGTTGCTGCTATAGGCAGTGACACCGTCCTGTCAAGTTTCAAAATATTCACCAGAATATCTATTAAATCATAAAGGATTTTGTTGTTTTGCCCTTTTGCGTTAAAGGGGTCAATTGTGTATGGTATTTAGGTGGCTGCTTATACCGGTTTTACGGTGTTTTGTTTACATCCGGTTTTAAAACAGACATTATATACTCAATATCTATACATCTGTGAAATCAAATTGTGATTTGTTTAAAAGCAAAACCCTTAAACAACTTTATCATGATTTTAATTTACCATTTCCAGTGTTCTAAAGTTTGAAACGTTAACCTAAGCGACCAGACACATTCTTTCCATTGTAAGAAATATTCGCCCTGCTGCTAGTTCGGTAGTAACCGCGTTCAGCAAAATTAGTGTACGATCTTTAGTCTTGACACGAAGTGCCTCGAGACTCTTGTTTGTCTGTCTATCTATCTGCCTGCCTGCATGTCTGCCTGCATGCCTGCCTGCCTCTGTCCGGCACGTATCATTATATCTATCACAATATGGCCTGTTTTCTGCTTACTATGATATGTTGATTTATTAAATCAAATTTTACAAACAATCAGCAGTATATTAGGTACAGACTAAATCAAATCGTTTGCATGGGATTACCGAAAAAGTCTATGCTTAATTTTCGACAATGGTTTACAATTCGTTTTGTACAACCACATACGTTCCCCGACTAGTATTTAATGATGGTTATCTAAAACTGAATCAAATCAAGAATAGTAAGAATATTAACAATTTCAATTTATGTATTAATATACATAAGTCAAATATCATTCGACTATGTTTGGTAATCTTCGTTTGTTTTCACTTACACGTTTTCTTGCTATACCAAATTTGACTTGGCTCCATTCATACCTCCGTGATAACGCAGCTTACTGGCCGGTCCCAGACCCATACTGGGTCAATGCACCAAGTATTGGCCAAATACAGGCCCAATAATTTGCGTTATCAGGTTTCAGTTATCATTTCCTCATCATATTATATACCCGTGAATGCTTTTGTGACGGATTGAGATTTTATGACCACCTGCCCTTAGTGACTATACTGTGGTGCGCCATAGAGTGGTCATATAAGACAGGGTCAACGATGATAAATAGCAATTATAATTCCAAATATGGAAGATCTTTCTGAATTCCACGAAGCTGGACTTCGTGGAAAATCAGATCGAAACCAGCTGAATACTTTGAAAACAGTTTTACTGAAGGATGGCGCTGCCTGAGGTAGTAATGTTATTCAGTCAAATTGTTTTCGAAATATCCAGTGGAAATTTAATTACACTATTTAAAATGAAATGTGTTCTACTAGAAATGATATTATTGCTTTAATTAATAACATAGCGTGAACAGTTTAGTGTTTTAGAGATATAGTTATAACTGCCGAAAACAACAACAACAACAACCGGATGTGACGTCACACTATAATGTTTTATAGTCTTATGTTTTGATATTTTAGTAGTATGTATCGAGTCAACCGACGTCCTAATTATGTACTTGGTAACCCGTGATATTTGTGACGTCATATTTGGCATACATATTACGGCTCATCAAGTATATAGTCTAAGATGTCGTTTGGCTCAATATGTTCTGTGCAAATTATCTTCCAATAGAGGGATCCGATATGTCACTTAAGTACATATTGTCATAATCAAATACTTCATATGCTATATGACGTCACAATCATAATGACATACCGCTCCCGTCGTATAGTTACCTAGAAATTGAGATTCTGATAGTTCAGGTTTCAAAGTATATAAATCGATTCCAACACATGTACAAAGTGGGCGGAGCTTAGGTAGAAATGGGCGGCGAATAGTTAGACAATGGATCTCTTTATTAACCACACAGATAAACGGTTGGCTCTGCGTGCTGTGAGTTGAATATATTAATATACTGTTTTGCAATAGTGGTTACTAAGTCCGAATTGCTACGTTAGGGAAGTGTGGGAGGGTGTGTGGGATATAGCAATTTACACAGACCAATGTCTCGTAAGCAAACATGCTTTTTTATAATTTGAGATGTTAAAGATATACATATGATTATATTTTAAATATATTTATATTATTAAAATATGTCGATAAATGTTTGAAATATATGCATTTCAGCAATCAAGTTGTATAGGGTATTTCTGACTGTGTCATCGGTGCTCGTGTGTGCATTCAGTTCAAAGTTAGTGATCATGTCAATAATATATTAAAGAACAATTTGTACAAAATTAACAATTCTAATTTGTTTTCTTTGATGCCATGTTTGTTTATTGAGAGTTGCCATTCGATCGGTTGATGGTGTGGCTGATTACTTGATTGGCAGTGATATGTGATGGAATCAGGCATATGAGCTTGTGTGTGTGAATGTGCGTGTGCACTTGAATTCGAATGTGCGTGTACACACACGTGAGCATGTACGTGTGCATGTGCATGTGCATGTGCGTCAGTGCATGTGTGCTCATGCATCTCATGTCACACGATCATGTTGCCACTGATATAGGTAGTCTCTTTTCTATCTGTTGAAGAGTTGTTGGTCTTGATCTAGTTCTGATTACTGAGGTTACTGGGCCGGGAATGGGTCATTACTGGATAGTATTGCCCCAGGATTAGTCGATCACTGAGCCAGTAACCTGCATTATTAGAGGTACTTCTCAGTCTAGAATACAATTATAGGCCTTCATCCTGTCCTTGGATGTAGAAAACGATTTCTACAGAACTGCTGAATGGATCAGGCTGAAGTTTGCTAGATATGATTAGGGACTAATGCCCATTAAACGGTAAGCAAGACAACAAAAGCCGGCCACTTTTGTGCTCGGTTGGCATCTGATATGGGACACCTGATAAGGGAGCTGTTGCTCTAACATACTCTCACGGTCTGCCATTCTCCCTTCTCTTAACCTGGTATTATGATATGGGATTCAACCCTTGCATCAATATATGCACACCAACAACCAATTTTTCCTGTGATAAAATCGTCTCTCTGATTGGATACAAGAGAGATGTATACTGTAATTTCGGATGCTTTGTCATCATTTGGAGAGTGACGAAACAATGAAAATCGTTAAAAATTAGCGTGCACTATTATCATAGTCTATGATATTAGCTGATAGCAAGCCAACTCTCCATCAAACTTCATTATTCGCGCATCCTTGATTATGCACTCATTCATTATTACTAATTCATCCTTTGATTTCATCAAACTTTATTATTTATTGATCATTTGTTACCCATTCATCCATTACTACTCATTCGTAGTTTATTACTCATTCATACTTATTATCCATTCATACTTTGTTATTCGTTCATCCTTTATTACTCATTCATTTGCTATTACTCATTCATGTTTTTAGTATTCTTTCAAAGTTTATTACTCATTCTTTTGTTACTACTCATTCATACTTTTAGTGTTCATTCATAATTTATTACTCATTCATACTTTATTATTCATTCATACTTTGTTTTTTGTTCATCCTTTATTACTCATTCATTTACTATTACTCATTCATTTTTTTAATTCATTCATAGTCTATTACTCATTCATACTATATTATCCATTCATACTTTGGTATTCGTTCATCCTTTATTACTCACTCATGTGTTATTACTCATTCATACTTTTAGTATTCATTCATAGTTTATTATTCATTCATACTTTATTACACATTCATCCTTTATTTTGTTTTTTCATCCTTCATTACTCATTCACCCTATAGTAGCAATTCTTAATTTGTGATACATTCATCCATTAATATTCATTTATCTTTTATTACTCATTCATCATCCCTTGATTTACGATTTTATGAGAGGATGAATCTGTCAGATTATCATATCACCATGCATAGACCTGATATATGATTTCGAACTTGTAACAGCATCATACAAATGTATGAAAAGATAGCATTTACAATTTTCTAGGAAACTCTTTCCTGAATACTATTTCTAGAAAGAGTCTTCCTGATGTGAATGAAAGTCGGATCCAGCGTAGGTAGTATTGTGCGCACCCAATACTCCCGTCCTAGATACCAGGGTATTATGCAAGCAATCTTTGCTCACATACAAAATCCATGCATGGTTCCTGCACGAGCTAAGATACAGACATGGTTACATCTCATAGTTAACTGTTTCACATTTGGAACATCTACTTGACTCATTAATAATCCCTTTGACACAATATAGTCACTTTTATCATGGCTTATTCATTACATTATATACATACTATACTCCTGTTGGATTCGCCTCTTGCTTGCTGCCTGACCTGCAACATAAAAGCAAAGAACATGCAGCAGAATTATTTAAATCAAATACATCGTCATACGGTTTCTTTTTTTTCAAGGTGGCTAAACATTGGGCTATTCCTCTGCACATAATCAGCAGTTGATTACTATCATATCCACTAAGCATATGACTTAACTATGATACTCCATGCGATACATATGACCTTTTATTACTGGATACCATGATTTTCATTAGAGTGCCATGTAATTAAATTATTTTATAATAGCATATGCATCTAGCAATAGTATTGACCAAGGATACATAAGTTTCTCACTAGCCTGCTTTGGGCATAGGGAGATTTCCTTCAAGAGGAACCTAGTTCATTGATTCTAATTTCTTCTTCAGAATATCTGCTACTGTGGGGTAGGTTGTTTGGAGTTAATTAATTTATGTTGTGCTCTGTTGCAGGATCCTTGAAATATTTCAGCATTTTGCTTTGTGTATTTAGTGCATTTGCATATGCCACCAGAGAACATATGTTAAATTCACCTTTGCTTTCGTTATTTTGACCTTTTGATCATCTATCATTGGATTTATTCTGTGATGAATTGTAACACTTGTTGCAATGGCTATCTTCATTTCAGATTTATTTAATAGCTATGTAGCAAACCTTCACATATGTTCAAAATGGGGAGCCATTCAGTGTGTTCAAGTTTGGATTTGGAATGTGTGATTCACTTTATCATTGAAATAGCTACTATTTTGCTGATAGTCTCTTGTAATTGTGGGTGTATTATACTATTTTGCTGTTGCTAAACTTTTTGGGAGTGGACGCATACTTTTCTTACAATTTTCTGTTCTGTTTGTGTAGTATGCTCTTAATAGGGATTCTGAAACGTTATCTTGTGGCTCCTATGAATTCGGGAAGTTACCATGCCATTTGACCTGAATGTGTCTGGTTCCATCAATGAGCTTTTTCGCAAAGTTTGTTCAGCTTCATACCATGTGATGCTCTGCTTCACTACTTATTGTTTTTTTGTTTTGTGTTGCAGTCATTCGATGCCTTAGTTGACTTCTGTGTATGTTTGCAAATGGGTGTTAATTGTTTTAATTAGCCCCCTATTTTGCCCATTAACTACCTTTGCATGTAATGGTCTACCATGGGCATACCGTGTGAGTTGGCCTGTCCTGGCATCTACTGTGCTTGGTATTTTGTTGTTCAGTGTTTATTGGTCAGTATGGTTGTCTACAGTGTCTTGTCTCTGTTGGTGTGTAGTAACTGTTTGCTGTTGTTGATTTCTTTGAGGTATGGCTAACACATTATCAATTTGCTCAGAGTCAAGGTCATCTGTTTCTATTAGCTCTAGAGGTGTATTTGTGGGTCTATCCTGTGGGTTTATAAATGGTTTCAATCTGTTTATATGGAATCATGATTGTACTTGCTTTTTGTCACTGCTTCATCTAAGCTTGTATGTATAGTTGGTGCCCACATCTACTATAAAATATGACCCTACCACTTTGCAATGCTATTTTGGGGAGAGTTCCACTGGTGTTTTGTGCAGTAGAGCCATACCTGTTGTTCTAAATGAAATATTGGTTCTTTTGTGTATTTGTCATGGTTTTGTTTGTATCTGGATTGTGTCATAATGTTTTTAATGTTATTTCTTTGGCAATTTTCAATTCATTGTTAGGTCTCTCATATATTGTGTGAGGCTGTTAGATGTGTCTGTGTGATATTCGGGTATTAAGGCTACATCTATGGGCAGACGTGATTCACGCCAATATAGTAGGTAGTATGGTGTGTACATTGTTGTTTTTGTTGCTGGTGATGATACTTGGTGCTAACTCTAGCCAATTTGTTTGGTTCTCACTACAATATTTTTTAATGATTGCTCTATCACTGAGTTCTTCTGTTCTGCAGTTGCATTTGTCTGTGGGTGAAATGAACTAGTTTGGACCTTAGAAATCTTAATTATATTTCACATTTCTTTAATAATCCGTGACAGGAAATTTGCTCCTCTGTCAGACAATACCATTTTATGAATGAATCACCTATCAATAATATATATTTGAAGCGATCTGTACTTGTTGTTAGTTGGCCCAGAATATCAATAATCGTATAAACTCTTAAATGGTTCTTTTACTGGAAGTGGTCATAATTGAGCTTTTGCAAAGTGATAATTATGTTTAGCTTGTTGGAATCATATACATGATTTAAAATAGTACTCAATGTTGGTATATATGCCCCACCAAAAGTATTTCTGCATAAAATGTTTAAGTGTTCTTTGAATAACTTGGTGACAGCTTTGCAATGAGTCATGATGTGACCTGAGAATATGATCCTGTACAACTGTAGGCACTACTAACTGCCTAACTAGTCTATCAGCTTGTTTACCATTACCTCTTGGATAGTACATATGATATACTATTCCATACATTATGGTGAGCTCCTCACATTCTTGCCTAACTCTTCGAGATTCCTTATCATGTTCTGGTAGTTCTCTATTCATTAAATAGTTGATGTAATGTGTAAGCGCATTGTCCTTCTCCTGATGCTCTTTAATAGTTTTCTACCAATTCTAAGAATTTCTTCAGTTATCGGTAGTGGGTCTGCAATGCAATGGTGTTCATTCGCCATGATCATATTAGTTAATGTGTCAAATGTGTTCCCTTGATTTGTTTGTTGTCTACTATCTTTGTATGTTGTTTCAGCATCATCATACCTGTTAATTGTATGTAATCATTAATTTTGCTTATATTCCTAGGTGTCTAGGCTCTGTCTGCATTTGATGAGTAGTTTAATTTTCTGAACTATTTTTATCTGCATATTGTATTCTACTAAGTGTATCAGCATTTCCATTGTCGACACCTTTCTTATAAACAATTGTGTAGTTGTAGTCATGCAATTCCAGTGCCCAGCATTGTAATTTGGGGGTATGCCCACCAACTGATTTGAGATGTTCTTGGACTTTATGATCAGTGTAAACTGTGAAATGTCTGGGTGCTATGTATATGTGATACTGTTTAATTGCTGTTATTAGGGTGAAGCAATCATGTTCTGCAATTGGCCATTTCTTTTCTGGTGTAAGTTAACGACCTACAACCATATGCAATAACTACCTCATGGCCATTCTCATGCCTTTGGCCTAACACAAATCCAATTGCATGATCTGAGGCATCAGTATGAACAATGAATTCCTTTTAGAAATCACGAAATGACAATATTGGCTCAGACTTGAGAATTCTCTTCAAGTGATTAAAAGCTTCTCACATTATATTGCCGACTCAAATTTGGGATCTTTCCTAAGCTGTGCATTTAGAGGAGCGGCTATCCTTGAAAAAATGTCACGAATTTTCTATAATAGTCACAGAGACCAAGATAGGATCTAACACTTTTAGCAGCTTTTGGTGTGGGAAAGTTAGTGTGACTATTTCATATTTATTTTTATCTACTTTGATACCATCTTTTGACAGTACATGGCCTTATGCTTTAACAATTGTTCATGATTATTCTTTAAAACATGATCATGAATGATTACAAAACTAAATAATCAAATGATCAAAGATTTTTAATCTCCGAGATAGTGGTTTTTCAAAATGTAAAGTAACGTACATCATCTACTAGGCATAGGATTCCATTAGGACTAGAGGTGTTCAATTTCCAAACAAATATCTCTGAGAATGGGTGTGGGCTTATTTTAGGTATATTTCAAGAAAAAGTTGGAATCAATTCTCTAAAATGGTTAAAACTGATAGACACTAACATGAAAATTGAATGATTTCCTGGCACAAATTCTTGCCACCTTATGGCTATGTTTAACATAAACCTCAAAAACATCATCGCAGAAGTGAAATTATTGAATGGTCACCCTTTAATAAAATCTGTTTATTATGTCACCATTAATCCCAAATTTGATGTAAAACGTCGTCATGATAAATATAAATCATGTGATATTAGTAATCCACCCAGGTTACATCAAAATAAGAAGCATCAAGAATTCTTAGAGTGAGCACTTTGATATAAATATCGTGGACTCGAAGCTCAGATATCATTATATATTATCATTGCATGATGGGAACCGAGTATTGTACTTTAGATTTGATCCAAATAATGAGGTAAAATGGGTACACGTTTGATAACAGGACGGGTTATGATCAATGCAATCTAACTTCCCTGTCTCAAACTCCCATTAGCATATGAAATCATGCGAGAACATTGTCATGCGCCTCCAATCAGAAAAGAGATATTTTGTTGTTAACATAAGAAACAATCTTCCCCATTTTAATTCTCAGTCATTCAAGCAAACTTTCTCACATGTTTGATTCCACTTTGGATAATTTCATGTTGCTTACTTACATTACTTTTGCCAGGTTGTATTTATATTGTGTTCGAAATTAGTACTCGAATTGTTTACAGTAGCATTTCTGAACACCTATTTCTATCGGGCAATTAGACTGGAGTCGGTTTTAGTGGTCAGCAATACAAATTTTAATTCTTTTAGCATTATGTTAGCAATTCTCGTTCAAAGTAAAGATTGTATGGTCTTTTCAGAGATTATCAATACTAGCAGTTGAATTAGTCAAAATATTCCCTGTTACATAGTTATTTGTGTTGAATAAAACTGTGTTCAAGTTCCTCCACCATAATGCACAATGACATGTACGATATAATCGAAAATCACAATTATTTTTTTCAAAATGACTGTGATTATGAAAACTGAACAATCGAGCTACCCAAAATGGCATAGTTGTTCAACTAATTTAAAGGTAAAATTACAGTTTGATGGCTTCAACTTTAGTCCTGCTGCTCTCAATCTATTGAATACACCTTCTAAATCATGCATGTGTGATTCAAAATCCTTGCTAAATATCAGAATATCATATATATATAAGTTAGCATTTGTCCAATTAAGTCCTTTAAAGACCTCTGCCATGAACATAGAGAAGGCCATAGGTTCATTCATTAAACCAAAGGGCATTTTTCTGAACAAAGATAGATGTCGCTGTGTGTAATGACTGCAGTCTTGTGCTTCAGTTCATTGATCCCCTCGATCTGCCAATATCCAGAGCAAAAGTCGAGTACTGTATAGTACCTCGCATTTGCCTTTCCAACTGCATAAAATTTATCATCAGTTCTAGGAACTGGAAAATATATAGGCATAGTTACTTGATTCAGCCTTCGATAATCAATTGCAAACCTATATTAACATTCTTCACCATGCCAATGGGTTTAATCTGCTCTGACATCCTTTCTTCTATCATGCCAATCCTAAGCATCTCATCTATTTGCCTATCAATTTCCTTTCTCATGTCAGGAGTAGCTCTGTAAAAGTGATGCTTAATTGACTGTGCATCGCCTGCATTTATGTGATGTTGATAGTGATGTGTTGTGACCAACTCATTTATGCTTTTAGCAAATACAATTGGGTTTCATACTATAAACTCTAATAGAGTTTGTTGTTGTTCTACTGGCAGGTCTGAGTTTTTTTAATTTATGACTAGCTCAAGTGCAACCCCATGATGGTGTTTTGCACTTCAGTTACATTTACACTACTATGATTTGCTACATCAGCTCCATTCTGTTCTTCACTACACATAGGTCCGATTATCTGTGATGTATGCATGACTGTAAACAATGTATGTGAAGCTTTATCAGCTAGATCAATTTCCACATCTGTAGGATCTTAAGATGCGATAAACTGATTCATTATTGTTTCCTTCCTTTATGACACATTTTGCTCCTAATAGATGTAGCTTAGTGGGAAATGACTGTAGTGGTTCTATCATCCTTATTTTTGATTTGATATCTTTGCCATGAACATGTACCGGCAATAGCAATTCTGTTTTTGGTGGAAGATAGCACTTTCCATTAAGCTTAGCAATATAACAATGGTCCTGGTTTGAAATTATATCTGTCTCAGTCATGCCATTTTGTAATTCTAGAGTATTTGTCTAACAGTTTATCTTTTCATTATGTTGGTTTAGGAAGGCTAGCCCTAGAATGGGATCATGGTTAGAGTGCTCTAAATGGTACACTGAGTGATGCATTTCATGTCTACTGTTTCTAATAGGCAGAGTCCCAATAACCTTGACATTGATTACTCTGCCACCAATTCCAACAGCTGTCTGTATATCTGACTCTTCCAATACATAATTATTTTTTGCTTTAAGCTCCTTATGAATTCTTTGTGAGAGACAACTTAATTGTTGCTCCTATATCACCTAATACATTGATACACTTATGATCTATTCCTACAATTACCATATTTTTTGGCAACTGTGTTGATTCAGCCACCACAATATCTGATGCCTCAATGCTTGCTACACTAAAGTTGTCTTTGAAAAACATTTTAGTTTCTGATATAGCTTTTCATAGGTTTTGTCTATTCTGTGAATACTGCTGTTTATAGCTTTGCTGTTTACAGCGCTGTTTTGGCTTTTCCATTACCATTGTTTGATTAGAATCAATATCTAGTTATTCATACCAATTTTATATCATTTTCAATTTATCCCTGCACGTTAGTTACTCACCCATATGTGATGCCTATATACAGGCATTTGATAATGTGAAAAGCAGTTAGTATACTTATTTTCTGTGTTCTTTTAACATGAACTGATGCAGACAATGAATTATACTCTTATTTCATAAATGTTGAGGTACCCCCTTATGAATTCAACATACATACATTTATTCATTCACATGGTATAGCACTCTATTTTACATCTGGTTCATCCATACCCATACCATATTTAGGGAGGATTTAAACCTCGACCTGGAGAGTACCATCATGGAGACACTGCTGCTTAAGATGATGCTAATCCAAGAATCCTTTCACATGCCACGCCAAGTCAAGCAACTGGAAACAAAAGATGCGTAACAGGAAAATTATCATTAAGCTTTTACGCTAATTTACAAATGCACTGCATTATTTATTTTATTGTCACCGGATCCGGTTGGTGAAATTGTGGAGGTGCCAGAGTAACGCATAAGATAGAAGTCAATGGTATATTCAGTTGTATTGTAGATCAACGTCAAATCAAGTAGAACCAAGAATCAAGATTCAAGAACCAAGGTGGTCTGAAAATACATAGATAAAAGGTTGTGTGAACATACGCCAAATCTGGTACAAATTATGTTAAAATCATTTCAAAATAATGAAAACGATGGCGTAGGAAACAAGACCTTAAAATACAGATAGGCTAAATTGATGGTTCCGGTTATTCTTAACACATCAAGAATAGGTCACAAATGGACTTCATGAAATATGTGAGTAAAAGGCTAAGTAATGGTCGGACGGACGGACGGACGGACGGACGGACGGACGGACGGACGGTCATAAGGGAAACTTACTGTGATCGATTTACTATATCAATTGAACCAATGGATTGATATAATCGATGGAGCGAAGTAAGGGACAGACATCAAATGGGCAGACGAATGTAACGAATGTACGAACAGACAGACGGTCATTGGTGATACTTACTATGATCAATTTACCATACAATTGAACCCATAGACAGATATAATTGATGGAGCGAAGTAACGGACAAGCAAATAAAATGGACCGGCGGATATACAGACGAACATGTATAAAATGTTTAACCCGGTTCCATTTAGACTGTAAATGGAACAACTAATAGCGTACGAAATTTGTGACAATGTACAAAATGTTCATAAATATAAAATAACATTCCTTCTTACCAATACAGCCTTGGAAAATATTTCAGTGGATCATGATATGAAAATACAATGGCTAAACTTTAGTATAAACTTTAGTACGATCGTGAGGTCATAGACGAATTATGTGCCGATACCAAGTGCAATGTCGCAGTGCAAATATGTGGAAAGTGATAACAGCTCACACGACAGTCGTTCACATCATCATTCATAACCAAGGCGACGACACACAACAAATACAAAGACCCCTAGAGAACAACATAGACACTCCCACACATATATAAAAGACAACTGTGACCAAACAGGAGACACGGCTTTTAATGAATTGGCTGACCTCTGGTCAGCTATGTCACGAACACTAAATGCTTAAAGCTGAACCGTCAAATTAAATTAACGCAGTGAAAATAAAATAATATAGAATAGCAAATCTACACACTGTATCATTATTAATATTTCCATATAAATGCAATAATCAATATTATTGATTAAATTAGTAGGATAATTAAACAAGAAAGGTATTATTTTGTGTCTGATTTCAAAATCTGTTTCTAACTCATGTATTCCGACCACAGTAGTCGTCTTAATAAGAGGAATTATGGAAGCAGATGTAAATACGTGGATGGACACACCAACATGAATGGACGGGCAAAGAAACACAGGCACACACGGACGCATCAGCATCAATAACACACACATGAACGCATGCATATGTTTGACAATAGACACGCCCAGACACGCCCACACGACTACACGACTATAGGATACGGTTGGATGATCAACACACCCAGTGACATGCAACAGACTCAATGGGACAGGCTGCAAGCCTTACAGCATCAATGGACACACATATACAATTTAGTAGTAATCGTCACGCCCACAAGGGGACAATCAGTTATTAGTCAGAATGGACACCTACACAGTATATCTCCTGTAATTCAATGCACCTATGCTATAACATGTCGCTATATGATTGTTGTATTTTATATATTAATTGTCAATTAATTAGATTAGTTAATTATTTGCTTAAGCCGCATTCACACTCGCACACGCCATCACTTAATACCCACAGCTTTGTTGAAATAATGACAGAATCAAATTTAAGAGTGGACGAACGTTGACGATGGGCAGTTACAGTTACAGCTAGACAGTGAGACTATGGCAGCTACCAAGTGACCACTAGTGGCAGCTAGTCAGCAGTAAGATTGTCATGTAGTTAGCCGGCTGGTCATTTAGAGAGAAGAACGTAAGGTTAACTTTGTTATGTTTTATTAGAGTCCTTCTCTCTTAGGAATCTATTGTAGTTAAGTAGAATAGGTTTAGAATAGGTAAAGGACACGTGAAGATCCAGGTCGGTATGCGGGTTTGGATGGCTGTAACTGAACACCCCCATACAGAACCGACGGACACAAGACTACACCCTGGACCATACTATCTCTAGCTGCGCTTAAAATGGTATTTGTGATTGTTTCACGTCAAGCATTAACGTCGTTATCATTGTTATCATTGCAAATGTTTCCCCAAAATGCGGTTGCTAGGTTGTTGCGAAATCCAGTCCAGTCAGCTCTGTTATATTCCAATTTGTGTATTTTGAAGGATTTTTGTTTGGGAATATTGGATGTTAGGAATACTTATTTGGCATATGGTCCCTGCAGAAGGGTGGAAGGATACGACTTGTGTTGACTATTCGTGGGTTATTTAGCAAATTGGATATGAATAGTGTATTTGAGATCGGACAGGTCGGTTTATTTATTAACTGACAGAAAACTAATGCGTTTATTATATCATTCAGCTGAGACTTAGATGTATCAAGTAGGTCGTCGTTCAAATCGCCAGCTACAACAATATTTTTATTCAGGGTTTGGTCCTTAAGGTTATCTATATTATCTAATATGTGTTGTCATTTACCAACAACAGAAACCTTGAATTCCTAGAATATAAATTTCAACTTAGCTTACAGGCAAGCTGTTGAATGTTTTGCACGTAATTTGACAGGGGGCTGCTGCCAGCAGAATGTTTATTAGATTGTAAACTTATCAAAAACATACAATCCACACGCTAGAGACGGACTTTTCGATTTTCATGGCACGACTGGATCAGAAGTTTTGCGTCCAACATGCAGAATGCACTTGAGTTGCTTTTCTTGCTGTTTCGCTATTTATGACTGGACTTCTACATCTGAAAAAGAACACTGCTTTAGAGAAAGTGTTTGGTTGAAATATACAATGCATTGAAATTATGTAATGATTGGAATTAGAAACATTTTTCTTATTTAGAAGGTAAACTGATTTAAAAACCATTTACTTTAAATAACACTTTCGAAAATTACCCCGTCTCGTCTGTTATTTAAAATAATCTACACAACACAACACATGTGGGTTCTTTGCTTGGTATCAGCTGAAATAGGCCTTCGTTACCTTTAATATGATGGGTCTTGTGTAAGGCTGGGTGTATAAATAAGAGAGGGATGTGACTTTGAATTTCCCCTACCTCTAATTTGTCAGGTATGTCAAATATCAAGGTACATTTGGAATCATCAAATTAAAAAAAATCGCAATATATTCAGCAACTAAGAATACTCATTTCATATACTACATATATTGGTCTATCTAAAAACAGCATCAGTTTGTTTGGCCTCTTTGGGGTGATTAAACACCCCAGTAGCTCTTGGACTATGATATACACAGATGTTTAGCCCGAATGCATTTCAGGAAAAACACAGTTTGAATGCGGTGAATTGTAGTGGAGTGTGGATAATCATAGCATATCGTTTCCAAAACAATCATTTCCTTGCGATGGAAGCTTTTAAATATATCAATGAGGCGAACAAGCAGAACAGTAGCATATGGACGAATCTGTATGAAGGCTAACATCAGAGATGAATAGGTGGTCGTATCTATAATTTACATGACCTGTTAACATATGCGGATCACAATTCGAGTTTATTGCAACCAAACACCAAGTTTCTCGATTGCATTTTGCAGCGTCTAAGTAGATGCACGATGTCCGTACCAAAGTTTGCCATCATTTTATTAAGTTTTCTAAACAGCAACAGCACCCAGTCAAATTAGTTTCAAAATATTCAACAGCTTACCTGTATAGTTTTCTGGAGATTGAGATTTCAAGAGTGCAAGGATTGATCGATCCCAACACGGTCAACAGAGTGGGTGGAGATTAGCTAGAGATAGGCGGGGCGTAACTAATACTGGATTCCTCAGTTACCTTGATATGCAGATTCTGGGAGTTCAGGATTCAAAGTTGCAAATCGATTCCAACACGCGCAAAATTGGGAGTGGCTTGGCTAGATATAGGCCGAGTATGTGCAGAAATGGATCGCTCTGTAGCCGACGTTCTGTGTTTGTTGAGTCACTAATATCACTCGCCCTAGAAGAATTTTGGCCAACAACAAGGTGCATTTTATAAGCAGCAGATTCTTCACTACGTCATGTTACTGCACATTCACATTGAATAGATGTGATTCATCTTAGAAGCGCTTCGATAACATCATTTATGAAAATAAACAAAGTTGTTAAAATTTCTCATTCCTTGGTACTCCATACTAATCATAATCTTTTTGCTGGTTTGTTCCATTTGGCAGATTTCTAGCTTTTCTGTTTTGAAGGAACTTACACATCTCCCTGATATTTGGAAATGGCAACAATATATTCTAACTAGCCATATTATTTCTCGCTGATACAAATCATATATTTGAGAAGAATATGTAGACAGAGAACGTTGTGAATGAGCAGAAATAGAAACGGTATAAAATTAATACAAATGCACCTTTCCATTTTAGCTATGCCCCGCCCATCTCTAGCTAAGCTCCACCCATACTTTGTTCGTGTTGGGATCGATAGATCTCTGAACTTCCTGAAAACTATGCAGGTAAGCCGCTAAATATTTTGAAACTAATTTGCATGGGTGTTGTTACTGCCTATGGCCCAGTCAAACTGGTTTCAAAATATTCAACAGCATGTTTATTAGCCTAAATAGTAGAGACATAGAATTCCTACAACGTGTCGGATTATTAAGCGTTAATGACGTGCCTAATGGAATCATTTATGATGTAATGATTATGACGTCATCCTACACGCCGCTTAGCTGATTATGGCGTCATAGAACGTCATTACTCTGGAAAGGTCCATTAGCCAGGGGACCGGCGAGAAACTGATTTTGTTTCCACTATCAACACAACCACAACCGCTATTCTCCAACACCGCATCCACACTCATCACAAACACAATCGCCACCGACTGGACGATCAACGCCGCCACCGCCGCCGCCGCCGCCGCCGTTGCCGCCGCCGCCGCCTCCTACGACGACAATAACATAACCGCCACTCACCATCACTCAAATTTAACTTAGGCAAGTGTGCATTATCTTTTTCATATATTAAAATTGCAAACAGATAAGTAAATTAGGCTTTCCCAAATGTGAAAAATGCACATATATGTTGTTGAATATTTTCGCATTATTTAGAAGGAATTTTAATTCAATTTTATTTTCAAAAGACTTGTCATGAAATCGCGGCATTATATACGTAATTGACTCGGCGTTCATCACTTCCCTCCATTTACACTCTATTTTTACATACTTATTCGAAACTGTGCTGTCATGATATAGCTTAGTAAAAAGCTAAATTTAAATTTAATTTTCCAAGCGACACTTGGTCCTTATTGTCGGATCGTGTACGTCTCAGATTATTAAATATATTAAACAGAAAAATTAATAAAACAGGTTATTAAAGTAGGCCTATATAGACCAACGCGGTTTATGAGCAATGGGGCTTTCCAGTTTTAGCTATGCCCCGCCCAGCTCTGGTTAAGCTTCACCCACACCTCACTCGTGTTGGGATAGATCAATCCCTGAATTCCTTGACTATCAATTTCCAGAAAACTATACAGGTAAGCTGTTAAATATTTTGAAACTAATTTGACAGGGTGCTGTTGCTGCCGTGTTTATTAGGTAGTAAGGAGATACAATTCGTACTACGTAATTCGTAAGACGGATTATATCGAATCCTTCATAACGTCATGATCATCCTACACGCCATGTAGTTGATTATGACGACATATGATGGATAGATAATAACGGAAATGTGAATCGACAAGATTTCTTGCAAAATCATGGCGCTAAATCTTAAATAGTCAAAAGATATACTAACAATTATCTAGTACGATTAAGGAATATATAACGGTTTATGTGGTGTTTGAAAACACGTTTACTTTAACCATCTGGTTGCTGAGTTTTTGTAGACGACATATTCCAGGAGTCATATCGCTGGACGTGCTAAATATTTTGAAAACCATTTGACTGAAAGTGGTTGGTGCTAATCCACCAACAACTTTCAGTCAAATTGTTTTCAAAATGTTCAGAACGTCAAGAGTTTTTTCTCATTGAAATTATTGTCTGATGACTGGCGATAGTTAAGTAGAGGAAATGATATGCATTGTAGACTGTATTCACGGGCAAATAAGTAACAACATGAATATCCTTAAACAGAACGTTTATTGCAACATTATTTGTACACCATTTTCAACCCAAGCATGAAACTCGTGATTATGAATGTATTTACATTGCATAATGGAACCCTTGTCAGGAAATTAAAAAATTAAAAGATATGTCACTCACAGTGAATGGGTCAAAGTGTTAAATATATAGGTCCATTATTGCGTGATTGTGACGTGTGAAGGGGCTTGATCACTTGAACCCGCCAAAAGTATGGACAAGTAAAAACGTCCGTACAAGCAGACCTTCGAAACATTCATTTTGCACAGCGATCCTAAAATGTTGGTGGCTTCTTAAACCCATCACTCCTAATCAAATTTAGTTTCAGAATATTTAACAGAATATTCAGTAAATTGTAAATTCATGAAAGCCATGCAATTCAGACGGTTACTTTCGGATCTGTGCACCTATAGTGTTGAAGTTACGCCATTTTACTGTGACACCAGCTAGCTAACCAACTGACGTATTTTGCTTATGGAGTCTGTTTGTTACTCGAGCGACACGTCGGATCCCTCCATAGTGTTCACGACTAACTAAGAGATTCTAAGCAAAGTTAATACGTAGGCGTAGGACTGAACTATCTTCTCCCGTAGGTAATGTGTTCAAGGTAACTCGTCGTACAATGCAATGTTTTACGCGGTGTCACTATTTGTGCCAATCCGCGTGGATAACCAGAAACATCAACGCGCGTGATTAGATATATGTCCTCTGAGATTATAATCAGCTATACCATCTTGCGAGAAAACGAGTCTTTTAAAAAAAAATTTAGAATTTGTGGTAAAATTGATTTTAAAATGTATTAAAATAATATGACGATAGAGCCTGATCACTCACAAATTAAAACTATGCATTCAAATATATAGAATGTATATGCCTGCATAGGGTGATTTTGTCACATGCCTATGTCTAATTATATGCTAAGATAAGCTAACCGAAGATTTTCTATCTTATCTGATTGATAAGTACCTTTGGAGATGATCGATTTTATCAGACCATGGCGAATGATTTTTAGACTAGAGCATGCCATCGACATCAAACAATAAAATCCTTCTGCGGATTTTCTGTTCAACGCTGGTTGAACAGTTTATTGTAAAATGACGTCACGCCCACCCACCCCACCGTACCCTGTTGTGACAATTGTTCATGAACTGAGTCGACCTAGTTCATAGCTTCCAATTCCGGGTGTTTCTGCGTTGCCTTCCCTATTAATCTATCAATGTCTTGATATATCTCTGAAACCGGGGATGCCTCACCCTCGCAGCAACAAAACGTCGGCAACAGCCCACTGTCAAATTAGTTTTAAAAATATCCAACAGCTTATTTCTATAGTTACTTTGAAATGTGTACTCTGGTAAGTCGGGTTTCAATGTTTCAAATCGATTCTTTCAAGTGCACAATGTTGGCAGAACTTGACTAGAAATGGCCGCTCATCGCTAGAAATGGCCCCATCTATTTGCAAATGGGACAGATAGTGGTTTAGCACCTGTCCTGTATACTGTGACGTAACGACAGCACCTTTGAAATTGTGCAATTGAAATGCAATGGACCTTTCCACTTTTAGCTATGCCCCGCCAATCTCAATCTAAGCTCCACCCACACCTCGCTCGTGTTGGGATCGATCGATCTCTGAACTCCATGACTATTAATTTCGAGAAAACTATATATGTAAGCTGTTGAATATTTTGAAACTAATTTGACTGGGTGCTGTTGCTGCTTATGGCAGCAACAGCGCCCAGTAAAATTAGTTTCAAAATATTCAACAGCATGTTTATTAAATAGAAGAGACATACAATTCGTACAACGTGTCGGACTATTAGGAGCTAAAGGCTGGCCAAATGGAATCATTTATGACGCAATGATTATGACGTCATCCTACCTGCCTCTTAGCTGATTATGACGTCATATAACGTCAGAAGATAGATGGATACTCCGGAAAGGTGAATTATTACATCTCAGTATAACAACACCATTTAACCTCATTGGTAACAACTTTTGCATGTGACGCAACTCATAATATCAGTAGTGGACATCCATTATCTATCAAGTAAAATAGCGAGAGCGAATCACATGTAGCATCATATCACCGGAATGATCTGAACGAGACTATAGGCATGAAGCCTAGATGGCAGACATATTAGATTTGACTGTACTAGATGGGGTGGGGGTATTGTGTAACGGTTATCGTATTTTTAAAATAACTAAGCGTCCTATTATATGACACAGAGAAATTCTAAACCAGATCAAATGCTCCGACATATCAGGAGATTTTTAAGGACTAATATAATCACCATAGGCTACTATCTGTTGATAACATCAAACTTGCAACCGATAACACCTCCAACTCAAGGGATGGAAATGGCGGGCGAAAAATACGACTTCGATGGACATTGCAATGGTGGAGAAAGCAATAAGGTCCAGAAGACTCTTGGAAAAGAACATTGGAATGGGAAACGAAAGAATGAAACCTGAATTAGAAAACTCTGGACGACAGCCTGACAACCGATCCCTATTAAAGCCCTGTGACGAAGATGACTTAGTAAGTAAACATTACTACTAAAGAGACGATACAAACGTAGCAGCCATTACTTTAGAGCGATAACACACATCATAATGCTTGTATCAACTAGAGAGGCTCGTCAATGACGCCACCAACACCTAACTGCCATACACGAGGTGTCTCGAAGAATAGATACCAACCAGTGGCATAAACTCAACTCCAAATTGTCAAGAATAACAACGGACTACACTGCAGACTCCACTAGTTGTAAATTTCCAAGATGACATGACATGACAGGAACAGATGATTGTCGTAAAATGCTTAGGCCGGTCCAAGCTCTGAAAATTACCGGTCCACCACCATCGCATTCCATGCATGAACCAGAAGGCAACTTCATCGGGATCGACCAGGGAAACGCAGATGCAATCAGAGAATGGCTTAAGAAACATGTCATGGATACAGATGATGAGCCAATACACACATTTGTAGGTGATCCGACGCACCTACAAACATCAATCGAAACAGTTGTGGTTGAGAAGGCACGTAAGACACTTGGAGATTGGCGTGCATCTGAACACTACATCATCTGCAATGGACTCTTTATGTATGCATGTGATAGCATCACCAAACCAACTATGAACATAGTAAAATCTGCCTAGATGCAACACCTCTGCCATTGACGCTGTTGGCCAAGGTACCCTTATCGCGCTGCCCAAACCCAAGAAGCATTCTGGACCACCAGTAGCCTATAATGCTCCTCAACAGCATCTGGAGAATCTTGTCCAATGTGACATTGTATGGCATCCAAGAAAGGATTGACCGTTTCAGTGGAATCTGCCAAAGCGGCTTTAAGCTAGGCTGCAGCTTCACAAACATCATATGGGCACAGCGAATTCTCGTGTCAGTAGTCAGGTCCAAGCACGGGGACTTTCAGATAATGCCCATCCACATGTCACGAGCACAATCAAAGGATCAGAGATCATGAACACACTATCCCAGGCTGGCTGTAATCACGATGAACTGCGACTTGGTAGACTACTTTTTGGCAAATACCAGGGTAAAGGTGCGAGTGAAAATGTGGAGTCTGCAGCATTCGGGACCTCAATGGACCTTTCCGGTTTTAGCTATGCCCCGCCCATCTCTAGCTAAGCTCCACTCACACATCGCTCGCGTTGGGATCGATCTATCTCTGAACACCCTGACTATCAATTTTCAAAACACTACACAGGTAAGCTGTTGAATATTTTGAAACTAACTTGCCCAGTTAAATTAGTTTCAAAATATCCACCAGAACGTTTATTAAATAGTAAAGAATTACAAAGCCATACATTGTTACAACGTGTCGGACTCTTTGAGATATGATGACGTCTATAGGGAACCCGTTGTGCCGTGATGATTGTGACATCATCGTGTACGCGCTGGGCTGATTGTGACATCATACGAGGTCAGATGATGGATGGATACTCTGGAAAGGTGAATTGATTCTCCACTGGAAGACATACTGTGCGAGAGTACTCCACAAGACCAAACCCACGAGTATCTATCTACGCTGGACCTCTCACGAGAGATGGAGTACCCTTACGATGTAGACTTCATAGATGAGGAAGAGAAGCCTCTTGATAAAACTCTACCTGTAGTCAAGCCTGTGAATCTCTTCATGAACGAAGCTAATACTAAATTTAACCATGTACACCTATCAGCGAGAGGCGAAGTCGGAAAAAAGGGAGGCGAAGTCCGTCACATTAAGGCATTCCCATGCGTTGTAGGAAGGAATGGAGAAACAGCAAAATCCTTGGTTCACTAATGTACACCTTCTCTAACATCACTTAGCTGCGCGTCACGGATAACATTGACTTCCAGTCCTTTTAGAACCTGTCCTCTGGCCAAAAAACTACGCTTGTATGATGTGACCTGCCTATTGCTAATACTATACAACTATAAAATTGCCTCAACAACGTGCTATACACTATGTGAAATACAGTCGCACTGTCAGTGAAGGTGGCTCAACAAAGATGGTCTGTGCTTGGCCATGCTCTGCGAATGCCACCAGACATTCATGCAGAGAAAGTCTTGCAGTTTGCGTGGTCGTCGTCATCGTCATAAAGATGACACAATCATATCGATTGTAAATTGGTGTGACATTGAATTCATCAATAGCCATGGTAGATACTGATCGCCCACGATCTGGCCATGCTCCCGTGTCCTAGCAGCCCCTTGTTGTAGTGCCGCTGTCAGCGTGATAATATTCTGATCGCCTCCCATTGAGTGTGGGCATGCATTTTTTGCTAGTCATATTTCTCATCCTTTCTGTCAAAGTCATGACTATTTTTCAGACAGAGCAGTAGACATGCTGATGGTAGCTTTAGTCTTTAGACATGCGATGAAAGGACGGATGCCCTATCTTCCGATGATATGCTACTACATATACGACCACGTTAGAAGTTGCAAGATTGATTTAGGCATGGGACATATGAGAATAAGCTCATGCATGGGTCATGACGCTCCACACAAATCACATTCTACCAAATATGTCTGCATAGATAATATTTAATAAATAGCGATATTTTACCACTAAGACGCGTCAGAATACTGGAGGGCTTATATCTGTCACTCAAGTATCTGACGTGATAATGAATTACGTCACATATAAGCTGACATCACACTCATATTGATGTTTTCTAACTCCGCCATGAAGCTGCAAAAGTCCATCAAGTGTACGAATTGCATGTTTTTGATAGATTTACCATTTGATAAACATTCTGCTAAATATTTAGAAACTAATTTGACGTGGAGGTGTTTCTGACATAGTCAGCCACGTTCACACCCCTGTCAAATTAGTTTCAAAATATTCATCAGCTTTCCTGTATAGTTACATTGAAATTGGGATTCTGGTAATTCAGGGTTCAAAGTATATACATGGATTCTAACACACGTACAAAGTAGGTGGCGCTTAGCTAGAAATGGGCGGGGCATAGCTAGAAATGAGATTCCCCAATTAGGATTTACATATAATGTGTAAAATAACGGTGTGAAATTGATGTAGTGAATGTGACAATAAGCCGTACGCGTCATGAATAAATTATAAAGGACGACTCTTATTAAGTCATTAGCTATAATATCATAGGTGAGTTATTGTCAATGCCCCGATGTATAGCGTTGATCATTAATTACGTATAGCAATTTATCACGTGTTCATATACAGTGATACAACGCCCACATTTATTATTTTTACAAAACAGTGTATTTCATTTTAACCCCTCACATACCAAAAGTGACAAATTATTTACGATGGAAGGAATTCTCTGCTGCATATTTTGAAACTAATTTGACTTGGAGCGATTGCTGCGTATGGTCAAATTAGTTTCAATAAATTCAACAGATTTCCATATAGTTATAAAATTGAATTTTAAGGGATCAACTGTTAACGTGAGTACATAGAGGGCAGGCTTCACCTGCCCGTTTCACCTGCCCGTAGCGATTTTTTTTGGAGAAGTGTGTATCCATACTTTGCGATGTAGGTCAGATACAGATTGTGTCCCAGGCTCTACAGGCACTGTTCCATGCGTGCGGTTTTAGCCGCGCGGCTAGTCGGCTACTGGTTAGCCGCGCAGCCAGATCTATTTCCACGTGCGCGTTTTTCAACAACTAACGTAATTTTCTTCTTTCCATCTCAGTTTTCTGCGGTTTTCAGTTATCTTTACTCAGTCAGGTCGATTGTATTGGTGGGGATGTGGTGGGGTATGTGGATGGAGGAGAGGGGGTGTTGGGTGCATGAATGTTACATATATACTATGACGACAGTTGTTTTATTATCAGCATCATTATTATCAGATTTCATTATTATTATTATTATTATTATTATTATTATTATTATTATTATTATTATTATTATTATTATTCCAATCACCATCATGGCCCTCGCCACATAAGAGTAGGAACGTATTACGATCGTGTGTGTCTAGTAGTAGTAGTAGTAGTAGTAGTAGTAGTAGTAGTAGTAGTAGTAGTAGTAGTAGTAGTAGTAGTAGTAGTAGTAGTAGTAGTAGTAGTAGCAGTAGTAGCAGTAGTAGCAGCAGTAGTAGCAGTAGTAGTAGCAGTAGTAGTAGCAGTAGCAGTAGCAGTAGGCGTAGCAGTAGCAATTCAAATGTTGTTGTTGTTGTTGTTGTTGTTGTTGTTGTTGTTGTTGTTGCTGTTATTGATGATGTTTAGGCTTTATCAGTTTTCTTTGAGAGACGCAAATATCGTTGCATGTGTTTTAGTTGTTTGCTTTTCTAATTAAATTCCAGCTGCTGTTGTAATGGAATTTTTCTTTGTCAGTTTATTTAAACTGGATTATAGGTCTATATCTTAGCAAACTGAAACATGTCATCGCTAGTGAAGGAAGAGTATTTAGTAAACATTTGCACCCAAGAGGCCATATTAGGAGACGCATTTACAATTTAATAAATATTCTGTTGAATATTTTGAAACAAATTTACCTAGGAGCTTTTGTTCTTTGTCAAATTAGTTTCAAAATATGCAACGACTTACTTGTATAGTATACAGGTACAAGCCGTTGCATAATTTGAAACTAATTTGACAGGGTATAGTTAGCTTAAAACTTAGATCCTGGAAAGTCAGGGTTCAAATGGTTAATACAACATCTAAAGAGAAAAAACTATTTTCAAAACATACGGTTTACTTTATCGTTTGAAAAAACGGCATCTAATGACAGCCAAATGGAAGCAGATTCTGTGTGCATGATATAATTAGAAGGACGCAGTAGGGATGTCACATGCAATTTTATGGATTTCCCTAGCGGTTGAGCCGCGTGCGGGTTGAAAAAGTCGAGGGTTGATCGATTTTGTTTGCCGCGCGGAACTGACTAGCGGCCTACATGGATAAGCTTACATTGTAGTACAACTGTGTCAATGCGCTGCCGCCTACCGGCTAGCCGCTAACCTGCTATCGGCGCGGCCCAAAACCGCTGTAACGGAAAAGCAGCCGTGAACTAATCACTTTTCGAGCTCGTCTTCGGCGGAAAACGGTTAGAACGAGACAATTTATATCATCACAATGTGTCCCTACAGAATGTCATTGAACCCTTCGGCGGAGTAATACAAAATCTTGCAATCTATACAAGAATGTCATTGACTCGTATATAGATGGTTTGCATTCTCGGGTGTGAAATCTGTATTTTTGTAGTACACTTGTGTGAAATAGCATTATCCAGGCAATGCCACCGGGAACTAAGCACATGAACGTTTAGTGGCACTGCATTGATAGGGGCCTGTGGTGGGGATGGGACAGTAACACGAGTTAATACTGGGGGAACAACATTGTCCCAATGTGCCACCGGAATTATCAAATAACGGATGCCCTTATGGGGAAACCTTGAGCTGGTAAGAACCAGCTTCAGTTTCGGTTTTCTTTATAACAATCAGGCCACCCATAACGAGGTAATGTCTAACTGGACCTATGTGCAGAGGTAGGCAGCGCGTTCTGGTCAGGTTCGTGATACGATGAATCCGGTGGAGGAGGGACCATATTCCACCCTCCTCGCAGGTATACATGTACCGCCTTCAAATGACCAAGTCATTGCAATAAACCTCTGTTCAAAAGAGACGTGTTTGACTGAATAGGTATATCCATCCCTTCTCCGTCTCCCCTCCCTCCTCTCTGCATTCTCTCTCCCACCTCACCTCTCTCTCTCTCTCTCCCTCTCCCTCCCTCCCTCCCTCCCCCCTCGCTCTCCACCCCCTCTCTCTCTCTCTTCCTCCCTACCCCCCCCCCCCCCCCCTCCCTCACTCTCTTTCCCGCTCCCTCACTCCTTCCATCATCCCTCCCTCCCACCTCTCAGCCTCTCTCTTTCTCTCTCTCCATCTCTCTCCCTCTCCCCCACCAATCCCGCTCTTTCTCTCCCTCCCTTCCCCCCTCTCTCCCTCACTCTCTCCCCCGCTCCCTCACTCCTTCCATCTCTCCCTCCCACCTCTCGCTCTCTCTCTCTCTCTCTCTCTCTCTCTCTCTCTCTCTCTCTCTCCATCCCTCCCTCCCTCCCTCCCTCCCTCCCTCCCTCCCTCCCTCCCTCCCTCTCCCTCGCTCTCCACCCCCCCCCCTCTCTCTCTCTCTCTCTCGCTCTCGCCCTCTCTCTCTCGCTCTCGCTCTCGCTTTCTCTCTCTCTCTCTCGCTCTCGCTCTCGCTCTCTCTCTCTCTCTCTCTCTCTCTCTCTCTCTCTCTCTCGCTCTCTCTCTCTCTCTCTCTCTCTCTCTCTCTCTCTCTCTCTCTCTCTCTCTCTCTCTCTCTCTCTCTCTCTCTCTCTCTCTCTCTCTCTCTCTCTCTCTCTCTCTCTCTCTCTCTATATATATATATATATCGTTAATTTCAGTGTAAGTTACTACGAAATCGAATAACCTACTTTATTCCGAATTGTAATGGCGTGAGTGTCACCTTTCTCTCTCTCTCTCGCTCTCTCTCTCTCTCTCTCTCTCTCTCTCTCTCGCTCTCTCTCTCTCGCTCTCTCTCTCTCTCTCTCTATATATATATATATAGAGAGAGAGAGAGAGAGAGAGAGAGAGAGAGAGAGAGAGAGAGAGAGAGAGAGAGAGAAATCGAATAACCTACTTTATTCCGAATTGTAATGGCGTGAGTGTCACCTTTCAATACATCATGTGGTCTGACATGTACTAACAAATAAGGAAGTGGGTTACTGGCTCAGCCTATATTCAACATGCGTCACTACTATCCTTTAATACACACTAGCTGCATTTTACTTTCGATGGTTGTAATATATACAGTACAGCTCAGAAATAACTTAGATTGTTTCCAAAACAAAATTAACGTACAGCTAAACATTATGAACATAACTGGATCTGAAGGCATTGTTGCCTAAGGTAGATTCTTCAACCCAACCCGCCCCTCATAGTCAAATATGGGCCGGTTCGCCATTAATAATTGCCAGTTGATTTGATGTTTGTCTTCAAGATGAAGATGGAAGAAACATACTACGTCTCAGAGAATAACTTAATATGTCGCCAAAAAAACGTACTGGTGACACTTTTTTTTAATAGAATCAAATTAAGTCCAAAACAAGCAAAAGACCATTTCTTACATCGTGTTCATAACCTATTTCTGAGCAGCATACTGTATTATACAGGTAAGTATTTTGATCTGGTAACGCATACATTTCTAGAACACTTGTGATATGAACCAACGTGTCAGCGCCAGCGTTGATATGGTATTTCCGTTGAAATATTTGTAGCAAAACCTAATTTTGGCTTGTCAGGAGAGAATTGAAGAGACCAATTAAGTTGATCTCTATCTACCTCTGCCTCAATACCGAAAGCACCCATCAGGAGATGCATTTGCCATATTGGAACAAAATCTTTCTAAACATAGAATATATATTTTTGGCAAAGAAATTTGGCACAGATGAAACCATATCTCATAGCCTACTCTCGTCGATAAGGCCATAAAGTTGTACGGGTAACATGGCAGATGAAAGCTTGTGATGAGACGTTTCGAAATGCACACTTTAGAAATCTGCCTCTTTGAATGTGGATATCACCACTGGAAATCGAACGGGTGTTTTAACACTCTTGTGTTAACAGCGCCTCAAAACGTGCAAACTTCTACTCATACTAACTAACCCTTTAACGGTCACATTTTCTCAATAAAATCATAATTATATCTGCGAATTTAACACCGAAATTTAGAAAAAAAAGCTTTATGTCGTACTTTAAATGGGCATTGTTCAAAAGAACTGCAGATCTAGTTTTTACAAGGCCTGAGCACCAAAGGGGTAATGGTACCTTTTGCCTAATCAACGTCCATTTGCAGGCCAAGAGAAGACTATTTTTGAAAATTTACTTGTGCAATGACTGGCTAGGTTACCGAGCCAGTCATTCATGTGGTAAATTTTCCAAAATAGTCTTCGCTTGGCCTGTACATAGACATTCATTAACGCCACTACAACTGTCGTTTTTGGCCATATTAACCAGTGACGGGTTAAATTGACACAAATGGGGGTAATGTATTTCTCTATCAACGCGGAACTGTAGACTAACCATACGCGGTAGTTACTACCGGATTAAATGATAACTTTTGCCGAATAAGCAGTATGCATGCATTGACAGCGCGAAAAGATCCGCACCCAGTTGTGGTTACCAGGCAATCCCGAAAACACATGCGCATCCTGCAAATTGTACAAAGTCTATGATCCTATTTTATCATTAAAAATATATATAACAATATAATCTAAACAGTTGCTAGGATGCAGGCTATGCCTATAGAGGAGCGTGTGCATATTATATCTATGTGGAGATAAAAGAAACCCACACCTCGCATAGATGTTATATTCTGTATTCTTAGACACCCCGGTATTTTATATCATAAATTTGTTTTATAACCATTTTCCTGTTTAAAAACGTCAGCGTTATCCCTTTCTCAGTTCTTCTTCATTCCCGAGGCGAAACTAATGTCGACGTAACCTTATGCTGCCAATGAAGTGATCCAATCTATCGCTCAAGTACTGACGTCATACTCAAAGCTGTCACGTGTTAGCTGACGTCACAATAAACATAATGTAGCTCCGTCACGCCAGTCGAAAGGTATATTAAGAAAGTCTACGAATTGCATGTCTTTGATCAATTTATAATTTTAGAAACATAGGCAGCAACAGCTCCCACTGAAATTACTTTTAAAATATTCAACCGCGTCCCTATATAGTTATCCTGAAATCGAGATTCTGGGAAATCGGCTTTCAAACTTTCAAATCCATTCCAGCACGCGAAAACAGTGTTAGCTAGCTTACCTGGATATGGCTAAGAGATTTGTCGCAAACGGCTCTATCAGATTCAGAAGCTGAGATAGTTCCTAAGTCACCTTTCCAGTTTATCCATCGATCATCTGACGTCATATGACGTCATAATTAGCTAAGTGGCGTGTATGATGACGAAATTGATAGTCATGGAGTTCAGAGGATCGATCCCAACACGGGCAAAGTGTGGGTGGAGCTTAGCTAGAGGTGGGCGGGACATAGGTAAAACTGGATTCCTCTATTGGCATCAGTTTCTATTCTATCTTCAAACATCTCACCAGATTCATATCAAAAGTGTCTTGTTTTTCTGCAACAATGGACGTTTCCAGTTTTAGCTATGCCCCGCCCATCTCTAGCTAAGCTCCACCCACACCACGCTCGTGTTGGGATCGATCGATCTCTGAACTCCCAGACTATGAATTTCCAGAACACTATGCAGGTAAACTATGGAATATTTTGAAACGAATTTGACTGGGCGCTGTTGCTGCCATAGGCAGCAACAGTACCCAATCGAATTGGTTTCAAAATATTCAACAGCATGTTGATTCAATAGCAAAGAAATACAATTCATACAACGTGTCGGACTATTAAGTGTTAAAGACGGACTCTATTGAATCGTTCATGTCGTCATAATTATAACCTCAGCCTACGTCGCTTAGTTGATTATGACGTCAGATGATGGATGGATAAACTGGAAAGGTGAATTGAATGCCATGTCCTTTCCATGAGACCTTCTATGAGAGACCATCTATGAGTGTGTGTGGGGAGGGGGTGGTTAAGCGACTTAGGTCATTTGAATGCCATCCACGATATCAAATAGCACTTTTATCATGTCATCAAACCTTGAAGTATATGAACAGATAATATTTTCCTGATTATCCCGATGATTGGGATTATTGCATTTCATTTGTATTGTTTGCAACTGGAGACACGCCAAAATGAATTGACACGCTTTCGCGTATTTGAGCTTATTTAGGGGCATGGCGTTAAGGCCTCATTATATCACATTGAAGAAAGTTTCGTGTCATTGGTTTAAACGTGATTTATTTGTTCAGATGGAAGCACGATAAGACTTAGAGTCTTATGCCCGTGTCTCCCATACACATACAGATTATTCAAAACTTTTTTACAACAAAATGGCGGCAAATCATAATAGTTTAATTAATTGTAGTCTATTGGTGTGCATAAGTATGTGAATGTTGAGTGTGAGGTGGGGGAGAGTAGGAAGAAAGGCCGAGACAGAAATGGAGAGGGGGAAAGGGGGGGGGGGGAGAGGGTGAGAGATAGAGAGAGCGAGGAATAAGATCAAATGGAAGAATAGCAGAGGTGAGCTCTAGGTGCTGCCTTCGCCCCGACCTGTACGTGTTGGGCTGCTGTCCATTTACCCCTTAAACTATAAGTTCGCAAACAGGAAGCTACTGAAAGCGGTTGGTGTTAATTATGTATTGACATACCGTATTACAGATCAGTTTGTTCATTTCCAAGTTGGTAGTGTAAGTCCCGTATAGAAGCTGGTTGACCGTAAGATTAGCAAGAGAAATATCGTTCAAGGCAAGCTGATTTTGGAAAACGACTCTTTGCTCGTTAAAAAGGGCACACTGTAAGAGGTAGTGGTTTGTAGATTCATCATTGTGCCCACAAGAACAACTGGCAGATTCCGACAAGAAGTTGTCAAATAGATGTCGGTTTAAAGAACTACAACCATTTCGGAGCCTGCATAGCATTATGTTGGCAAACCTCGGGCCTACGTAATACCACTCAGGGGGTTGTCGTATGGATGACATAGCCTTGAGTTTGCTTTTAAATTCTAGAAGAGTGACAGAATCTCTCACCGGCACAGGAAGCATATTCCAGGCGCGGATCGTTGCTGGGAAAAAGGATCCATAGAAGAGCTCAGTACGGCAGCGGAATGGAGTGAAGAAATTTGGATGACGGATATTGTAAGGATTTCGTACTTGGGATAGTGTGGGAAGATGGTTGACCAGAACCTCACAGGTCATCCCGTTAATAATTTTAAATAGCATAGATAATCTATGAAATTCACGTCTGATTGACAAGGTTTCGATGCCTGTTTCTAAGTACAGGTCTTCAGTGCTCGCACTACGTGTCATTCCACATACCGTTCTGAGAGCATCTTTTTGGATATCCTCTAGCCGAATTACAAGATATTGTGGAATATTATCCTACACAACATCTGCATATTCTAACGATGGTCTAATAAATGTTTTGTACATGATCTCGAGACATTTACGGTCTAGAATATATTTAGACCTTTAAGTAAGGAGAGTTTGTGTTGGGCGTTTGCTATGAGATTACTCACATGGTTAAGCCAATTCCCTTTGTTATTAAAGGTAATGCCGAGGTGCTTATGATCAGTTGATGGTAGAATTTCAGAATCTTTGAAGTTGATTGAAAAGGATGTGGGCTCGTTGCGCAGGGAAAAAATTAGAGATGTAGTTTTCGAGGCAGTAAACTCGACGAGCCACATGTTTGCCCAATGCGTTCATGGTCAGTAGATCGTAATCGAGTGTGGCAGTGTGTTCTTTTAGATCATCTGACATTACATATAGGCACGTGTCATCAGCAAAAAGTCTAATATTGTGAATTATATTGCTGGGCATGTCATTAATAAAAACTAAGAATAACAAAGGACCAAGCACAGAGCCTTGTGGCACTCCAGCATGTAAACGAAGTAGGGTGGACTCATTGCCGTTTATAACTACTCGCTGGTATCGGTTTCCAAGATAATTTTCGAACCATGTAAGTAGATTTCCACAGATACCAAAATTCCTAAGCTTCTGTAGGAGGCCGCGATGCCATACTCGATCAAAGGCTTTAGATATATCGAAGAATAGAAAGATTATTTCCTTTTGATCGTCAAGGGCTTGAGTAATATCCGTGTAGATATCAAGCAGTTGATTTACTGTAGAATGTGATGGAAGAAATCCAGACTGATATAGAGTGATATCATGTCTAATATAGTTATAGATATGTTTAAAAACGGTTCTCTCCATAACTTTACTAAGACAACTCAACAGTGATATTGGTCGATAATTTGAACATAAGCTCTTGTCTCCTTTCTTGAATATAGGAGTTACATTAGCGATTTTCCAAGAAGTGGGGAACTGCGCACTAGAAAGTGAGTAATTAAAGAACCGCGCTAGTATTGGGACCAATACTTGTTGGCTCTCGAATAAGAGTTTCGGACTTAATTTATCCGGGCCAACCGCTTTAGACGTGTCCAGATTGGACAGTACGTCGGAGATGTCAGTGTTTGATACTGTAATTGAGTGGAGAGTATTGTCCGTATACATAGATAGAGGCGGTAAGCTGGCATTAGCATCGTCAATATTGGCGATGCTAGAGAAGTACCGGTTAAGGAGGCTTGCCTTTTCTAAAGAGTCGTAAGAGAATGAAGCCGTCATCGCGCTTCAGAGGCGGCATTTCGCTGAAATTAGAGTTAGTATCACATAGGAACGTCTTGCATATTTTCACCACTCTTTAGAACCTGTGCGTCCATGCCTTATTTTTTCAGCTAATTTATTCCTGAAGTTTTCTTTCGCTGTTCGGACTAATGTATTGATGCGGTTTCTCTGTATTTTAAAGTTGGCCACGTCTTGCTCTCGGTTAGTTTTTCTTGATTTCTTGAACAATTTTTCCCTGACTCTCATTTCGTGCTTTATTTTGCTGGACATCCAGACTTTATCGTTTGGGTTTATAGTTATAGTTTTATTTGGGATACTAATACTAGCAGCGGCAATAATGTTTGTAGTGATTGTCTGACACCAAATGTCGACGCCATTAGCATCGAGATGTTGTTCCAGGGTGCGTTAGTTAAGTGATCCCTAAATAAATCCCAATCAGCTTTCGCATAGTCCCATATATGGCGAGTGTATGTTTTACGTTTAGGTATGGAGGATGATAAAACCAAATATACTGGAGTATGATCACTACAAAATGGCGCAAGTACTCCACTCTCTTTTACTATTCTGGCAACAGCTGATAATAATTGGATCAAGTAGTGTATTTGAAATGGGGTCGGGTTGGTTCTTGTATTAACTGGTGGAAGCCAAACGTAGATATGATGTCACGTAGATGATGCTTAGATGGATTGAGAAGATCGTCGTTAATGTCGCCGAGTAGGACAAGATTTTTGTTTGGATTTAAGTCGCGAACATTCTCAATATTGTCGGTGATAGTTTGCCATTTGTCAACACTTGTGCTAGGCGGCCGGTAAATTACACACAATAATAAACCAGGGCGGTCATGAATCTCGACCCATATCATTTCAATGCCACGACATTCATATTCAATACGACGGGTAGTTGCCACGTTGTTAGAAATATAGACGCACACGCCTCACCACGGCTGCTGGCGGTCCATCCGATAAGGCTCCTGGAAACCAGGTAGTTTGATTAAGCTGTTGTTAATATTTTGGGTAAGGTGGCTTTCAGTAATGGCAATGATGTCAAAGTTGGACAGATTAGCTTCGATAAGATGTATTTTATCTTTGAGGCCACATGCATTGAGGTGGACAAACAGACATTTCTGAACAGTTAGTAGGGCCTGGATTAGTTTCTACATCGCCAGCCAAAGAAAGGAGAATGTAAATTATTAAACAGGTCAATACATTACTCAGGCAGTAATTAAGGAGTGATAGGAGGGCTGTGTAAATTCCTTGAAGGCGTCCAAGTATTTCTCGCAATGGAGGTGGGGTAGCTCGATAGTGCTTGGGTTTGACAGAGTGGCAGTTAAAAAGCCCAATAGCCGCACGGTAACATGCTATGTCATTATCCATTGTCAATTGGGTAAATCACCGATGGCCATTTGCACGTCATTGAAAGAGGACACAAACTATTGAATTATGTGTCCAGATTAAAAAAAGACTCTGGAAACCATAGCATCACGTCAATTCACCTTTCCAGAGTATCCATCCATCATCTGACCTCGTATGACGTCATACTCAGCTCAGCGCGTGTATGATAACATCACAATCATAACGTCACAAAGGGTTTCCATATAGACCGTCATCAAATCTCAAACAGTCTGACACGTTGTATATATTGTATGTCTTTGTAATTCTTTGCTCTTTAATAAACATGCTGTTGAATATTTTGAAACTAATTTGACTGGGCGCTGCCGTAGGCAGCAACAGCAGCCAGTCAAATTAGTTTCAAAATATTCACCAGCTTACCTGTGTAGTTTTTTTTACAAATTGATAGTCAGGGTGTTCAGAGATCGATCGATCCCAACACGAGGGATGTGTGGGTGGAGCTTAGCTAGAGATGGGCGGGGCATAGATAAAACCGGAAAGGTCGATAGCATATAGAAATCCATGACCCTGTATCTCTCTTAAAGATTTACCAGATGTGAAAGCATGTCTGTATTCTTTGAAAAGGGAAAATAATCAGCATAGCTTGGGATATGAAACTGTTACATTGAGATGATCCATACGGTTACTTTTACCTACATGACGCTCAGCCATGATGCAGCCCAATATCTTCACGTACATGACGCTCAACCAACTCTTTCACCATAACATAGGCAAGCGTACCACACTACCAACTAACGTACCACTTCACAGTTATCCTGTATGGTAGGACAAGTGAGTCATGGATCCAGGACATGTGCACGAATAGCATGTCTTTGATGAACTTACAATCTATTAAATATTCTTTTGAATATTTTGAAAAGAATTTTATTGGAAGCTGTTTCTGCCATGGTGGAATTCATCGGAGACTAGTGGGTGACGCTGCGATAGTGTCTGAGAAATGAGAATACCACGGATCTCTGTCTCAGAGCATTTCCTGATAACACGACTTACTGGACCGGTACTGGGCCAATTGACCGTTCCCAAATTAGTGAATCTTGGGAAAATACCTTCCCAGAATGCATCGCGCATACCATTACCGGCTTGTAATCGTGATAGCCGACGCGCAAACACCATTACTTTACTATTAGAATCTGATACAACGCGGTTTATGCAGTTTATATTAAGAACTGGGTTCATAATATTATTGCAGTCATACATCATTGGAAAGCTAAGCCAATTTTCTATACATTTCTGTATTGGTTGTTATAGTTTTGTAAGATGTAATACAGTTGTTTGCAATTTTAAAATAGCCATTATTGTCCACTTGACTTAATTAAACTAGGTCGAATGGTTTATTTTATATAGGCAAATAACTCGTAACTAATAAGTAAAATTTTGCAATGATATAAAGAATAATACATTAATGTTTAGGTAATTGAATGCTCTTTCCAATGATGTATGACTTAAATAGTATAGTGATTTTAGTTTATCCTAGGAACGATTTAAATTGCGATGTATTTTAGTGCAATAGTAACTCAATGCAGGTCAGAAGCTTGTTTGCTTTGCGGAAAATCCCGGCGTAATGACGTCAACGGGAATGTGTATTCCGGGAAACTCTGGTTCCTCAACTTCGTTTTTCTGTCACAAACTTACAACGGACCCATTTCGACCCATCGAAGATGCTTTAATATGGCCAATGGGAGAATTCCAGTTTGTCAGTCAATCACACGACGTCATAATCAACTACATGACGTGTAGGGTTACATAATCAATTACGTAATGGATAATGTCTCTAAGATCGCCACCAACGTTTAATTGATGACGGACTAAGCGTTGTTGTACGAATTGTATGTCTTCACTATTTAATAAACATGCTGTTGACTATTTTGAAACTGATATAGCTGTTAGGCAGCAACAGTACCCAGTCAAATTGGTTTCAAAATATTCAACAATTTACCTGTATAGTTTACTGGAAATTGTTAGTCGATCGATCCCAACACAGACGAAATGTGGTTGGAGGTTAGCTCAAGATGGCTTGGGTGGGGGGGGGGGGGGTGACTAAAACTAGATTTCTCTATTGCTACAGTGACAGACAATTGGGCACCGCAAGAATGGTGTTTCTTTAATACCAATTTTAAGAGCCAAAATGTTGTGGCGCCAAAGAAAGTGGCCGTTATAGAGAGAGAGAGAAGATATTTGTGTATTTGTCTGGTCTCCAAAGGTACGACAGTGATATAATAGAGTAAGTTCTGAACATACACAGGCCTGTAACTGAACAGAGGTTGACATAATTTAAACCAACCACCGTGAAATATCTGTGATATTTACGCAATTAATCACCACGCTTCTTTTTTTAAGCATCTCGTTTGTAAACCACAGCTATCTAACTGCGAGAGAAGACGTTACATTAGCGACGAATCAATCTGGCCTTCCAGTAATTCACCTTTAAGTATCCACCCATCATATGACGTCACAATCAACTACGTGATGTGTAAAATGACATCATAATGAATGACGTCATGAATGACGTCGATAAGTACGTTACCGGACGCATATTTGAAGACGATCTATGCGTTGTTGTACAGATTGTATTCTTTACTATTTAAAAAATATTCTGTTGAATATTTTGTTACTAAATTTGACTGGGAGCTGTTGCTGCCATAGGCAGCAACAACGCCCACTCAAATTAGTTACAAAATATTCAACAGCTTCCCTGTTTGGTTGTCAGGAAATTGAAATTTAGGGCATTCGGGAATCGATCAATCCCAACACGGCGAGGTGTGGGTGGGGCTTAGCTAGTGATGGGCGGAGCATAGCTAAAAATGGAAAGGTCAATTAATGTGACGGCGATTCACCTGCGGCCTGACGTTGAGACGTTTATCACTACACGCACCGCCTGCCGCAACACACATTACGATAAACCAATTACTCAGACCAGTCTACCGGACCACTAAATTATTCATTACAATTCTGTACAATTGTGTAGCTTTGAATGTTAAAAAATGAGAATGTATGGCTTATTTGCAAAAACGTCAGCTTCCAAAAGTAAATGTCTGTGACTACGACAAGAGGATATCTCAGGACGCGCGCTTATTTCATATACATTTTTGATACAGTGGTAAGTATAGTCCGTAACCAAAGCAGAACCAATTATGATGCCACCATTTTTAAAATGTCCCCCATGCCAGCGAAGACATAAGATCGCACGCTCTTACCCATGCAACTATGGGAAACTAAGCTATTTAGCCTATATTCAGGATTAAGACCTTTAGTGGCCCTAAGCACCTAAAAGACTACAGTGCCCCATAGTGCCCATATATATGGGGCACTGTAGTCTTTTAGGTGCTTAGGGCCACTGAAGGTCTTAATCCTGAATATAGGTTAAATAGCTTAGTTCCCATAGTTGCGTGGTTAAGAGTGTGCGATCTTATGTATATATAGGGTGGTTCAAAAATGTCAAATTTCAAACCGTTTTGATATATAATTATAT